>CM062818.1:587842759-588385013 GCA_031772625.1 Pinus tabuliformis
ATTGTTGCATTTCCTTCCATAAATTTTCTCGAAAGGGATAATTCCCAATGACTCTTGGTAGCCATTCTTGTATGCAAATTCTACCATTGGAAGGTATTATTCCCACTTTCTTGGTTGAATCAACACATACGTCCTTATAATGTCCTCAAAGATTATCTTCACCCTTTCTATTTGACCATCGGTTTGAGGATAGTAAGTGGTGTTGCAGGCTAACTAAGTTCCAAATCCATCAAATAATGTCTTCCAAAAATTTTAAGTGATCTTGGCATCTCTGTCTAATATTATCTTTTTGGGAACTCCATGTAACATAATTATCTCCTTAATGAATATTTGGGATATATTGATTGGTTTATGAGTAGACTTGATAACGATAAAGTGAGCCAACTTTCTTAACTTATCTACTACCACCATGATAACATCATGTTGTATAGATGTCCTGGGCAGTCCTATAATGAAGTCCATGGATATAACCTCCCATTTCCATTCTGGAATGGGAATTGGTTGTAGTAGTCAGATAAGTGCCAACACTCCACCTTCACTTGTTGGAATTCTTAGCATTTGGCAAGGTACTCCAAAATATACTTCTTCATTCATGGACAAAAGTGTGTCATCTTCATGGTTGTTATCATCTCTTGATATATAGGGTAACCTGAGTAATGTCTTTTATGGAATTCATCCATGATGATTATCCTTAGTTCCTTGACATTGCACACACACTTCTTCTTCTTAAATGTTAAGAACCACTCATCATTCAACTGATAGCTTCTTTAATTCTCTCTTTGAGGTTAATTGAGTAGGTGCTTATGGTTTCTAAGAAAACCTCTTGCGAAATTCTACTAAGTGCATTTGCCATTGTAGTTTATTTTCCTTTAATGTACCTTATTTCAAAATCAAACTCACTAATCAAATCTAACCACCTAGTCTGTCTATCATTTCGTTTGGGTTGGTCAAACATATATTTCAAACCGTTGTGATCAGTTAACAATGTAAAACTTCTCCCCAGTAAGTAATTTCTCCACATTTTTAATACATGCACAATGGCTTCCAACTCTCAATCATGGGTGGCATAGTTCCTTTTATACTCATTTAGCTTCTTGGATTCATAGAAGATCACATGCTCTTCTTGTATCAAGATTCCACCAATTCCTTCTCTAAAAGCATCAATAAAAACAACAAAATCGTTTTTGGGTAAAAAATCTTAAGATAGGTGCATGAGTAAGTAATTCTTCAGTTGTTTAAAACTAGCTACACATTCAGATGGCGATTGGGTGATGCGATAGCCATTGGATCAAGTGAGGCAGATCAATGGTGGAGATTCAGAGTGCCTAAAGTCAAACATTGAAATGAATATGCAAGTGATTGATGGTGATTAGCCAGGTTTGTTGTGGATCAGACGATAAGGAAATCTGCGGGTGTAATCTGATTAAGATGTGATTTATTAGCTTCTGCATATATTATGCATGGAGAAAGTGCTGAAGGAAATGGGAATATGAGTGGTATCTTATTACATAAATAGAGTGATGGAAAAAGATGAGGATAAAATGAACCAAGTACTGAATCAAGACGACAAACTCCCAAAGCTCATGCAAGAACTAGAATTCTATGTTTTTGGGGTTGTTGAAGGGTCTCTTCTGTTAGCTACCTATACCAATAGGTTTCATTTTTCATGATTGGCAGGGGAAGTGCAAATATGCTCTACTTTGATGATGCAAAGATCTCATATTTTTGTAGGAAACACTTACCTACAGTTGTTTGATGCATGTCCTACTTCTGAATGGGTGATCCAATAGTCTAAGCTGGGTCATGCCATATTTCAATTTTTGTTGTAGACTAGAGAAAGAAATCTGTCCAAACTGTTCAATCTTGGCAGATCAGTAGTTAGGTAGAGAATGAAGGTTCCCAACTGCTTAATCTGGGGCCTTGGAAGTAATAAGGCTAGCCTTAGATAGAAAATCAAAAGGAAATGCCAAAGGAAAAGAAAAGGGCACATGAGGGTTTGCTAGTCTAAGTGCACCCTCTCTGAAGTAACAAAAAATGCTAGGCAATAGAATGGGTAGGTAGATGGGGTTGCAGAATCATGATTTCTTTCGTATCACTGGCCTAAGCAAAGGAAACACATGGTGGCCAGTGCAGATCTTCCTATTCAGCAGTTTTATAGCAACAAAGTGAAGCATGTCTAACTTCCCAATCATTCCCCATCAAACTCCTTGCTAACATCCCACTATCACCTTTGTTCATAAGAGAAGTCAAACTCTTTTGTTGATCCTTGTTGTATAGAAGAGCCACATTTCTTGTGTAAAAATCTTTTCATTTTGATCTACTCTCAAAACTAAGCTTGTTCCCTAAAACTTAGTATCTATCACCTCTCATTCGTATCCCCCTCCCATATTAACTATTAACCATTATTACTTAATTCCCTATATTCCCCTTTTCCCTACTACTATATCACCATTGTATATAAAAAGCCCCAAAGTGTATATTCCCCCTTCCCTAAACAATATAGCCTTAAGACTTCAAAGGTTGGAGCGCTAAGAGATTTAAGCGCAATAGGCAAAATAATGCCAAAAACAAAGTTTATGGATTAATCCAAGATCTGCTTGGTTTAACAGCCCTAACCCCGCTTTGAGAAAAAATGATAATTAACCCATGTTGGCTTATAAAACATCGCAAAACCCATTTTCTCCGCTTATCCAAAGTTTTGATTACAGCGCGCATCCCCAGAAATATTATTGTTTATTACCCGCTCCCCTCCGTATTGTCCTATCACTTTTGCTTCCCGTCGACCGTCGGATCAGGGCCCTCCCATCCGACGGCCCACATCAATATCGGACCACCCCCGATGGCAGTACGTTAGCGCCCGAAATTTGTCAGACCATGACGTCAGGGCTCGGACACGCGTCGCTCCTGAGTTGTATCGGGCGGCCTCCTGCCAATACCGCGCCCGTACCTTAAGCGGTCTGATATTACCGCTTACCGCCTTCCGCTTACCGCCCGCCCAGTCGGCCCTACGTCAGCTCCACGCCACTGCCACCTCAGCGTCGCATCACCGCTCCATCCGCCATCGCCCTGAGCTGTCCGCCACGTCCCCCATCCACGTGGACCACTCACAGACCGCCACGTCATCACTCCGTACTGACCCCACCTATGACGTCATGCTGACGTCATCCAAGAAAAGCGCGCCAAAGGCCAAATTTCCCATATTTTCGCCAAAAATCACATTTTTCGCATTTTTTCACCAAAAGACTGTTGCGCCTCCTGCATGCAATTTCACGTCGTCCTCGCCGCCAACCTGCAGAAATTGATTTAAAGACCGTGGGCGCCCTCAATTCACCTGTTATTCCACCATTGGCCGATTGCACCAGGTATTTATCAGTATCCCTCTGTGCGCCGTGGTTTTTGCATAATTCACCAAAATAAGTAAGAAAAGGGAGAAAACGCAGTAACTACCAGGAATCCTCAGTGACCACTGTTCCATTTCCCACTGTAAGCTCAAATTTACCCACAGAGATTCCACATTGTGCCAAATTGCCACAAATTCACTGTTTGTTGCGCATTCGCAAATCTCAAACCTCTGCTAGACCAATTCACCGGGAAAGAAAGTCCCAAATCCTGGCATTTGCTCACTGAATCTATCTTAGGAGAAATTTGACTTATTTTCACCCCAGTTTGCCTCTTCCCCTCTGCAAATTGCCCTGTTCCTGCAAAATTCATTACTCTGTGTTGCTGTGCCCAGAAAAACAAGTTCAAATATAATTCAAACTATCAATTGACCATGGAAACTCCAGTAGCATTGAACATTGCACCTTTAAATGCCCCACAAAGAGAGCTAGAATGGCAGGCCCTGGCTGACAGAGACTACCAGATGGCAGAAGTAATTCCACTGTACAGCAAGTATCATATTCATGTACTCAATGAGCTGAAAGCCAAACATCTCAATGGAACTGATATTCTAGGGATTTGGGACTCCAATTTGCCCATTTTCAATCTTCCTCAAGTCAATGTCCTCCCAGATTTAATTCATTGATGCAGTGCCAACTATGATCCATGTCAAAGAGCTGTCCTTAGTCCCTCAGGTTCAGTTTTGTTCCATGTCACCCCTGAGGCTATAAATCAAATGCTACACTTTCACACTACAAAGCCATTGACTCCTCTGTCCATGATGCACTTAATAGACCAAGGAGGCAAGCTGTCTAGTGCCCAAATCATAAAGATTAATTAGCTATTCATTGAACCAGGCTCTCAAACTGTGAGGACCCCTATTATAGGAAATGTATATTTCAATGAGTTGGGCAGGTTTCTTGTGGATATGATCAGTTATGTCCTGGGTTACAGGTCAACTGAGGATGCTGATGAAAGCATTCTGGCAATGATGTCTATCTTCTCCCGTGGAAAGCCTCCTTCTGTTCACTATGACTATGCTGCATACATTGCCAATAAAATTCATGAGCAATTGATGAATCTAGAGAGGGAAAGGATATTTAGATACACTTCTTACATCTATCACTTGTTCCTATTTTACCAGCCTGATAGCTTCCCTATTACTCTCAAGAAGTTTGATGCTCAGGGAAACCCAAGGTCTGTGGTATTTTGGTCTTCAATCTTTCATCATACATCTTATTCACCATACAGCTACTGTGAATTCATAGACCTTTTTATCCATCCAGCCATGTCCTTGCTGTTGAGTGCCCCTCCTCCAAGATTGACAGATGAGATGCAAAGAATCCTCCAGCTCTCAAAGGCCTACAGCATTGGGGATTGGTACTTTTACCAACACCATACAGTGATCAGAATATATGGTTGTGAGTTAGCCCCATATAGGCTACCAAGATATGTCCCTATGAGACTTTTTGCTTTAGAATATTTCAGACAATTTGGAAATGCAGACATGGTCCATTTCCACAGCAAAAATAAGAAGGTACAACTCAAAGTTAGAAACCAGCTAGGCCCATTTATTTATAATAAAAGAGAAGAGGCATGGCAAGAAGCAGATAAGATCCTAAAGTGCCTCAAGTTGCAAACCAGTTTCCTCTGGATACCCTATGATCCCAATCATTTCATTAGTCTTAGAAGGGTCAAATATAAGTTGGCTAGCTATGATCATGTCAGGTTGCCTCATATTGAGAAATATGCAAATCTGTTAAGATGGAAAGAGGGCGCTCTAGAAGAGGCAAGTACTAAAGAGGACATAGCACAAAAAGAAGCAAAGAAACTTGAGAAGGAAGTTGACTTGCAATATTGTGGACAGGTTTCTTTCTCTTATCATACTCAACTTGGAGCAGCTGCCTCATCTTCTACAGCTCCCCAGCAAGCACCTCAAACTATTCCTCAAGCAGCCAGCACAGATAAAGGGAAAGAAATGGAACAAAATCAGCCGCTCCCAACAGCAGAACAACAGAAAGAGCAGACCGGACAACAAGAGGAAATGGCTGAGGCCCCTGTATCCACAGAGCAGCAGGCTCAAGAAAGTGTGCCCCCAAGGCAGGAAACAACAGTGGATACCTCAGTACTTCAAACCCCAATAAATGAAGAAAGAACTAGGAAGAGGGATAGACAGCAAGAAACTCCCCTCACTACATCAGCAAGTCAACAAGGGGAGAAAAGGCAAAGATTAAACCCTTTTTCTGAAGAAGAGATGCCTATTGGGCCATCCATAGGTATGGGCCCCCCTAGCATGGAAGCATCAGCCAGTTCCTTCCAACAGGAACAAGAAAGACCACTTGGAGGAGAGGTCAGCTCCTCAAGCCAGCAAAGAAGGGCAGAATCCAGCATAAAGCAGCAATTTATTGATATTAAGAAGAGGAATGAGCCAGTCAGACTCCAACTTTACAATCACTTGCTCAAAATGGCTCCCACAAACAAACAGAGGTTTATGTCAGCATATGACATAACATAGGGGAAGATGACTATGAGTCATTTCATGCCTACTATGCTACAGCCACAGTCAGCTGCAGATTACATAAGAACCAACCTGGAAGTATTTGCAAAAGACATCCACCCAATGGACCAAATTGAGCTACATAAGCAAACGGGTGAGATGGTCTACTCCTCTCTTGCAGATAAAACCTTTCTAGCACACAAATTGCAAAATAGTCTCCATAATACTACTGCCCAATTAGAATTGGAGAAAGCATCTTCTCAAGCCAAAGACAATAGGATTGGGTCTTTGGAAGATATCATTATAGAGCTCGGGCATGACCCAAGTGATCCCAAAGCTGTGCAGGCATTACTAAAGAAAAAAGAGGAAGATATAGCAGCTTTGAGGAAGATGGTCAAAATTCCAGCAACCCTTCACCCTCAAACAGAAGATGTTGCTCAGCAGAGAAAGGACCAAGATGTAGTAGCCATGCTGCTGACATTACACAAGTAATTGGTAGAAACATAAGGCCTATTGATAGCAACAGAGGGTGCATTACAGGCAGCCCTGAAACAGAAAGAAGGAGGGCAGACAACTCAGCCCCCTCAGCTAGTGATTAACCTTGAGGAACCTCCTCAAATTATAAGTCCTCCCACAGGACAAACAGCGGGGACAGGCCCTTCAACATCAGCACCAAATACAGCAGCAGCACCAGCAACAACATCAGGACAGGCACCCAGCCTTGATATGCAAAATATGATGAAAGAACTTCAAGCTCTGGAGGCCCAGATGGCAGAATTAAATGAAGCCAAGGAAAAATTGGCTACACTTAATGAAAAATATGATAAATCAAAGCAAAGTGTAGCTGAAAAAACAAGAGAGGTAAAGGCTCTTGAGAAGAAGATAAAAGAACTGGAGAAAGAGCTCTCTCTTGATAAAGTTGTGGCTGAAATCAAGAAAGTCCTGTGGGCCAATATTGGTCAGTCTATAACAGATCAATGGCAATATATTGAAACCATCCATGAGCACATAGATCTCATAGGCAGGGCCCAAAAAGAAAGCCAAAGAGCAAGGGCATCTCTAGGAAATATGCCTGAGATAGCCAATAGGATGATCAATGTCCTTAACAACCGCACAGGCCCTCAGCTGGCAGCAATGGGTATCTCTAACAGAACTGATACCATTTTACTAGTAAAAAGGGTGCTCACTTTGAGAAATCTTGTGCAAACATTGGATAGAAGGTGCCAGGAAATGCAGACAGAGGTGAATAAATTCATGGAGAAATTTACAGCATTGCATAACAGAGGCCTTCCCAGCTTACTAAACAGTGCAGGAAGGTTATTATCTCATGAAAACTATGCCAAGAGGGTAAATACATTTGCTACAAATCAGATCACTGCAGCATCAAGTACCCCAGAGGAAACAGGGCCTGCATCTGGGCAGAGTCTCTATGACAGAATAGAGAATTTGTTTTTTATCATGAATGAGATTAGACATCTGTTTGAAGTGCCTCCAAATTACTACAAATATACTGAGGCAGATGAAACCTTAGGCACAATTTTGAGACATCAGTTGCCTACTCAGGAATGGTGGACAAGCATGATACAGACATTGCTGTGAACAAACAGATTTTTCATCAAATTTTTGTACATCAAATATAAATCATCATGTTCAGATAGTTGATATATTCATTATGACTGGAGATGAGTGGACAGAGCCAACTCAGCAAACAAATTTGGACACTAAAGCAACACCGACAGATGCAGATGACAGGGCTGAGATAGCTACAGCACGACAAAGCAATAAAGGTGTATTATTCAGAATCAATGCAAAGCACCCTACAGAGCCAGTTGCCCTCAAAAGTCAAGAACTTCTGACAAACAACAAGCAGCTGTTGTATATTCATTAAAGTAGCTTTTAATTTTGTAAGAAATATCTTTGAAAGTTGGTAAGAGCAGTTATTGTGCAATAACTCACTATTGAGATATTTCTATGATATTTTGTATATATGCACCCCCGCACAGTTTATTGGGGGTTGTTGTTACTGATTTGTTCAAGAGAACTCGGTTGTATTCCTCTGAAAGATATAATACAAAGGAGCTGTTGGTTTCAAAGGAATGAGTTTGGCTTGGAGCTGATGTGATGAAATTATTGACTGCTGCAGGATTCTTGCGTTATGACGTGATACAATAAGTGTTTTCTAACTGTATTTGTGTTTCATCTCTTGCATCGTCTGTCTGTGATGTATGGTGTTTAATCTTGGTAGAAAGGTAAAAGACTAGTTCAGGATTTGTCCATTAAAGACACCCTAAACTCAATCCTTACTACTAAATATGTTTTCTTCAGGGTTAGCTGCAACTATGGAATTCTTAAATGCTCCTATTTGCTCTAATCACATGATAAGTCTTTATTCAGTAATTCTCTGTTGCTGCTGAGTAGGATTTGTCCTTCATTTCGTGTTGCACTGTGAAAGAACTCTTAACTGCCTTTTACTGGTGTAATTTATACTGTTTATTGTCTAAAAATCTAAGTTTGTATCATGAATACCCATCTGGCCCTGCAGTGAAACTTTCTTTATCACACATATCAAACACTTTCATTCCTGGACTCCACATGCCCAATGGATTAAACTCTCTTTGATATTTGCATGCCCTTCCTTGAACAATAGCCTGCAACCAAAATTTAAACAAAACTCCCACCTCATAACTAGCCTAAAATCTTTAAAAAACAAAGTTAAAACTAAAAGAGAGAGCCCTCTCTAATTACAGGTAGGCTAGAACCTGTAATCCAAAGCTTGGTTAGTGGTTACCCCGGCCGTATTCCCTCAGGAGTCAAAGGGAACAACTTGGGTGTTAACATCTTCCTCAAGCCATGGTCTAAGAGGGAGGAGGTGAGGCCAAGACACCTGCTGACAACCTTATGGTGATATTTTTCTCCTTTCTAACCTGCTAACTGAAAGAAGGCACAAATGGAAGCTGGTTTATAGGAAAAAGGCTTTATTGTCCATTGAGTTTGAATATAACACATTGAGGATGGAAGCACAACTAGATTTGGATTATGGTCATGCACAAAAAGAAATATTGTTCCATTTGAATGGCTTGGATGTATTCAGAATGCAGGCCCTCCTACATACATAGATAGTTCAGCTTCAGAGGAAGATCTAGCATGATAGACATATTAAGAAGAAGAAATTTCAAGAGGGTGATTAGGCATTGTTATATGATTCTAGGTATAAAGACATCAAGGGAAATCTAAAGACAAGATGGTTCGGACCTTATGTGGTGGAAAGATGCCATGATAATGGTTCAGTGCAAATCAGAACTATAGATGAAGAAGACATTCCATTGCTTGTTAATGGAAACCAATTGAAAATGTACAAGAGGCCTTTATCAAAACAAGATTTCATTGAAAATATCAATAAGATAGTGATGATGGTGGAGCAAGTTCTAGCTCCTCCCTCATCAGGTCATTGAAAAAAAGAAAACAAAATAAGGATTCAGGTGAAAACCTCCATGAGGCGCCTGAGTCCCATCTTTGGGTTGAAAACATCATGAGGCGGCCCAATGATGAAAAAAAAGGGAAAACAGAATAAGAAGATCCCTAGGTGAAAACCTTCCTTGAGGCGCCTAGGGAGAACATCTAGGGCGAAAACCTCTCTAAGGAAACCTAGGTGTTTTTCAAAAAAGAAAAAAAGGAAAAAAAAGAAGAAAAATAAAAAAAGACATAATTGTCAGTTGCAGGTGGGCAAGAAAAACAATCAAGGAGCAAAGCGAGGATCCAAAAGGAACCTTGCCTCACATATATTCATCTCTTCCACTGCTTACCATGCACCTCTCCATCAATTCCATTTTTTTTTTCACTTCATTGCTTCTATTTAGGCCAAGACTGTGTTTTCTATAGGATACCCTGTATTCGTACATGATCCCCCGAAAACCTACATGGAGATATTTGAGGGTGAATGGTAGGTTGGTTATGTCTTGCAACAACCTATCCCACAGAATATCAATCATCAGCTACAGGTCTTCACTAGGATGATCCAGGAGCTCCAGACAACACACAATAGATAGTAGAAAACATACATTAGAGGAGGAAGAAGAATGACCATGCAGCAAATAAACAACGTAGGACCTTTGATCTTCAACAACTGCAGCATGGCATCGAGACCATAGGTAAGTATCTTTCTCACTCACTCATATGAATCATTTGATCAAAAGTTGTAAGGGTTATGAGTTAGTTGGTTTATAAGTTAAACGGTGGCCAGTTAACTTGGCCACCTTCGACAAAGAAGATAGTTAGGTGGAAAAAAGGAAATTCTTTTTAAAATCAAAAGAGAATGCAAGAGTCTGAAAACAGTGATTTTTTTTATGGCATTAAAATCCGATGTAAGGTGGGGCCCTGGCCCATATTAAAGTTCAAGCGATAGCACAAGATTTAAGTAAGCATGGGTTCAATATGTAGATAAAGTGCTCTGTGGGGGAGCAATGAGCACGAGGTATAACTCAAGCTCAAACCCTACATTTGACCATGACATCAAGGTGTTTGACAGAGATATATGGCCTGAGATTGCTGTGAGGGGGTTCAAGCCTGATGAACATCCCGTACACTTCCTACCCCCGCAGTGAGCCACCCCAATCACTACACTCCATCTCATCTCCTCCACGTCACCTGCCACCCTCATTCATTATTGTCCACCTCATTCACCATACCCCATCACCTCATATTCCATTCCATAGATACAGTGTTGTTTATGGCTACCATTTTAGGATGCTTAAAGAATTAAGATTTGGGGTAGAAACACCAGTTCACCAAAGACTCAAAGACTCCAAAAACAAAGTAAAGGAAGGGAATTCCCAACAATTTGATCACCATGGGTTGATCAGGATCGTCATTGAAGATGCCCTCCAAAACCTCCAAATCCATATAACATGGTCAGTCTTCAGAGACTTACCAGTTGAGGATGACATTGAAATCCTCACGTATGATGTTAGTCCTTTTGTTAGTGAGGAGGAAAAATAAAAAGAAGAACATACAGAGCTAGATGGGGATGAGATGGATGGAAGAGAAACTAATACAGAGGAACATGATGAAGGAGAAGAGAAGGAGGATGATGTTGAAATAGAGGAGGAAATGAAGGAAGAAACTAAAAGAGATGAGAAAGAACGACAAGAGGAAGAAGATAAGAAAAATAAATAGCTAAGTGGCTTAAGGGACAGAGAAGCAATAATGAGAGATAAACTTGAGAGGGAAAATGCATGGCTGAGACGACAGCTGTAGGAAAGGGAAAACCAACTAGAATTTATGGCTAACCTCTCCTTGGAGGCCATCCAGTGTAGGATGCCAACTAACTCCTACGCTCTTTACCTCAAATAACAATGGCTGCAATTTGAGATTAAAACACTAACACAAAGGGGAACCATGCCATTTCACGACTACAGGTAGTTTATTGATATTTGTGATCAAAGTACACTGGAGGATAGGGCCAAAATGGTAGAGTTTTAGTTGCACAACATGGCCCTCACAGACATGAATGTTTGGGATCCTAATGTTGAGCTAGGAGATCTACAATTAATGGCTTTGGCATCATGGATGAACCATGAGGAGTCAACGACTGCAAAGATGAAAACAATATTAGCCAGAGGGAAAAATGAACCTCTTTTCATCAGATCTGAACAATCAAATTCCATGGCCCTAGTCAACAACCATAATCTAATTGCGGATGATCCTAAGCTGCCACCTAGATATCTTACTACCAAAGAGCAACCAATTTCACATTTTGAGGGTATGTTTACATTGCTAGGAGATGATAGTATACATGCCTACTTCAGGAGATAGAACACACTACCACATAGCTTGAAGATCAGAGAATATCACTCCCCTAGAAGGTTGAGAGAGGCACTCAACAGGACACCTATGTATAAGCAATCAATGCAAAAGTTGAAGGTCAATTGGATACGCCTAAAACTTAGGCCACCACTACTACTAGGGATGCTAGAAAGGAGAAAACAAGAAGAGGAAAAGAGGCAATGAGAAGAAGTAGAAAGGAAAGGAGGCTTCTATCAACAAGAAGAAGAGACCACATCAGAGGCATGGGATGTCAGAGAGGCTACCAGAGCCATAAAGGACATGGACATTGACTAAGCTGCTCAGAGGATGAGAAACACTTTCAGTAGGGGGGTATGATGAACCTCATCATTGGGTGATTGTATGGGCCTTAATTCACCTCCTAGCTTAGTCAAACCAACTATTTTCACAACTTATTGGATATTGTTAATTATATTTTGTTTATGATATGAGTTAGAGTTGGATATTTTACTTTGTGGTCTAGTGTGCATTTAACAAGGGATTAAAGGATAAAAGTAATGAATTTTGGCAAAGACCTTGTTTAAAACTTGAATGGGACAATGGAGAGGAATTATAGGAGGTACATCCTCCTCATTTACTACCCCTCCATTTGAATATTCCTCCACCAACTCGAAGTGCAAATAGCCAAATCATGAGGACTAGAAGGCAGTCGAGCAAGTGAAAGTCAAAGCACCAGTTTATCTCGAGTTTGGGAGCCAGGCCTCCCTAATTTTAAGGAGGTCGTTGGAGACTTAGGTCGTATAAGTAGAGAGGCATAAGACCTCAGTAAGATTTGAACTTTTGATTGTAAAGCTCTAATTTATTTTTGAGCTGTAATACTTGCGACAGTTTTTGATGTAATCCATTGTTTTGATAATAAGAATGAGTTTTGTTTTGAGCCAGCACTGAGTCAACTCAGAGGGCTGACACTCTTGGGTTAGGGCTCAACCCTAGTAGCTAAGGCTCCTCTTTATTGTACATGTATTCTAGTGTAGATTCATGTTTTAATCTTTCATTTGCTTAAGTAGCTACATTTCCATTACAACAATGTAGTGCATAGATTGATGGTTTAATCGCTCATTTGCTTAAGTAGCTACATTTCCATTACAGCAGGGTAGCATAGATTGGTTTTGTTTTAGTTTTATTCCATTTGTACCTTCTTTCAGTTAGAAGGTTAGCAAGGAGAAAAGATCACCATAAGGTTGTCAGCAAGTGTCTCAGCCTCACCTCCTCCCTCTGGGACCATGACTTGAGGAAGAGACCCTTCAACAACCCCAAAAACATAGATTTCTAGTTCTTGCATGAGCTTTGGGAGTTTTTCATCTTGATTCAGTACTTGGTTCATTTTATCGTCATCTTTTTGCATCACTCTCCTTCTATAATAAGGTGTCACTCATATTCTCATTTCCTTCAAAGCTTTCTCATGCATAATATATGCGGACCCTAATAAATCATGTCTTAATCAAATTATGCCTGTAGATTTCCTTACCATCCGATCCAAAACAAACCTGGACAATCATAGTCAACCGTGTGCTTATTCATTTCAACATTTGACTTTAGGAACTGTGAATCTCCACTGTTGATCTGCCTTGCTTGATCCAATGGCTATCGCATCACCCAATTGCCAACTAGCTTAGTTGATCTCCACCGTTGATCAATCCCACATGATCCAATGGCTATCATGTAATCTCGCATGAATTATTGCAAGGCCAATATCTACCTGAGAGCATGCGAGAAAAATGGTTTTCTTGTGCTACATGTGACTCACTTAGGCTAATCACCTAAAATTTATGAATTTTTCTTACAACTTTAAGGGCGCGCGAGAAACTTCTTACCACCTACCAAGACCGCTCCATCTTTCTACACCTTTTTCTATCCTTTTGTCAACACGTGAATTGATGTGATCCATACATCTATTAACTTAATATCCCATTATAAGATCTCCACCATTCACCTCTCGTTAATCTTGTTCGCCCATTTATTCACTTTCTCCCCTACGATAAGATCTCTGCCATTCATCTCCCGTTAATCCTATTCACCAATCTATTCACTTAATCCCCTGTGATAAGATCTCCACCGCTCATCTCCCATTAATGATGTTCCCGACTGATCCAACAGTTCCTATTCACTACTACTTCATTACATCTTCCTTTCGCTGATTTCGATCTTCGCTTGCGTTTCCACTTGACTCCTTCCTAAACTTTGTTCTGCATATAATTTAAACATTGCCACTTATGAGCTTCAATTTGGTTATTCAATTAGAGTCTAACACTATTCGTTTATAAAAAAAAAAAACCCAAAAAAGTGAAAACATATTTAGTTTAGTTTACTTACTTACACATTAGTTTGGTTTGATGAGCTTTACTTTTGTAACTTAGATAGTAGCATTAGGTTAGTGTTGATTTAGCAATTCTGTGTGGCATAGTTTTTTAAATGGTTAATTAGGATATGGTGTGATTTATAATTACATGTTGTTTTCTTCATTACTATAGTAGAGTAGCTCTCTTAGAATAGATTTTCTCTTCTTCCATCAAACAATCAAGCTTCTTCTGACTCTATAGAAGTCTAGCTTCAAACCCCTAGGGTCTCTCACCAGATGAATAGTGACAATAGGCAGGACCTTCACTTCTACTTGTGCATATATCACTGTCACCTCCAAGTTTTTATGAACCATGGGTTGATAAGTAAAGTTGGTAGCCCAGTAGTTCTAGCATCCTAGGCTACCAGTTTTACTTATCAACTCGGGGTTCGTACAAACTTGGAGGTGACAGTGCTATATGCACAAGTAGAAGTGAAGGTCCTACTTGTTGTCACTATTCATTTGGTGAGAGACCCCAGGGGTTCCAAGCCACACTTCTATAGAGTCAAAAGAAGCTTGATTCTTTGATGTAAGAAGAGAAAATATATTCTAAGAGAGCTACTCTACTGCAGTAATGAACAAAAACAACATGTAATGCTAAATCACACCATATCCTAATTAACCATTTAAATAGATATGCTAAGCAAAATTGCTAAATAAACACTAAACTAATGTTTCTATCTAAGTTACAGAAGTAAAGCACATCAAACCAAACTAATGTGTAAGCAAGGAAACTAAACTAAATATGTTTTCACTTTTTCAGTTTTTTTTTATGATCAGATAGTGTTAGAGTCTGATTGAACAACCAAATCGAAGCTGAGAAGTGGCAGCATTTAAATGATACGCAGAAAAAAGTTCGGGAAGGATTCAAGCTAAAAAGCAAGTGAAGATTGAAATCAGCGAAAGGAAGATGTAATGAAGCAGCAATGCACAGGAACCGTTGGATCAGTCTAGGACAGTATTAACGGGAGATGAGCAGCAGATTTCTTATCGGAGGAGATTACGTGAATTGATGGGTGAATAGGATTAACGGGAGATAAATGGTGGAGATCTGATCACAGGGGATTAAGTGAATAGATGGGTGAACAGGATTAACGGGAGATGAATGGCAGAGATCTTATCGTAGGGGATTAAGTAAATATATGGGAGAACAGGATTAACAAGAGATGAATAGTGGAGATCTTATCACCGGGGAGTAAGTGAATAGATGGGCAAACAAGAATAATGAGAGATGAATGAAGAGATCTTATTGTGGGAGATTAAGTTAATAGATGGATGGATCACATCAAGTTATGTGTTGACATAAGGATAAAAAAACGTGTGGAATGATAGAGCGGTCTTCGTAGGTGGTAAGTAGTTTCTCGCGCATCCTTAAAGCTGTAAGTGGAATTCTGAAATTTTACACGATTAGCCTAAGTGAGTGACACGTAGCACAAGAAAAAAAAAATTCTCATGTGCTCTTGGGCAGATATCAGCCGTGCAAGAATTCGCACGAGATTGCGTGATAGCTATTGGATCATGTGGTATTGATCAATGGTGGAGATCTGCCAAGCTAGTTAGCGATCAGGTGATGCGATAGCCATTGGATGAAGCAAGGTAGATCAACGATGGAGATTCGGAGCACCTAAACTCAAACGTTGAAATGAATAAGCACATGGTTGACAGTGATTGGCTAGGTTTGTTGTGGATCAGATAGTAAGGAAATCTATGGGCTTAATCTAATTAAGATGTGATTTATTAGCTTCTACATATATTATGCATGGAGAAAGTGCTAAAGGAAATGAGAATATGAGTGAGATCTTATTACAAAAAAAGAGTGATGGAAAAATATGATGATAAGATGAACCAAGTACTGAATCAAAACGACAAACTCCCAAAGCTCATGAAAGAACTAGAAATATGTGTTTTTGGGGTTGTTGAGGTTCTCTTCCTCAAGTCATGGTCCCAGAGGGAGGAGGTGAGGCCAAGACACCTACTGACAACTTTATGGTGATATTTTTCTCCTTGCTAACCTGCTAATTAAAAGAAGTCACAAATGGAAGAAAACTGAAACACAACTAGTATATGCTACCCTGTTGTAATGGAAATGCAACTACTTAAGCAAATGATTGATTGAACCATGAATCTATGTGTTACACTACTGCAATGGAAATGTAGCTAGTTAATCAAATGAACGATTAAACAATAAATCTACGCTAGCATACATGTACAATAAAGAGGAGCCTTAGTTGCTAGGTTTGGTCCCTAACCCAAGAGCGTGAACCCTCTAATTTAACTCAGTGTTGGCTAAAACAAAACTCATTCTTATTATCAAAACAATGGATTACATCAAAAGCTGTCACAAGTCTTGCAACTCAAAAATAAAGTAGAGTTTTACAATCAAAAGTTTGAATCCTACTGAGGTCCTAGGCCTCTCCACTTATACGACTGAAGTCTCCAACAAATTCCTTAAATTTAGGGAGGCTCGACTCCCAAACTCGAGATAAACTTGTTCTTTGACTTTCACTTTCTCGGCTGCCTTCTAGTCCTCATGATTTGGTTGTTTTACACTCCGAGGTGATGGAGGAATATTCGAATGGAGGGGTAGTAAATGAGGAGGATTTACATCCTATAATTCCTCTCACTTGTCCCATTCGAGTTTTGACCAAGGTTTTTTCCAAAATTCCTTGTTTTTATCCTTTAATCCTATGGTAAATGCACATTAGACCACAAAGAAAAATATCCAACTCTAACTCATCTCATAAACAAAATTTAATCAAAAGTATGCAATAAGTTGTGAGAATAGTTGGTTTGACTAAGCTAGGAGGTGAATTAAGGCCCATATAATTACCCAATGATGAGGCTCATCATCACCTCGCTACTGAAAGTGTTGCTCATCCTCTGAGCAACTTAGTCAATGTCCATGTCCTTTATGGCTCTGGTAGCCTCTCTAACATCCCATGCCTCTGATGTGGTCTCTTCTTCTTGTTCATAGAATCCTGCTTTCCTTTCTACTTCTTCCCACTACCTCTTTTCCTCTTCTTCTTTTCTGCCTTCTAGCATCCCTAGTAGTAGTGTTGGGTTGAGTTTTAGGCCTATCCAATTGACCTTCAACCTTTGCATTGATTGCTTATACATATGTGTCCTGTTGAGTGCCTCTCTCAACCTTTGAGGGGAGTGATATTGTCTGATCTTCAAGCTATGTGACAGTGTGTTCCATCTCCTGAAGAAGGCATGTATACTTTCTTCTCCTAGCAGTGTAAACATATCCCCAAAATGTGAAATTGCTTGCTCTTGGGCAGCAAGATATCTAGGTGCCAGCTGAGGATCATCTGCAATTAGATTATGGTTGTTGATTAGGGCCATGGGATTTGATTGTTCAGCGTTAATGAAAATAGGTTCATTTTCCTCTTTGGCTAATCTTCTTTTCATCTTTGCAGCCCTTGACTCCTCATGGTTCATCCATGATGCCAAAGCCATTAATTGTAGATCTCCTACCTCGGCATTAGAATCCAAAACATTCATGTCTGTGAGGGCCATGTTGTGCAAGTAAAACTCTGCCATTTTTGCCCTATCCTATAGTTTACTTTGATAAAAAAGATCAATAAACTGCCTGTAGTCATAAAATGGCATGGTGCCCCTTTGTGTTAGTGTTTTAATCTGAAATTACATTCATTGTTATCTGAGGTAAAGAGCATAGGATTTAGCTGGCATCCTACACTAGATGGCCTCTAAGGAGATGTTGGCCATACATGCTAGTTTGTTTTTCCTTTCATGCAGTTGTCCTCTCAACCATGCATTTTCCCTCTCAAGTTGATCTCTCATTATTTCTTCGTTGTCCCTTAAGCCACTTAGCTCTTTGTTTTGCTTATCTTCTTCCTCTTGTTGTTCTTTCTCATCTCCATCAGATTCTTCACTTGTTTCCTCCTCTGTTTCAGCATCATCCTTCTTATCTTCTCCTTCATCATGTTCCTTTGTATTAGTTTCTTCTTTCATCCATCTCATCCTCATCTAGCTCTGTATCTTCTTCTTTGTGTTTTTCCTCCTCCTCACTGATAGAAGGACTACCATCATAGGTGAGGGTTTTGATGTCATCCTCTGCTGGTAAGTCTTTGAGGACTGACCATGTTATAGGGATCCAAAGGTTTTGGAGGGCATCCTCAATGAGGATCCTCATCAACCCATCGTGAGCCAATTGTTGGGAATTCCCTTCCTTTACTTTTTTGTTGGAGCCTATGAGTGATTACATTAGGAAATAGGGTATGTTGAGTCTTTGGTGAACTAGTGTTTCTACCCCAACTATTAATTCTTTAATCATCCTAAAATGGTAGCCATAAACAACATTGTATCTATGGAATAGAAGATGAGGTGACAAGGTATGGTGAATGAGGTGGACGGTAATGAATGAGGGTGGTGGATGACATGGAGGAGATGAGATGGAGTGGAGTGATTGGAGTGGCCCGCTACGGGGCTAGGGAGTGTACAAGATGTTCATCATGCTTGAACCCCCCCCCCGCAACAATCTCAGGTTGTAGATCTCAGTCAAACACATTGATGTCATGGTCAACTGTGGGGGTTGAGCCTAAGTTATAACTCATGCTCATTGCTCACCCACCGGGCACTTTATCTACCTCTCAAACCCATGCTTACTTATATCTTGTGCTATTGCTCGAACTTTAATATGGACCGGGGCCCCACCTTACATTGTATTTGAATGCCATCAAAAATAAATCCTTCAGACTCTTGCATTCTCTTTTTATTTTAAAAAGAATTTCCTTTTTTCCACCTAACTATTTGCTTTGTCGAAGGTGGCTAAGTTAATTGGCCACCTTTTCACTTATAAACCAACTACCTCATAACCCTTACAACTTTTGATCAAATGATGCATATGAGTGAGTGAGTAGGATACTTACCAGTGGTCTTGATGCCATGTTGCAGTTGTTGAAGATCAGAGCTGCTGCATTGTTTATTTGCTACATGGTCATTATTCTCCCTTCTCTGTTGTCTGTTGTCTAATGTCTGCTGTCTAGAGCTCCTGGATCGTCCTAGTGAAGATGTGTAGCCGATGATTGATATTTTGTGGTATAGGATGCTACGGGACCTAACCAACCTACCATTCACCCTCGGATTGCTCCCTGTTGGTTTTTGGGGGATCCTGTAGGAATATAGGGGATCCTATAGAAAACACAGTCTTCACCTAAATAGAAGCAATTAAGTGAATAAAAAAACAATGGAATTGATGGAGAGATGCATGGTAAGGAGTGGAGGAGATGAATATATGTGAGGCAGGGTTCCCTTTGGATCCTCTCTTTGCTCCTTGATTGTCTTTCTCGCCCACCTGCAAATAACAATTATGTCCTTTTTCTCTTCTTTTTTTTTCTTTTTTTGAAAAACACCTAGGCTGCCTTAGAGAGGTTTTCACTCTAGATATTTTCCCTGGGTGCCTCAAGGAAGGTTTTCACCCAGGGACCTTCTTATTCTTCTTTCCATTTTTTTCATCATTCGGCCGCCTCACGAGGTTTTCAACCCAAAGATGGGACTCAGGTGCCTCATGGAGGTTTTCACCTGAATCCTTATTCCTTTTTCCTTTTTTCAGTGACCTAATGAGGGAAGAGATGGAACTTGCTCCACCATCATCACTATCTTATTGATATTTTCAATGAACTCTTGTTCTGATAAAGGCCTCTTGTGCATTTTCAATCGGTGTCCATTAACAATCAATGGAATGGATTCTTCATCTATAGTTCTGATTTGCACTAAACCATTTGTCATGCGGAAAGAGTCAATTTTGCGGACAAAACTGACCTCCCTAGAAGCTAAGGCTTTCTAGTGACAAACAAAACAATCAAGCACTATCTTTCCCTAAATATGCATTTAAAATACAAGCAACCAGGTGTTTAAAGCATACCTTTAGTCCAATGCTGTTTGTAGCAGCCAAGCCTCTCCGATCCAGATGAGCTCCTCCTTCTCTTTGAAACCTGAATTCACTAACAAGCAAACGATTACATAGCACCTGAATAACTCATATAATAAAACATATTCATCATAAAGACCAAGGAGTATATGAAACAAATTATATATACCAACTTGTTGAGAAAAATGATCAGCTCCCTCCCAGGGTGCAGGTCCCTCCCAGGGTCCAGCAAGAGTTTTCCTTTACTTTGATCAGCTCACCCACTTCCAAATGAAGCTAAGAAAGGATGGGAATCTCTCCTCTCAAGCTCTATAAGGGAGTCCTAATTTCAGCAACATCTACCCTTAGGAATGTTCAGCTTTCAACCTCCCCTCCCTCTGGCCCAATGCCTGTATTTATAATGCTTTGGAGGAAGCTAATCAGGTCCACCATGAATGGGATAAGCCCCTCTTTCAATGGGATAGCTCCCCTCTTCATAGGGATGCATGAACCATCTGGAGGCGCTCAATACACGTCAAACCATCTTCTAGAATGCTCTAGATTCGACCACAAGTAACTTTTTTGAAGTAAAACTCGCGCCTTTTTACCTTTACAGGAGTATGCACCCACCCCTTTATAGAGAGAGTGTACAAGTACACAGGTATTGTGAACTTGAGGTGCGTACACGTAGGTAAGGTTAAAAGAAACTGCGTAACCAGAGTTAATTGACTTTTTAAGGAATTTCTCTCTTTCTTGGAGTTTGACATGAGGAGCAGAGGTATAAGACTTGCCAAGCAGGATAGTATGACAGTTGATGAAGCCATACCGACTGCAAATAGTCATGGTGACAAATTTTAGTGTAACAGATTGCCCCCTAAAGTGCGAAGCCTGTAGTAGATTAGGGTTTCATATCATCTAGGAAGGGTGAAGTACTTTATCATTTCAAGTATTATCTTGTGGAGAGCCTAGTCAGAAGCTGCAAATATTCAACACAAAATATATATATAAGATCATATCATCGCTGAGGTAGGAATTCCCATACTCAGATTGAAAACTTTAGCTAACAAACTAACTACTGCTCTGATATAGGAATGATTTCGCAGTACATCATAAACATAGACACATGTAGACACAGTATGGACGCAGCCATCTGTTTATGTTTAGTCTACTATATAATGAATACAAAACTCCTCGCAGCCTGGATGGTGGAAACTAGATCCAGGGTCTTCATTTCTATTTCCCGAAATAGTACGATTCTATCCATGCGAATAAATGAGTTGATGTCGAACATGGTAGAAACCACTTGATTACCAGTCGATGATGTAAACTGTTAACAAGTGTGAGAGAGACCACCAGTGATGTCAATGGTTCTCAAAGTACCCAGTACAATCCATGAGATGTGAATGAATGCATTGATGTCGAACGTGTCACGAAATCCTTTGATCGAAAGTCAATGATGTAAATTGTCGTCAAAGGCGAGAAACCTGCCATTGATGCATGTACATTTCAAGGTACTGACAATTTCTAGGTCATCTTTCTAGATAATGTGGTGATGTCGATAGAAAGCGACCCATTGCAGGCAAGCCCACAACACGAAATCATAGATCAAGTTGAAGAAATGTAGTTGTAAGGACTGACTCAGGGATGGTCAAAATGGATGACAGGTATTTTGGAGATGAATGGTTTATTTGCAATGACCTCTTGAACACATAACGACACGACAAATGGCTTGGTGACAGTTGACCCAAAGTTAATACCTAGAACCGGCTGAAAATTTTCAATGTGGTTTGATCAACTGTTAGGCAAAGGATTTCCCAACCCAGGTGAATGAAAAAGTGTCGTGTTCAAGAGTGGTGATAAGGTTTCTTCCGAGACAAAGGATAACAAATAGGCTCATTTTTCTCTCTTTTCCCTCACCATTTCTGGCAAGTACCTCTTTATTTTTTACAAGCTTGAGGAGGATAACATATGCTTGATTATAAGCTCATCCTTCAGATGAGTCCAACTTAGTTTAGATTCGAACCCTAAGAAGGAGTGGTCCGTTCCTGTTTGTAATCGAACAGGTCCTTTACTGTGAAATTTTAACGAGTCCAGTATAGGAGAAACTCGGCGTTTTTCAATTTTAGAGAGTCTGAAAATCTTAAGAAGACTCCAGGGTTGACCTTTTTCGTAAATTTGTGTCTCCCAAGCCCGAAAAAGTATAAAATAATACTTGAGAGAACCGCTTGATCTTTACGACCAAGGAGTACTTTCATGATTATTGTCTTTGACCTAAAAAGTAAAAAGCGATCAAGGACACGTTGTTTTATTTCCAATATCGAATTTGAAACGACAAAAATCCGGCAATATTTTCATGTTTTTACAGTCAGAAAAGGGCTATAAGAGGACCGTCTTTTAATTCCATTTTAACGAGTGTAAAAGAAACGCTCGACAATCTTTTCATGTTTTAGGAGTCAGAAAAGAGCTTAAAGATGACTCTGATGTTTTTGTTTGTAAAAAATGACAATTTTCCCTAAAAATCCTTTTATCCTGCACAAAAACCAACACATTACTCATACCTATTTAAGATAGATAAAAATACTTTGAAAAATACCTTTTCATGGTGAAAAATAAACAAATTTACCATTTATTTACCCAAAAAACCTATAAAAAGGGCTTTTACCAATCCATTTTTACCGTTTTACTGTTGAGGAGAGAAAAAGGGCTTTTGGCAAGAAACTTCCCATGGACATTGCGGAGAATCCGACCGTCGAAATCGAATGCCGTCTCTTTCAGGTATTCTACAACATCCTCCTCTTCATTTTCATCCATTTAGAATTTGTTTTTAGGCCCTAGATGTCATTTTTTGGAGGCTTTGGGGTTTCAAGATCTGCCTTTCGGGGTACGCAGGTGCCACACTAAGGACTTGTGTACCCCGACATTTTCTCAGTTGGGAAAATGGCGGGTGTACGCACCTTGCCCTAAAGGAACCCACGTACCCATGCTCTGTTCCTAAAGGCAGGGTGCGTACTCCGCGCAAAGGGTTTACAACCCCCAAATTCTCCAAATTGGACCAACAAATTTTGATTTTATGGATTCTAATGGATGTTTTTTGGTGTGTAGATTGCCCACCATGCTTGATTAGCGCGAGAGAGAGCATGAAGATGTTGATTTGGCCGCCATTAATCATCAACCGTCCATTGATGCTTTGAAGGCATGCGGCCTTTACAAATACTGGGCCATACCTGGCATGAGGGCCCAGGTGCGATTTCTAGAGTGGCTGGTAGAGAGATGGAATGTTCAGGACCAGTATTTTTACATTGGAGGGTACCAGCTCAAGATAAAGCCCTCAGATATCTACTTCCTCACTGGTTTGCCCAAGAGAGGCGAACACTTGACTCTGTTCGGGACTAGGCCGGGTGGCCAGTCCATTGCTAGTCTCCGACTAGAGTGGTGTAACACTCAGTCTCAGGAGAAGGGGATAGAGATCATAACTATATCTCGACCCGAACTTATGGTGATTGCTTTTACAGTTACCAGACTTTGCGGGGTTGCCGCTTTACACATTGCCACTGGATCCCAGATGCGGATGGCGATTGATTGCTATTGAGGCACCATTTTCAACTGGTGTGATGTTGTGTTGGCCAATTTAAAGGGCCAATTGACTAGAGTCAAAAACGGGCAGCTAAAGACTTTTGGTTATGGGCCTTTAGTTATGAGTTTTTCCTTAGAGAGGGCTCCGATGTTGATCCCACAGCAGCTCACTGTTGAGGCTGGGCTTCCCCAAGAGCCTAAATTGATGCGATGGGTTGTGGTAATGGCCCATCATCCTGATGAGGGCACGGAGGTTGTCCGATTTACTCCGGAGTACTTTCACTGGTTGGAGGACCAGGTCTTTTCTATACAGGATTTTCCTTATGCCAAAGTTGATTTTCGTGGAGATCCGAACATGGTTCTTACACTGGGAGAACAATGGGATGACACAGGTAATTCATTTTTCACAAGTTTTTAAATTATCTATTTTTTTGTTTTTTATATCGTCTCAAAACTGACAATAATAATTTTCAAAATGTAGATGTAGGCCTACGTCGTCCAGCCAATCTCTAGCCTTTTGAGAGGAGACTACCAGTTGTAGCGGCACCGGCCCCACGGGACGAGGCCACAGAGACCTTAGCTGAGTTGGAACAAGACCTAGAGCATCTAACGGCAGATATACCAGAGACTACTATAGACGATATTCCTATCAGGCTTCAGCGCTATGTAGTCGCAGTCCCGGGACCTTTTAGAAGGTTCTTGTGTAGGGTAGCCCATGCAGTGGTGTCGTATAGAGAGCATCACCAGTGATTAGATGGTCGTTTTTGTAGACACATGTGACATTTTGGTTTTTTGTACTTATCATTTTTGCCGATCATAAGGTGTTTTTCAACCTATGATCGAAGACGATGTATTTTTTGACACACTCCTATCTATATATATCATTATTACCGGCTTATCTTGTTAAACATGTGTGATGAAATGTTTTTAAATTTACATGTATGATTATTGCAAATGTCTGTTTAACATTCGAGAAGCAATTCCATCTGCTAATGTATTTAAAGACCTTGGAATATGCTGATATTCAATGTAATCAAATTCACATTCCAAGAGATGCACTCTCAAAAATAACCTTCATAACACTGGATTTCTAATGGCATAAACTCTATTAAGCTGTAATACAACGAGTTCAGAATCTAACCTCACTATCAAACTCTGAATCCCAAGTGAAATAGATTCAGACAATAACTCAATCATTGCACTGTACTCGGCAATGTTGTTTGTTGTTTGACCGAGGCTCACCCCATGCATAGAAACTAACTCGTCAGAGGGTGAATAGATAACCCAAGCTGCGGAAGAGATATTCCGTGTACTACGACAAGCACCATCCAATGTATGTTTGGAGATGCATCGACATCTGCAAACATCAAGGGTAAAACCAAGATAAGAAGAATAACGATGAAAAACACACTTTCTAAGCTAAGCACACTATCTAAACTAACAAACACACCAGCTAGAAAGAAAAACCTAACCTAACTAAAATCTCCATACCCATCATTTAAGCATAATACCTCTTTAGGTAAACTCCATTTCTAGGTTTACCCAAAGAGTCCCCATCAAAGTCTACCAGCTCATAGGCCCCTTTTGCTAGCTTTCGCTTGACAATATAGGGCCCATGCCAGATAGGAACGAATTTTCCAGCACCTAATTTATCGTTAGCTTGATCATATAATAGCACTAGGTCTCCTTCCGAAAAATTTCGAGGGGTCACTGTTATAGACATTTTTGTGCCTTACAAATCTAAGCATGAAATGTCCATAATCCAAGGGATCCAAAGTCCCTAAAAGTGTTGTTCTTGCCCCTAAAGGAACAAGGTCAACCAATGACAGTTCCTCCCAGAAGTTCTCCACCAGAAACTGCTCAAAACTAGTCAAATCAAGAACAATTCAGAAGCTCCACTACCTGCCTGCATTGCAAAGCACCCAAATACACTGGCTAGGTGCATTGCAACGCACTTGAATGCACTACCCAGGTGCGTTGAGCGGGAAATGACAAGTGGCAGAGTCATTCAACGAGGTGGAGAGACAATGGAAGCTTCCAGAATCTTCTCCAATGACACTTGCCTCACTGAATTCGACCAGTGATGGGTAAGAGGCTCTCAGTCTCCAAGTGGAAGCAAGAACTGACAAAGAGAAGCCACAAGTCAAAACATAAGCTGACTCATCCTCTCTGCTTACATCTATATATGGATCCCTCATCCCAGAGATCCAGAGGCTGGAATTTTGTACTTTGCAGAGAATTGCTGTTGGTTTGAGATTGAGATTAGTACATTGGGTGATTTATGCTTTATTGGAGGTGAGGAAGGGATTCCTTTGCTGGGAGGTAGATGCTGGATCGGGACTCACTTGGTTGTATCTCCTCTTGGACTTTCTTATCATATCAATAAAACTATTTGAGTTTCTTCTACATGCTTGTATATCAGTGATGTTTTGTTATATTTGCATGTTTAGCTTAATCTGATCCTGAGCTTTTTATGAATGTAAATCTATATCTTCGTGTAGTTTCTCTCTTCTGTGATCTTGTAGGAATTTAGTGAAGCTGGGCCAATAAGGGAGCAGGCAGCGGGAAGCGAACAAAGGGAAGAGCGATTGGATCAACCAACTAGCCAAAGACACAGGTTAGTTACATCCTTCCTCTTCATTTACATTTCATAAAGAAGAATACTCAAGCAGTTTTCCTTGTTTGTTGCTAAGGCACTGTCACACCTTAGAGTGGGATAAGAGCGTTCTGAATAGATACTTTTCCAAACAACAGAATGGCGACTCCACTGGGGATCGTATCTAGTTAGTTTATTTGTGTTTCTATTGTTGTTCTTCTCATAAACTTAGGAGTGGCGAATCGAACTGCATTTGCCATCTACAAATGCAAAGTAGAGATCTGCTACTCTACTCCATTCACTGGGCCTGTTTATGATCTGAACAGCTGATCCACAAATGCTCTAACTGCCCTTTGTGATAGCTCTTAGTCCTCCTTTAAATCATCCTTCTAATTGTACCTTATTGATAGCTTTTATCCGGCCAAAAACCGTAGATTAAAACTGCAAACCGTGACCCAGAACCTAGAGAAAATTCTCGTTTCTGCTTCAGCGCAGGCTCTGTGAAGAGGTTCTGCATTTCAACGCAGGTCCTAAGAGGGATACCTACACTGCAATTCAGTTTCTCTGTGCAACAGGTGCGCTGATCAGCCTTTGCCCTGTGCAGCTGTGGTTCTTTGCTTCATTTTGTTCAGTTTTATCTCTGATTTTTGCAGCCTGTTATCAGTGTGTGTACCTATCTGAAAACCCCTTTTCTTTGCCTCAATTCCACCTCAGTTATATAAAAGAAATTGTATTTGTTTTTGTGTATTTGTTACATCATTTGCAGTTTCCCATTACAAAAGTAAACTAGTCATACTGTCGCCCTTAGATCTAGACCTGTCGTAAGTGTCGTTTTGATCTTAGGAGTAAATTTGTTTGCTGTTGACAGTTTATTGCGCTTTTACTTTTGTCTTTTGGTTTGAATTTGTGAATTTCT
This sequence comes from Pinus tabuliformis, assembly GCA_031772625.1. Classification (NCBI taxonomy): domain Eukaryota; kingdom Viridiplantae; phylum Streptophyta; class Pinopsida; order Pinales; family Pinaceae; genus Pinus; species Pinus tabuliformis. The sequence goes on from CM062818.1 coordinate 587,869,771, forward strand.
AGTGTCGAAACAAGTGTTTACTTCAAAATCATAAAGTGTCGTAATCCTCTTTTTGATTTCAAAAATAAATTTATTTGTGTTTTCACTTGAAATCGAATTCAAATTTGTAAAACAACTTTCTTTTTAGGCATCAATATTAAGAAAGTGAAAACAAATACATGCATTTGTGCATTTGCATATTGATAGTTTGTATGGTTTGATTTAGGAAAAGTGCATTTACAGTGTGCTCTTTGCTCTTTGAGAAAAGATTGTGTCTTTCTTTTCCCCTTGTAGCTAGGATTTTCATTGTTGAAAAGAGATAAATGCTTGCTTATCATCTTTAGATTGCATTTAGGAATTTCATCTACATCTCGTGGTGATTCAAAAAGGCAAACTTCTAAGAAAGATCAACCTAAAATAAATTGAATGAACTTAACAACGCTTTGTAACTTAACGCACAACATAGATGTCTAGGCTAGAGACGTGTTCCGGCGTCGTAAAACCTGGTGACTGTCAGCCTCACTGATGGTTGGGTGATTCCTCCTGAGAGATGATAAGTGCCAGTATAGATTGTGCTCCCACGTACCGTCGAGTATATATTGGGAGACCCCTATAGGCATAAAACCTTTATCCATAGGAAGCCGTGTCAGCCGCCCTACTGATTGCAATGCACTGAACACAGCATTCGGGAAGATTGACCGCCCATACCCTAAAAAGTATTATGCGGTATTGCGATTGGTTTGGTACACCCTCTACCTAGAACTCCAGAGCAGTCCCTTTCATTCCCTTTCAGACTCCTTAACGGAAAACGTCCATATTAGCACTTGTCACTTCAGGCTCATTAAAAATCGAAGGAGACTAGAGTCATCTTTTGCTTTTTCTCGACTCTTTAAAATTGAAAAAGCAAGTTGTGTCCAAGCGTCGTTAAAATTTATTTTAAACGGAATATTCATACCCTTTTTCCTGCGTTGATCTTTAGGTTGAGAAAATGGAGCCTACCAACCAAGGAATTCCCCTTGGTGGAAATCCTAGTCCCTTCTCCTCTTGGGGAGATGTTGGTGCGCCCCATATGGCCACATTGTCGCTTCCAGGACTGACAATTGGCTTGCCGGTCTGGCTCTTCTCAACCAATGTCGTTCAGAACACCACTATTCCTGAACAATCGAATCAGCAGTTAGACCAGTCCAGAGTTACCCACCAACCTTCTACCTCCTCTAATTCTTCCTCTCCTCCTTCCTCTTCGCTTGATGGGGTTGGAAAAGCCAAAAGTCAAGTTCCTAAGGAGAAGAAGGAAAAGAAGAAGAAAGAGAAGAAGATGAAGGAGCCAAAAGCGACTGGGGGCAAACGAGTGTCGTCTAACGAAAATCCACACACTACACTGACCAGGCCTAAATCACCATGTGTCATTTGCAAGGGAGACCATTTTCACAGAGATTGTCCCTGCATCCCTCGGATACTAAGGGACTGGTCTCCCCGTTTGCACAATCCGGTGGCGTCAACCTCTGATAGCCATGTTGAAAGCACACCGTCAACTAGCGAAAGTGAAGTCCCAGGACAAAAAGGGAGAACTAGATCTCCCTGTAAACTGTGCGAAGGCAATCATGCCATCCACCATTGTCCCTTCTTAGACGAAGCTAAAAGAGTTTTTGATGATCGTCCGGTTTCACCGTTAAGACTTCCTCCTGGATATAAAAAACTCTTGCCGAGTCCTTCGTTAGTTGAGAATCCAGCTAGCCCGCTCAAGTGGTCAGCTGAAGCGCCAGTCATTGAAGATGAACCAGCTGAATCCATACCCGACGAAAGTCAAAAGGTCGAGGCGGCAGTTGGCCCAGTCTTGCCTTCAGAGGATTTATCTTCGAATGACACAGTCACTGAAGAGAGCAAGGATTACACCATCCAAATTCTCTTCATCAACACAGACTCCGATGAACACGGGGGCAACCTACCCATTCCTTTATCACAGGAAGGAAGTTCATCAGAGCCGTACCCGGCCGTCTACTCGGTCCCACCTCCAAGCAACCTAGTTGTCTCCTTCGACTTGAATCAACTAGGCAGACCCTGTTTACCAGCAAGCATACCATTCAGAATTGTCGCCCAAATATATAGAATGGTCATGGCTGGTACCATCATAGATGAGGGGGCTTCTGTGAGTATCCTTTCATCTACTGCTTGGAAAGCACTTGGTTCGTCATCGCTTTTGCCTGAGATGAGAAATCTGACAGGTTTTGATAAAGGAAGCAGTCGACCTTTAGGGATCCTCCCCAATGTGCCCATAACATTGAAAGGGAAGACCGTTCAAATGAACGTGATGGTCATTCAAGGACCCTTGGATTATAACCTACTCCTTGGACGAGACTATTTTATTGCATGGGAGCCATCGTCTCCTCACTCTTTAGAGTAATGTGTTTTCTGCACGAAGGAAGAGTGGTCAAGCTCGTAGACCAGCTTTCATTTCCCGAATCCCGCATCGCAAATAGTCATATACCATCCCTAAATGGTCTCTTCATGCAAGAAATGTCTCAATCCACGGTCCGTCCGACCGATGAGTGCGAGTAATTCGGAAGGATATGACTGGAACCCAGGGGGCATGCGTCCTGGTCTGCTTCGGCAGGGAAAATTTGGGTATAGGGTAGGTTTCCACGGTAGAATATGAGTAGTCCGTACCCCGTCCGTGATTGGAAGAGGGGTTGTTCTAGAATAATATTCTTTTGTCAAAGTTATGTGTGTGGCGCTCGTTGTCACTCACCTTTGTTTATCTCAGTAGACATCGCCAGAGAAGTGTTTTGTTTACACTGTAAATAGAACAATCTTTGGGTAGCCTGTAAGAGGTAGTACCCTTCCTGATAAAACAAATGTTTTGTCAGCTCGAATAAAGGGTGACCCTTCCTGATAAAACAAATGTTTTGTCAGCTCGAATAGAGGGAGACCTCGAAACTCTGTTTTATACCTGGGGGCATGCAAACCTTTTGGAGTGCAAGCAAGGGGCGGCTATTTATTTTTTAAATTTTTAGGTCCTCCCTTTAAACCCGTAGGCTAACCCTTTAAACTCGTAGGATTAGTCGTTTCCTAACTTGCATAAAGAAAGGAAGTTGGGAAAAAATCTAAATGTTGCCGCATCTTATATGAGACATTCTTATCATATGACTGGATAATCGAGCAGTTTTAGCACATAGTTCATGCTCGTTAAAAAATAAACATAAGATCGAGCAGTTTTAGCACATAGTTCATGCTCGTAAAAAAATAAACATAATACCGAGCAAGTGTTTCAATCCGCGTTTAAGCTCGTTAAAAAATGAACTATCCTCCGGTAAATAACCACCGTGAATGTAACGTTATCAGCCATTAAAGCCTTGGTCGTGTTTTCACCGTCACCTCCACTTTTCCATTGGCCGATCATTCACCTCCATTTGATTTTTTACCCATTTTGAGGAACAGCTGCGAAGAGTGATTTCACTAGCCATCCTTGTGACACTGCCGTGATTGGAAAATTCCAACCCCTACCTGGAATCAACTGCTACCCGTTTTATCACTCGTTCCTCAAAAGATGAGTCTTCTTTAAGCTCTTTTCATCTGACTCGTAAAATATGAAAAAATTGCCGAGTTTTGGACTTCCAGCTCGTTAAAGCGACTGGAAGTGCTATCCCTCCTCTAGATTTTAATCTTTTTGGACCTGAGGGATTATTGCACAAAAAGATCGAGCGCTTGTTTTGTTCGGCTCGTTAAAACTATTGAAAATTCATCCCTTCTGTATTGTTTTATACTTTTTCGGACTTAAGGGATTAGATGACGAAAAAGAAACTCCGGAGTTAACTTTACGTACCTTTTCAGACTCTCTAAAAATGAAAAGGACCGAGTTATCTTTGTCGTTAGACTCGTTAAAAAGATTAATAGCGACAAACTTGTCTTTAGACGAGAACGAGTTTCACCATCGCTAGGCTCGTTAAAACATAGCGATGGGTTTGCCCGAAGGGCAAATTATAGAACAAGCATATGTTATCCTCCTCAAGCTTGATAAAAATAAAGAGGTACTGGTCAGCAATGACTGGGGAAAAATTGGGAAGAAACTCAAAGAACCTTTATTGGTAGCAAGTCGCCCTTGAACATGACACTTCCACTCTGTGCCTGAGTCGGGATGGGTTTTTTCATTCATCGGTCACATCACCATGGTCTCACCATACCATCCACCTTTGGGGTAAATGCTACCAATCCATCATATAAGTGTCGCCGATATGTTCAAGAGAAGTCATCTAGAGAAGTCACTCGTGTCCCATCCACTGCCATACATTATACTTCATTCTTTCATGACCGCCACCCTGAACCATATATCATCAGATCGTTTTCACCTCCATCAAAATCATTTGCTCCATTCCGTGTCATTGATGTGGGATTCATTAAGGCCCTCCTTTGACGGATCGCTTCTTGTCGACATCAGCTCATTATCCAAGAAGTTGATCTAGGAACACCCCCTTCAGTACTTTGAATCTTGCATGCCTCAATGGCAAGTTTCTCACTTCCGGCGACAGGTATACACCAATGACCTTCGACCGAAAGATTTTGCGTGGTGTTCAACGCCAAGTCCTTTATTCACACCACGTGAATTGTACTGCAGTACCTTGAGGGTCATTATCATTATCGGTGATTCTTCTCGTGCTTGTTAACAGTTTACATCATTGACTGGTAATCAAGCGATGTCTTTCCATGTTCGACTCCAAAACATTTCTCACATGGATCGACTTGTACTTAGAGTGAAGATCGGACGAGATTGAAGACCCCGGATCTAGTTTCATCCATCTGGGCTGCAATATATATTGAGGAAAAATAAAGACATTGACATGTACAACATTGCAGAACAGATAATCATCCTACCAAAAGGATGATGATTTCATCAGAATCACCGGTCTACCATCAGACGATTGTCTGTCCTATGTACATAAAAATGAATTTATAAAGCTGAGCATGGGAATGCCCGCCTCAGCTAGATCATGAAAACAGTATGAAAAATAATGTATTGTATTGTATCTTATTACAGGTCCCCTCCCAGCATTGAAAGAACTTCGGATCCTTCTAATAAAGCATTTCACCCGATAAACGGCCTCATACTTTAGGGGGCAACCGTTATAGACATTTTTGTGCCTTACAACTCTAAGCATGAAATGTCCATAATCCAAGGGATCCAAAGTCCCTAAAAGTGTTGTTCCTGCCCTTAAAGGAACAAGGTCAACCAATGACAGCTTCTCCCAGAAGTTCTCCACCAGAAACTGCTCAAAACTAGTCAAATCAGGATCAATTCAGAAGCTCCACTAACTGCCTGCGTTGCAAAGCACCCAAATACACTGGCTAGGTGCATTGCAACGCACTTGAATGCACTACCCAGGTGCGTTGAGTGGGAAATGAAAAGTGGCAGAGTCATTCAACGAGGTGGAGAGACAATGGAAGCTTCCAGAATCTTCTCCAATGACACTTGCCTCACTGAATTCGACCAGTGATGAGTAAGAGGCTCTCAGTCTCCAAGTGGAAGCAAGAACTAACAGAGAGAAGCCACAAGTCAAAACATAAGCTGACTCATCCTCTTTGCTTACATCTATATATGGATCCCTCATCCCAGAGATCCAGAGGCTGGAATTTTGTACTTTGCAGAGAATTGTTGTTGGTTTGAGATTGAGATTAGTACATTGGGTGATTTATGCTTTGTTGGAGGTGAGGAAGGGATTCCTTTGCTGGGAGGTAGATGCTGGATCGGGACTCACTTGGTTGTATCTCCTCTTGGACTTTCTTATCATATCAATAAAACTATTTGAGTTTCTTCTACATGCTTGTATATCAGTGATGTTTTGTTATATTTGCATGTTTAGCTTAATCTGATCCTGAGCTTTTTATGAATGTAAATCTATATCTTCGTGTAGTTTCTCTCTTCTGTGATCTTGCAGGAATTTAGTGAAGCTGGGCCAGTAAGGGAGCAGGTAGCGGGAAGCGAACAAAGGGAAGAGCGATTGGATGAACCAACTAGCGAAAGACACATGTTAGTTACATCCTTCCTCTTCATTTACATTTCATAAAGAAGAATACTCAAGCAGTTTTCCTTGTTTGTTGCTAAGGCACTGCCACACCTTAGAGTGGGATAGGGGTGTTCTGAATAGATACTTTTCCCAACAACAGTCACATTTCGATCATACTGAGCTTTCATACGTTTTGCATGAGTCTCGATTGCCAATGCAGCATCACGTCGAGTCTCGTCTAATTGAGCTAAGTATAATAAACGCTTCTCCTCTTCGGAAGTAGCTGGAAGTAACTTGATGGCCACTTGCAGTGACAGAATTTCACATTCAATGGGCAGCACAGCTTCCAAACCATAAACTAGTTGGAAAGGAGTGAACCCTGTTGATGTTTTCACTGAGGTTCGGTATGCCCAAAGCGGGGAAAATAACATGTTGTGCCAATTCGACCGATGAATACCAATCATTCGTCAAATCATGATAACTAAAACTTTGTTGATGGACTCAACCAGACCATTCGCTTGTGGATAATAAGGAGTTGAGCTATCGTGACGCAAACCAAGCTGGCCTGTAAGTTTTGTCATCATAACGTTTTGAAAATGGCGCCCATGGTCAATGATTATTGCTTGTAGGACACCAAACCTAACAATAATGTAATTGAATACGAAAATTGCAACTGTCTTACCGTCTACCTCGAATGTAGGCATCACCTTGGCCCACTTAGTAAATCTACCGCAAGGATGATATACGCATGCCCCTCGGCCGAGTGAGGGTTACATGTAATAAAATCGATACCCCATTTGGCAAAAGGACCAACGACAATTATAGGGTGGAGAGGAGCAGGTGGAGTGCGCATCTTGCGATCAAACACTTGACAGTTGTGGCATTTCGGGACCGCAGTAATACAATCTTTAAACAAGGACGGACAGAAGTAGCCAGCGCGCAATATCTTTTGGACTGTGGCATACCCAGACATATGACCGCCACACGCTCCAGAGTGACAGTCATTCAGAACCCTTTCAGCTTCCTCGTGAGTTAAACAAAGTCGAAAAACCAAGTCCGCCCCACGGCGATAAAGAGTATCTCCAATAATTTTGTACTGTTGGGACTGGAATCGAATTTTCCGACGTTCCGACTTTGAAACTTCGGGTCGAAAGGATTGGGTTTGGAGATAGACGATGATATCTCCATACCACGGATCTAAAGTGCTAATGAGAAACAAAGATTCGTCCGCAATGGGTTCCTCTGCCACAGTTTCCATGTCAGCACGCGGGAAGTCACACATCAACTATGCAAAAACTAAAGATTTCGTAGACTTAGATTTTTCAAATTCCAAGTCAAACTCCTGCAAGATAACGATCCATTTAGAGTACTTGCCCCCTAGCAATGGTTTAGTCAAAATGTAGATCATAGGGTTGCAATCCGAAATGAGTGTAGTTTTACGGAGTAGAATGTAGTGACGAAAATGTTGGACAACTTGAACGGCTGCCAATGCCAATTTCTCCACATGCGAATATTTGAGTTCAGTTGGATTTAACGTCCGACTAAGGTAATATATCACATGTTCCGTTCCAAATTCATCTTCCTGTACTAAGACCATTCCAATGGTGGAATGAGCGGCGGCGAGATACAAAAAGTAATCCTGGTTGTAGTAATCATGGTCTGTGAAACCAGAGATTTTGGGTTCGATCCCCAGCGGAGTCGCCATTTTTTCATGGGGAAAGAGTCAATTTTGCGGACAAAACCGACCTCCCTAGAAAAATCCAAGTGAATCTAGCCGACGTCTGCTCCAGGTACAGTGAGATCTTCCCTCCACCGTCACCTTGGGTAGAACCCTAAAGATAATGGTCACTAAGGTTACCAACAGCAACAAATATACCTGGGGGAATAGTCTATGATCCGATAGCACGCAAGGGCAGAGTATCAAGCTCAATCCCCTTGCCGGCTCCTTGACAATAATCCAAGGTTTACCGATAAGGGACCCCAGGCTCCTTGACAATGGTCAATCCGAGGTTTACCGTTTGTAGTACATGCGTATTTGGCGTCGTTCCCAATGAAGGAGGATTGATCCCCTCACTGGTTCGGACATGATCTCGTGCTTCTCCTTTAAGAGGAGCTTTCCCAGAGCATAAATGTAACTATTGGATTTATCCTACCACAAGATGAGCTACTTGTTTGGTTTTGCTATCTTGGAGAGTTAATTACTCTCCTACTCCAAGACACTAGCCTGATCTATATTGGTGTTTCAGAGCCCTAGTAAATAAAAAGTTACTAAGTTAATTTTACTTTAAGCGTTAATTTTTATGGCTTTTCTTTAGGACAAAAGGTAGTGGAGATGAAACTGATGGTGTGTAGACTCGACTCAAATCCACTAAGAAGATGCACCTAAGATGATTTAAACTATTTTTTCCTTTTCAATGAATTCCCTAGCTAAGAGAGTTGGAGAATGCAAAATTATTATAAAGACAACTTTCTTGGCAATGAAAATCAAAGAAACAATCTCTTTATCTTTTCCAAAGCATACAACACATGACCACTAATTATTTCACGAAAATTCCTTTCTCTTTTCAAAGACTTCAAATGCCACTAAAACAAACTTTCTTCAAAAGAGATTTTTGTATTTTTTCTATATTAACAAATCATATAAAACTACTTAACAAAAATCAATTTTAAAAATCTATGGCAATGAAATCTATTTTACCTAAAAGCAAATCTAAGAGAAATTTACCTAAAAGCAAATCTAATGAGGTAAAAGCCTACAAAATATAATTCCAGGATGTTTCACTCAGTTACAATTCAACCAAGGACTATTTCATGCAGAATCATGAACCAGTCAAAAAAAAAATCAAAATATTTTGTTCTTTTTCTTAAGAATGAAATTCACAGCTTTAACAAACAAGCTTTCTCGAAATTCCACAAAGAGACAACACAAAGGTAGGTTTCTCGCAAAGGTGGATTTTATGAAAGGTCCGACTCCTAAGAAGACTGAAAAGACTAGGGATATCCAAGTTTTTACAACTTCTAAAGCCAAAGTCACTACAGGACCAATGCAAAAATCAAACCTAGGGCTAGAACTTCTATGAATTTAACTAAAACCCTTGATACTAATGAAACAAGCTGAGATGAAAACTTTTGACAGGTATCAGTGGATCTGGGCAGCAAAAAACAAATTATAAACAAAATCTAAGAGGAAAAAAGGAAAAAATTGGAATTTTCTCAACTTTTGACAGGGTACGCAGGCAGCCTGTTTGCACAGGTGCGGCCACGCTCTATGTACAAAGATGCAGTGCGTACAGGTACGCACTGTGCTTAACACAGAGGGTGCGTACTACTAACAAAACCAAGAAAAATAAAAACTAACTTAACCCTAAGCTATTCCACCAAAATTCACAGTCAATCAGTCAAAAACCCGAAAGAAATCGACTTTTCTCAAATCAAAGTATCAATCAAAAGAGAAATCAATCAAATCCATGGATTCCCTAGCGGAGTCGCCATTTTGTCATGCGGAAAGAGTCAATTTTGCGGACAAAACTGACCTCCCTAGAAGCTAAGGATTTCTAGTGACAAACAAAACAATCAAGCACTATATTTCCCTAAATATGCATTTAAAATACAAGAAACCAGGTGTTTAAAGCATACCTTTAGTCCAACGCTGTTTGTAGCAACCAAGCCTCTCTGATCCAGATGAGCTCCTCCTTCTCTTTGAAACCTGCATTCACTAACAAGCAAATGATTACATAGCACCTGAATAACTCATATAATAAAACATATTCATCATAAAGACCAAGGAGTATATGAAACAAATTATATATAACAACTTGTTGAGAAAAATGAACTTAATTGTATTAATTGGAAACAAAAGAAACCATTACAACCAATGCCTTGGTGTTGTGTAGGTCCCTCCCAGGGTCCAGCAAGAGTTCTCCTTTACTTTGATCAGCTCACCCTCTTCCAAATGAAGCTAAGAAAGAATGGGAATCTCTCCTCTCAAGCTCTATAAGGGAGTCCTAATTTCAGCAGCATCTACCCTTAGGAATGTTCAGCTTTCAACCTCCCCTCCCTCTGGCCCAATGCCTGTATTTATAATGCTTTGGAGGAAGTTAATCAGGTCCACCATGAATGGGATAAGCCCCTCTTTCAATGGGATAGCTCCCCTCTTCATGGGATAAGTTCCTCTTTCATAGGGATGCATGAACCATCTGGAGGCGCTCAATACACGTCAAACCATCTTCTAGAATGCTCTAGATTCGACCACAAGTAACTTTTTTGAAGTAAAACTCGCGCCTTTTGACCTTTACAGGAGTACGCACCCACCCCTTTATAGAGAGAGCGTACAAGTACGCAGGTATTGTGAACATGAGGTGCGTACACGCAGGTAAGGTTAAAAGAAACTGCGTAACCAGAGTTAATTGACTTTTTAAGGACTTTCTCTCTTTCTTGGAGTTTGACATGAGGATCAGAGGTATAAGACTTGCCAAGGAGGATAGTATGACAGTTGATGGAGCCATACCGACTGCAAATAGTCATGGTGACAAATTTTAGTGTAACACCATTATCATGGCATCTTTCCACCACATAAGGTCTAAGCCATCTTGTCCTTAGCTTGCCCTTGAAGTCTTTATACCTAGAATCATATAACAATGCCCAATCGCCCTCTTGAAATTGCTTCTCCTTATTATGTCTATCATGCCAAATATTCCTCTGAAGTTGAACTATATTTGTATGTAGAAGGGCCTGCATTATGAATTCATCCAAGCCATTCAAATGGAACAATGTTTCTTTCTATGCATGAATGTGATCCAAATATAGTTGTGCTACCATCCTTAATGTGTTGTATTCAAACATAATGGACAACAAATCCTTTTTCCCATAGAGTCAATTTTGCGGACAAAACCGACCTCCCTAGAAAAATCCAAGTGAATCTAGCCGACGTCTGCTCCAGGTACAGTGGGATCTTCCCTCCACCGTCACCTTGGGTAGAACCCTAAAGATAATGGTCACTAAGGTTACCAACAGCAACAAATATACCTGGGGGAACAGTCTGTTGGGTCCCTATAATACTAGTGATTACCCCATTACTATTGTAGTTATACCCCTTATTTATATTGTTGTGCCCCTATTACCCCCATATTGTTATTTCTGTGCCCCATAGAATCCCTCTATTGTTATTTTTGTGGCTTTATATTATTATTGTTAGGTCGGCTGGATTATATTGTGACTCCCTAGACTCCTATATATAGAAAGGAGGTTTTGTCATTTGTATCATCCAAGAATTGTTCATTTATGTAATGTAAAGGAGGTTGCCCCCTCGAAGAGGCTGAATTCTAAGGCGTGGATCTCTCTTTTCTATCTTTTTGTGAGTTGGTTTCATAGGTGACAAGCTCCCAATTCAAACAATATTGCCAGAACTTGATGAGGAAGGAAAAATTATATTGGAACCGGAAGCAGTCACAGAAACAAGAACTCGACAGCTACGAAATCGATCAATTTCAGAGTATCTTATCAAATGGAAGAACTTATCCGCTGAAGATTCCACATGGGAGGATGAGAATTTTATGCAGAAGTATCCAGAACTACTCAAGCGTTGAGGACAACACTTTTTTGAAGGAGAGGGGCATGTTGGGTCCCTACAATACTAGTGATTACCCCATTACTATTGTAGTTATACCCCTTATTTATATTGTTGTGCCCCTATTACCCCCATATTGTTATTTCTGTGCCCCATAGAATCCCTCTATTGTTATTTTTGTGGCTTTATATTATTATTGTTAGGTCGGCTGGATTATATTGTGACTCCCTAGACTCCTATATATAGAAAGGAGGTTTTGTCATTTGTATCATCCAAGAATTGTTCATTTATGTAATGTAAAGGAGGTTGCCCCCTCGAAGAGGCTGAATTCTAAGGCGTGGATCTCTCTTTTCTATCTTTTTGTGAGCTGGTTTCATAACATAGTCTATGATCCGATAGCACGCAAGGGCAGAGTATCAAGCTCAATCCCCTTGCTGGCTCCTTGACAATAATCCAAGGTTTACCGACAAGGGATCCCAGGCTCCTCGACAATGGTCAATCCGATGTTTACCGTTTGTAGTACATGCGTATCTGGCGTCGTTCCCAATGAAGGAGGATTGATCCCCTCACTGGTTCGGACATGATCTCGTGCTTCTCCTTTAAGAGGAGCTTTCCCAGAGCATAAATGTAACTATTGGATTTATCCTACCACAAGATGAGCTACTTGTTTGGTTTTGCTATCTTGGAGAGTTAATTACTCTCCTACTCCAAGACACTAGCCTGATCTATATTGGTGTTTCAGAGCCCTAGTAAATAAAAAGTTACTAAGTTAATTTTACTTTAAGCGTTAATTTTTATGGCTTTTCTTTAGGACAAAAGGTAGTGGAGATGAAACTGATGGTGTGTAGACTCGACTCAAATCCACTAAGAAGATGCCCCTAAGATGATTTAAACTATTTTTTCCTTTTCAATGAATTCCCTAGCTAAGAGAGTTGGACAATGCAAAATTATTATAAAGACAACTTTCTTGGCAATGAAAATCAAAGAAACAATCTCTTTATCTTTTCCAAAGCATACAACACATGACCACTAATTATTTCACGAAAATTCCTTTCTCTTTTCAAAGACTTCAAATGCTACTAAAACAAACTTTCTTCAAAAGAGATTTTTGTATTTTTTCTATATTAACAAATCATATAAAACTACTTAACAAAAATCAATTTTGAAAATCTATGGCAATGAAATCTATTTTACCTAAAAGCAAATCTAAGAGAAATTTACCTAAAAGCAAATCTAATGAAGTAAAAGCCTACAAAATATAATTCCAGGATGTTTTACTCAGTTACAATTCAACCAAGGACTATTTCATGCAGAATCATGAACCAGTCAAAAAAAAAAATCAAAATATTTTGTTCTTTTTCTTAAGAATGAAATTCATAGCTTTAACAAACAAGCTTTCTCGAAATTCCGCAAAGAGACAACACAAAGGTAGGTTTCTCACAAAGGTGGATTTTATGAAAGGTCCGACTCCTAAGAAGACTAAAAAGACCAGGGATATCCAAGTTTTTACAACTTCTAAAGCCAAAGTCACTACAGGACCAATGCAAAAATCAAACCTAGGGCTAGAACTTCTATGAATTTAACTAAAACCCTTGATACTAATGAAACAAGCTGAGATGAAAACTTTTGACAGGTACCAGTGGATCTGGGCAGCAAGAAACAAATTATAAACAAAATCTAAGAGGAAAAAAGGAAAAAATTGGAATTTTCTCAACTTTTGACAGGGTACGCAGGCAGCCTGTTTGCAGAGGTGCGGCCACGCTCTGTGTACAAAGTTGCAGTGCGTACAGGTACGCACTGTGCTTAACACAGAGGGTGCGTACTACTAACAAAACCAAGAAAAATAAAAACTAACTTAACCCTAAGCTAGTCCACCCAAATTCACAGTCAATCAGTCAAAAACCCCAAAGAAATCGACTTTTCTCAAATCAAAGTATCAATCAAAAGAGAAATCAATCAAATCCATGGATTCCCCAGCGGAGTCGCCATTTTGTCATGCGGAAATAGTCAATTTTGCGGACAAAACTGACCTTCCTAGAAGCTAAGGCTTTCTAGTGACAAACAAAACAATCAAGCACTATATTTCCCTAAATATGCATTTAAAATACAAGAAACCAGGTGTTTAAAGCATACCTTTAGTCCAACGCTATTTGTAGCAGCCAAGCCTCTCCGATCCAGATGAGCTCCTCCTTCTCTTTGAAACCTGCATTCACTAACAAGCAAATGATTACATAGCACCTGAATAACTCATATAATAAAACATATTCATCATAAAGACCAAGGAGTATATGAAACAAATTATATATAACAACTTGTTGAGAAAAATGAACTTAATTGTATTAATTGGAAACAAAAGAAACCATTACAACGAGTGCCTTGGTGTTGTGTAGGTCCCTCCCAGGGTCCAGCAAGAGTTCTCCTTTACTTTGATCAGCTCACCCACTTCCAAATGAAGCTAAGAAAGAATGGGAATCTCTCCTCTCAAGCTCTATAAGGGAGTCCTAATTTCAGCAGCATCTACCCTTAGGAATGTTCAGCTTTCAACCTCCCCTCCCTCTGGCCCAATGCTTGTATTTATAATGCTTTGGAGGAAGTTAATCAGGTCCACCATGAAGGGGATAAGCCCCTCTTTCAGTGGGATAGCTCCCCTCTTCATGGGATAAGTTCCTCTTTCATAGGGATGCATGAACCATCTGGAGGCGCTCAATACACGTCAAACCGTCTTCTAGAATGCTCTAGATTCGACCACAAGTAACTTTTTTGAAGTAAAACTCGCGCCTTTTGACCTTTACAGGAGTACGCACCCACCCCTTTATAGAGAGAGCGTACAAGTACGCAGGTATTGTGAACATGAGGTGCGTACACGCAGGTAAGGTTAAAAGAAACTGCGTAACCAGAGTTAATTGACTTTTTAAGGACTTTCTCTCTTTCTTGGAGTTTGACATGAGGAGCAGAGGTATAAGACTTGCCAAGGAGGATAGTATGACAGTTGATGGAGCCATACCGACTGCAAATAGTCATGGTGACAAATTTTAGTGTAACACCATTATCATGGCATCTTTCCACCACATAAGGTCTAAGCCATCTTGTCCTTAGCTTGCCCTTGAAGTATTTATACCTAGAATCATATAACAATGCCCAATCGCCCTCTTGAAATTGCTTCTCCTTATTATGTCTATCATGCCAAATATTCCTCTGAAGCTGAACTATATTTGTATGTAGAAGGGCCTGCATTCTGAATTCATCCAAGCCATTCAAATGGAACAATGTTTCTTTCTATGCATGAATGTGATCCAAATATAGTTGTGCTACCATCCTTAATGTGTGGTATTCAAACACAATGGACAACAAATCCTTTTTCCCATAGACCATCTCAGAGGGTGTAAATCCAGTGGTGGTATTCCATGGTGTATTATAGGCCCAGGTGGCCTCAACTAGTTTCTCTGCATAGTCCTTCCTGCTGTTGCTTACTGCCTTGGTTAAGATGCTCTCCAGTGCCCTGTTGATCACCCCCAATTTCCCATTAGCTTGTGGATGATAAGGAGTGGAGGTCCTATGCTTTATTTTGTGATGGCTGAGCAGTTCTTCAATCATGTTGGAGGTAAATTTGCTGCCTTCATCTATGACTAGCTCTCTAGGGTACCCAAATTTGTAGAATGCGTTCTCCCTTAGGAACTCAGCCACCTTCTCTTGTGTTTCTCCCTTAATCGCCTTGGTTTCAACCCACTTAGTGAAATAATCAGTGCACACAATAATGTACTATTTTTTCTTTGAAGGATGGTTGATAGACCCAATGAAGTCCATGCCCCACTTGTCAAATGGTTCAAAAGTCACTTGCGGTTGTAGGGGAATTTCATCTCTTGGAATAGGATTTCCCATCCTCTGGCATTGATCATACTAACTAATGTAATTTTTCACATCCTGATGAAGAGTGGGCCAATAGTAGCCCACTTTTAACACTTTGAACGTTGTCCTCTTTTATGCAAAGTGACCTCCACAAGGCCCATCATGACAGGTCAGAACGATGTCAAAAACTTGCTCTTCCCTTACACACCTTCTAAAGATTTGATCTAGGCCAAGTTTGAAAATATTTCCCCCAATCTAGGTGAAGGGGGCGCTTTTCCTAACTATCTTGCTCTTTTCTCTGGAGGGCAAGTTTGGTGGGAACTGTGCTGATACCAAATAGTTTGCTATAACAACAAACCATAGGGAGAGAACTCAAATAGCAAACAAGTGCTCATCAGGTAACTGGTCATCCACCATTCCGTCTTCACTTGCAGGTAGATTCATCCTAGATAGAAAGTCTACAACAACATTTTCCTTACCAGGCTTATCAACAATAGCTAGATCAAATTGTTGTAATAAAAGAAATCATATTATAATTCTAGCATTCACATCTGGTTTGTTCATTAAATATTTGATTGCAGCATGGTCAGTATGCACAAATTTTTGGTAGCCTGTAACATAATGCCTAAATTTGTTTAATCAATTCACAACAGCCAGGAGTTCTTTTTCGGTCACAGTATAATTTAGCTCGGCCTTTGACAGGTTCTTACTGATAAAATAGATGGCATAGGGAAATTTCTCCTTACCTAACCTAAGCTGCTTCTATGTCTTTGTGTGAGGCATCAACATGAATATGAAAAGGAAGGACCCAGTTTGGGCCTCGAAGAATTGGTGCAATGGTTAACTTACCCTTTAAAATGTCAAAGGAATCTTGACAGCTTTTTGACCATATAAACTCCGAATCTTTGGCAAAAAACCCAAATAAAGGAACCTTTGGTAGTATCCAACTAACCCCAAGAAACTCCCGACATCCCTATGCTTTTGTGGAGGTGGGACTCTTTGGATGATTGCTATTTTGGTCGGATCCACTTGCAATCCTTGTTGAGATGTTGAATGACCTAGCACGGTCCCTTCAGTCGTTAAGAATTCTTGTCTTTTTGCACTTAGAGACAGGTTCATTTCAATGCACTTGTGCAATAGTTTGCCTAGGTTAGTCAAGGCTTCTTGAAAATCACAGCCATAAGGTGTAAAATCATCCATATAAATTTCCACCGCATCATGTACCAATTCAGCAAAGATACTCAAGATCGTGCTCTGGAAAGTGGCAGGAGCATTGCATAGGCCAAAAGGAAGGAGCCCATAGGAAAAAGTACCACAAGGAGAGGTGAATGTGGTCTTATCCTGGTCTTCCGAGCAGATTTGGATTTGGTTGTACCCACTGAATCCATCTAGGAAATAAAAAAACTTCTTCCCTGCTAGGCCAACTAGCACTTAATCAACGAAGGGTAGGGGAAAATGATCCTTCTTTCTAGCTTTGTTCAACTCCCTGTAATCGACACAAATCCTCCACTTACCATTTTTCTTGGGAACTAACACTAAAGCAGAGACCCACTCACTATCAAAGATAGGGTAAATGAATCATGCATCTAGTACTTTTTGTAGTTCTTCTTTGACTATATCTTTAAAACCTAGATTCATCCTCCTTTGTGGTTTCTAGACCATCTTACTATTGTGGGGAAAAATGCCTATGCAGGACGATCCTATCCACCTAAGGTGTGACAGTGCCTTAGCAACAAACAGAAATAGCTACTCTAGTATTCTTCCTTTATGAATTAAGAATGAAGAGAGATGGATGGACTAACCAGTGTCTTCCATTTGTCCCTCGATCCAGTTTCCCTTCTCTTTGAGAGTTCCCAGCTACTTGCCTTCTCACTCGCCCAGCTTCAACAGGTCTCTGCAAGATCACAAGAAGAGAACACTACACAAGACATGGATTCATATTCATAACTAGTTCAGGATTAGAAATAAACTAAACATACTAATGCAATCATACATCAAAGATACATCAGTATATAGGAGAAACCAAGATAGCTTTATTGATGAATAACAAGGTTCAGGAAGAGATACAACCCAGAGGGATCCAATCCAGCATCTCCTTCCCAGCAAATGGAATTCCTATCTTCACCCCCTTCAAAGCATTAAGCACCCAATGATTCCAATCTCAAACCAACAACAATTCTTTGCAATAACCAAATTCCAACCTCTAGATCTCATGGAGGAGAGATCCATATATAGATGTTTGGAGAGAGGATGAGTCAGCTTGAGATCTGACTAGTGTCCTCTCCCTCTGTCAGTTCTTGATTCCACTTGGAGGTTCTTGCTTCCACTTGGAGATTAGGAACCTCTTACTCATCACCAGTCGAATTCACTGAGGCAAGTGTCATTGAGGAAGATTCTGGAAGCTTCCTGGGTCTTGACACCTCTTGGAATGAACTTGCCATTTGTCAACTCTCACTCAGCGCACCCTGGTAGTGCTTCTACCTGCGTTGCAGTGCAGGTAGCCAGTGTTGACTTTGCATTTCAGCGCAGACAGCTAGTGGAGCCACTGAATTGATCCTGAATTGACTTGTTTTTGAGCAGTTTCTGGTGGAGAACTTCTGTGAATTGCTGTGGTTTGTTAGCCTTGTTCCTCTAGGGGTAGGAACAACATGTTTAGGGACTTTGGATCCCTTAGATTATGGACATTTCATGCTCAATGTTGTAAGGCACAAAAATGTCTATAACAGTTGCCCCCTAAAGTATGAGGCCGTTTATCGGGTGAAATGCTTTATCAAGAGGATCCGAAGTTCATCCAATGCTGGGAGGAGACCTATAATAAGATACAATACAATACATTATTTTTCATACTGCTTTCATGATCTAGCTGAGGCGGGCATTCCCATGCTCAGCTTTATAAATTCATTTTTCTGTACATAGAACAGACAATCGTCTGATGGTAGACTAATAATTTTGATGAAATTATCATCCTTTGGGTAGGATGATTATCTGCTGCAATGATGTACATGTCAATGTCTTTATCTTTCCTGAATATATATCGCAGCCCCGATGGATGAAACTAGATCCGGGGTCTTCAAACTCGTTCAATCTTCAATCTAAGTACAAGTCGATCCATGTGAGAAATGTTCTGAAGTCGAACATGGAAAGACATCGCTTGATTACCAGTCAATGAGGTAAACCGTTAACAAGCGCGAGAGGAATCACCAATAATGATAATGACCCTCAAGGTACTGCAGTACAATTCACGTGGTGTGAATAAAGGACTTGGCGTCGAACACCACGCAAAATCTTTCGGTCGAAGGTCATTGATGTATACCTGTCGCCGGAAGTGAGAAACTTGCCATTGAGGCATGCAAGCTTCAAGGTACTGAAGGGGTTGTTCCTAGATCAACTTCTTGGATAATGAGCTGATGTCGACAAGAAGCGATCCGTCAAAGGAGGGCCTTAATGAATCCCACATCAATGACATGGAACGGAGCTAATGATTTTGATGGAGGTGAAAATGATCTGTAACATATGATTCAGGGTGGCGGTCATGAAAGGATGAAGGATAATGTACGGCAGTGGATGGGACATGGTTGAATTTTTTGAACGAATTCTCTTGAACATATGGCGACACTGATGCGATGGATCAGTAGCATTACCCCAAATATGGATGGTATGGCGAGACCATGGTGATGTGACTGGTGAATGAAACAACCCAACCCGATTGTGGTACGGAGGAAAAGTGTCATGTTCAAGAGCGACTTGCTACCATCAAAGTTTTCTTGAGTTTCTCCCAATTTTTCCCCAGTCATTGCTGACCAGTACCTCTTTATTTTTGTCAAGCTTGAGGAGGATAACATATGCTTGTTCTATAACCTGCCCTTCGGGCAAGCCCATCGCTATGTTTTAACGAGCCTAGCGATAGTGAAACTCGTTCTCGTCTAAAGACAAGTTTGTCACTCTTTAATGATTTTAACGAGTCTAACGACAAAGATAACTCGGTCCTTTTCATTTTTAGAGAGTCTGAAAAGGTACATAAAGTTAACTCCAAAAGTCCTTTTTCGTCATCTAATCCCTTAGGTCCGAAAAAGTATAAAACAATACAGAAGGGATGAGTTTTCGATAGTTTTAACGAGACGAATAAAACAAGCGCTCGATTTTTTTGTGCAATAATCCCTCAGGTCCAAAAAGATTAAAATCTAGAGGAGGGATAGCACTTCTTGTCCCTTTAACGAGCTGGAAGGCCAAGGACTCGGAAATCTTTTCATATTTTATGAGTCAGATGAAAAGAGCTTAAAGAAGACTCGTCTTTTGAGGAACGAGTGATGAAACAGGTTAGCAGCTGATTCCAGGTACAGGTTGGAATTTTCCAATCACGGCAGTGTCACAAGGGTGGCTAGTGAAATCACTCTTCGCAGTTGTTCCTCAAAATGGGTAAACAAACATATGGAGGTGAACAATCGGCCAAGGGAAAAGTGGAGGTGACGGTGCAAACATGACCAAGGCTTTAATGGCTGATAATGTTACATTCACTGTGGTTATTTACCGGGTAGTTCATTTTTTAACGAGCTTAAACGCGGGTTGAAACACTTGCTCGATCTTATGTTTATTTTTTAACGAGCATGAACTATGTGCTAAAACTGTTCGGATCTTGCGTTTATTTTTTAACGAGCATGAACTGTGTGCTAAAACTACTCGAATAATCCAGTCATATGATAAGAATGTCTCATGTAAGATTCCATTTTTTATGGAGCTTGTGCCTTACCAAAGCTATGCCCCGCATCCTTTCGTTATGCAAGTTCGGAAACAACTAATCCTATGAGTTTAAAGGGTTAGACCTACAAGTTTAAAGGGAAGACCTAAGAATTTAAAAAATAAATAGCCACCCCTTGCTTGCACTCCGAAAGGTTTGCATGCCCCTAGGTATAAAACAGAGTTTCAAGGTTACCCCTACTTTACTCCGGAAAAACAATTGTTTTACCGAGAGAGGCCTACCTCTTTCAGGTTACCAAAGATTGCTCCATTCGCGGCCACGAATAAAATACTTCCTCGGTGATGTCTACCGAAATAGACAAAGGTGAGCGACGGTGCCCGCCAACTCACATAACTTTGACAAAAGAATCTTATTCTAGAACAACCCCTCTTCCACTCACGGACGGGGTACGGACTAGTCATATTCTTGCGCGGAAACCTACCCTATACCCAAAGTTTTCCTGCCGAAGCAGACCAGGACGCATGCCCCCTGGGTTCCAGTCATATCCTCCCGGATTACTCGCGCTCATCAGGAGGATGGACTGTGGGTTGAGATATTTCTTGTGTGAAGAGACCATTTAGGGATGGTATATGACTATTTGCGATGCGTGATCCGGGAAATGAAAGCTGGTCCATGAGCTTGACCACTCTTCCTTCGTGCGGAAAACACATTACTCTAAAGAGTGAGGAGACGATGGCTCCCATGCAATATATATAGTCTCGTCCAAGGAGTAGGTTATAATCCAAGGGTCCTTGAACGACCATCACGTTCATTTGAACGGTCTTCCCTTTCAATGTTATGGGAACATTGGGGAGGATCCCTAAAGGTTTACTGGTTCCTTTATCAAAGCCTGTCAGATTTCTCATTTCAGGCAAAAGCATTGGCGAACCAAGCGCTTTCCAAGCAATAGAGGAAAGGATACTCACAGATGCCCCCTCATCAATGATAGTGCCAGCCATTACCATTCTGTATATTTGGACGATAATTCTGAATGGTATGCTTGCTGGCAAACAGGGTCTGCCTAGTTGGTTCCAGTAGAACGAGACAACTAGGTTGCTTGGTGGTGGGACCGAATAGATGGCCAGGTATGACTTTGATGAAGTTCCTTCCTGCGATAAAGGAATGGGAAAATTTCCCCCTTGTTTGTCGGAGTTTGTGTTGATGAAGAGAATTTGGACGGTGTCGTCTTTATTCTCCTCTGTGATGGTATCATTCGAAGATAGAGCCTCTGATGGCAAAACTGGGTCAACTGCCACCTCAACCTTTTGACTTTTGTCAGGTATGGATTCAGACAGTTCATCCTCAATGATAGGTGCTTCGGCTGACCACCTGAGCGGGCCAGCCGGGTTCTCAACTAGTGAAGGACTTGGCAGGAGTTTTTGATATCCAGGAGGAAGTTCCGCTCGTAAAATCGGGCGATCTTCCAAAACTCTTTTAGCCTCGTCTAAGAAGGGACAACAATGGATGGCATGGTCGCCTTCACACAGTTTGCAGGGAAATCTAGCTTTCCCTCTCTGTCCTGTGGCTTCACTTTCACTAGTTGACGGTGTGCTGTCAACATGGCTATCAGAGGTTGACGCCACCGAATTGTGCAAACGGGGAGACCAGTCCCTTAGTATCTGAGGGATGCAGGGACAATCTCTGTGGAAGTGGTCTCCCTTGCATATGACACATGGCGATTTAGGCCTAGTCAGTGTTGTGTGTGGATTTTTGTCAGACGCCACTTGTTTGCCCCCAGTCGCTTCTGGCTCCTTCTTCTTCTTCTCTTTCTTCTTCTTTTCCTTCTTCTCCTTAGGAACTTGGTTTTTTGTTTTACCAGTTCCGTCAAGCGAAGAGGAAGGAGGATAGGGAGAATTAGATGAAGTAGAAGGCTGGTGGGTAACTCTGGTCTGGTCTAACTGTTGATTCGACTGTTCAGGAGTAGTGGTGTTTTGAACGACATTGGTTGAAAAGAGCTAGACCGGCAAGCCAATTGTCAGTCCTGGAAGCGACAATGTGGCCATATGGGGCGCACCAACATCTCCCCAAGAGGAGAATGGACTAGGATTTCCGCCAAGGGGAATTCCTTGGTTGGTGGGCTCCATTTTTTCAACCTAAAGATCAACGCAGGAAAAAAGGGTGATTGTTCCATTTAAAATAAATTTTTAATGACGCTTAGACACAACTTGCTTTTTCAATTTTAAAGAGTCGAGAAAAAGCTAAGATGACTCTAGTCTCCTTCGATGTTTTAACGAGCCCGAAGTGACAAATGCTCGGATGGACTTTTTTCGTTATAGAGTCTAAAAAAGGCCAAAAGGAACTGCTCTGGAGTTCTAGGCAGAGGGTGTGCCAAACTTTTCGCAAAACCACAGAATACTTTTTAAGGTACGGGCGGTCGATCTTCCTGAATGCTGTGTTCAGTGCATTGTGCTCAGTAGGGCGGCCGACACGACTTCCTAAGGATAAAGGTTTTATGCCTATAGGGGTCTCCTAATATATACGCGACGGTACGTGGGAGCACAATCCGTACTGGCGCTATCGTCCTTCAGGAGGAATCACCCACCATCAACGAGATCGACAGTCACCAGGCTTTACGACGCCGGAACACGTCTCTAGCCTAGACCTCTATGTTGTGCGTTATGTTGCAAAGCGTTGTTAAGTTCATTCAATTTATTTTAGGTTGATCTTTTTAGAAGTTTGCCTTTTGAGGTTCACCACGAGATGTACGATACAATTCCTAAATGCAGTCTAAAGATGATAAGCAAGCTTTATATCTTTTCAACTTATGAAAATCCTAGCTACAAAGGGAAAAGAAAGACACCATCTTTTCTCAAAGAGAAATCAGCACACTCTAATGCACTTTCCCTAAATCGAGCATGCAAACTATCAAGATGCAAATGCACAATGCAGGTGTTTGTTTTCCGCTTTCTTAGTATTGATGCCTACAAAGAAAGCTTTTTGTACAACTTTGAATTTGCTTTTAAATGACAAATACAAACAAGTTTACTTTTTCGAAATCAAAAAGGGTAGAAGAGATTACAACACTTAACGATTTCCGAAATGAATACTTGTTTCGACACTTAAAAGAGACAAACTCAAACCAAAAGCAAAAGTAAATGTATAATCAACTGCAAACAACCAATGAACTCTCTCCTAAGATAACAATCAACAGATCTGAATCAAGGGCTATAGGACGATTATTTCACTCTTGCAAAGGAAAACTGCAAATGACACCACAAACACATAAAAACACTCACAGTATTTTTGTACGAAAGGAGGCGGAATTTAAGCAGAGAAAAGGAGTTATCAGACTGGTACCTATGCTGGTTACAGGCTGCAAAAATCAGAGATCAAAACAAGGCAAAACAGAACAGAGAACCCCAGCTGCACAAGGCCTAACTGGATCAGCGCACCCTCAACATAGAGTTTTTGACATTCAGCGCAGGTAGCCTTCACGGGACCTGCGTTGAAATGCAGAACCTCTTCACAGGGTCTGCGCTGAAGGAGAAACGAGAGTTTCTCACTGGGTTCTGGGTCACAGTTTGCTATTTAATCTACATTTTCACGCCAAATCAAAGCAACAAGAAAGGTACAATCAAAGGGATGCTTTGAGGGAGGGCTAAGATCTATCACAAAGGATCATTAAATCATTTGTGAGTCCATAGTTCAGAACATAGACAAATCCAGTGATTGGATCAAAGCAGCAGCTGTCTACTTTGCATCTGAGAATAACAGATGCAGTTCGATTGTTGCTGTTGAGTCTATGAAACAAACAATGATAGAGAAACAAATAAAATGACTAAACAGATCTCCCCAGTGGAGTCGCCAATTTGTTGTGGGAAAAAATGCCTATGCAGGACGATCCTATCCACCTAAGGTGTGACAGTGCCTTAGCAACAAACAGAAACAGCTACTCTAATATTCTTCCTTTATGAATTAAGAATGAAGAGAGATGTATGGACTAACCAGTGTCTTTCGTTTGTCCCTCGATCCAGTTTCCCTTCTCTTTGAGAGTTCCCAGCTACTTGCCTTCTCGCTCGCCCAGCTTCAACAGGTCTCTGCAAGATCACAAGAAGAGAACACTACACAAGACATGGATTCATATTCATAACTAGTTCAAGATTAGAAATAAACTAAACATACTAATGCAATCATACATCAAAGATACATCAGTATATAGGAGAAACCAAGATAGCTTTATTGATGAATAACAAGGTTCAGGAAGAGATACAACCCAGAGGGCTCCAATCCAGCATCTCCTTCCCAGCAAATGGAATTCCTATCTTCACCCCCTTCAAAGCATTAAGCACCCAATGATTCCAATCTCAAACCAACAGCAATTCTTTGCAATAACCAAATTCCAGCCTCTAGATCTCATGGAGGAGAGATCCATATATAGATGTTTGGAGAGAGGATGAGTCAGCTTGAGATCTGACTAGTGTCATCTCCCTCTATCAGTTCTTGATTCCACTTGGAGGTTCTTGCTTCGACTTGGAGATTGGGAACCTCTTACTCATCACCAGTCGAATTCACTGAGGCAAGTGTCATTGAGGAAGATTCTGGAAGCTTCCTGGGTCTTGACACCTCTTGGAATGAACTTGCCATTTGTCAACTCTCGCTCAGAGCACCCTGGTAGTGCTTCTACCTGCGTTGCAGTGCAGGTAGCCAGTGTTGACTTTGCATTTCAGCGCAGAT
Source organism: Pinus tabuliformis (assembly GCA_031772625.1). NCBI lineage: Eukaryota > Viridiplantae > Streptophyta > Pinopsida > Pinales > Pinaceae > Pinus > Pinus tabuliformis. The sequence continues at coordinate 587,894,567 of CM062818.1, forward strand.
AGCTAGTGGAGCCACTGAATTGATCCTGAATTGAGTTGTTTTTGAGCAGTTTCTGGTGGAGAACTTCTGTGAATTGCTGTGGTTTGTTAGCCTTGTTCCTCTAGGGGTAGGAACAACATGTTTAGGTACTTTGGATCCCTTAGATTATCGACATTTCATGCTCAATGCTGTAAGGCACAAAAATGTCTATAACACTTACAACCTTCTTTGATGTATATGTGGTTAGTACACACTGAGGGGTGTACTCCCTTCATTTCCTTGTAACTCCAAGCAAAGGCTTCTAGGTTTTCTCTCAACATGTTGCATAGCTTTTCCTCTTTGAGAGCAGAAAGAGATGGATTAATTTTCAAAGTTTTCTCCGGGCCAAATTCTATGGTTTTGACACAGAGTTGATTGGAATTGGCCAAGCATAATTCAATTGGATGATTGTTCTCAGTTTCCCTTACTTCTTCTAATGGTAACGAACTAGGAGTTGGACTTTGGAGTAGGTGTTCAATTAAGTCATCCTCATCTTGTTGTCCTCGTCTTATGGTTGCTTCCAAAGCATAAAGTTGAGCTGAATAAGCCTCATCTTCCTCCTCATCCTCCAACCATAAAGGTAAATCATGCTCTAGAGAAGGTTGAGCAGGAGGGTATAGGACTAACTATTTGGATATATGCCCATTCTTGATGGTGATATTCCTAGCTCTGCAGCTAATGTAAGCATCAGTTGTGGCCAACCATGGCCTCCCAAGGATGAAAGGGTAACCAGTAAGCTTAGCCTTAGGCTGGAGAACTAGAAAATATGTAGGGTACTCCCAGGAGTCAATGGAGACCATCACATCTTCCACAATTCCCTCAGGAGTGACTATGGAATGGTCTGCAAGTTGCAGAACTCTTGTGGTATTCCTCAATGACCCTTGGAGGTTGATCTTGAGCATGGTATCCCAGGTCATCACATTAATGGCAACCCTTAGATCGATCAAAATGTGTGGGACAATGGTGCCATTGATGTGCACATCTACTATAGGGATTCTAGGGTCCAAATATTTTAGACATATTCCCTGCCCCAGCATTAAGTCAGACCGCTTCCCAATGACATTAATGGTAGGGGAATCCCTTTTTCTTCTTCTTGGATTCTTGAAGAATTTCTCCTTAATCAAATTATTGTAAATGGGAACATCTGTTATTGCCTGGAGAAGGGGGATCTTTACACACAGATTTTTCAATTCTCCTAGAAGTTCAATTTCTTCTGGGATAGGTTGGAGTTTTTGGGTTACTCTCCCAGGAAAGGGTGGATTTACTTTGAGGTTTCTTTCCTCTCTTTCTTCCTCAACCTCCCTATGTGGAGAGGGAGGTTTGTTATCTGGGAGAATTCTCCCAAATCTTAGGTTGATCTCCTAGATTTCTATAGCATAAGTTGGGTATGATGTCTCTCCACTGTATACTTGCTGAGCCTAGCTATTGTTTGGGTTTAGATTTGGTTGGGTAGATGTCTGGGGTTGCTTGGGTGGAGCAGAGTGTAGGAGTTGTGGTTGGGTAGGTGGTGGAGGCAATAGAGCTTGAGCATTATTGTATTGGGGCCTCTAACCCTGGTGTGGGGTATTCCACTGAGGTTGTGGCAGAACATAAGGTTGAAATGAATGGTTGAATATCTGGGAATGATACTGAGAAGCATAGGACCAAGCAGGGGGTGTAGGCCAGGACGGATGAGCAGGGGGTCCCCAAGAAGTTATAGTTGTGGTTTTGTTGGGGTTGTAATATGCATGGGATGACCCTTGCATACCCTGCTAGTATGGTCTAGGCCTAAGAGGTCTCCTTTGTTTGATATAGCAAAGCTTCTCAGTGACCCCTTCAGCTCCTTGATATACAACATTGAGTCTGGGTAAATAAGGGCACTTGTCTATGGAGTGGTTTTCTTCATAGATCAAGCAAATCTCAATGCAGTTTAATGGACATTCTTTCCTAGGATGCTTATTGGTGCATCTAGGGCAAAAGATGGCCAAGGCTCTCTCTACTTCCTCTTGATTCCTTTTGATGTTCATGGTATCCAATTTCAAGACAAGGGTTTGCAACATCTCAGTTTAGCAATGTTCCAGCATATTTCCAATTTCACCCTTGAGGGATGAGTTGGAAGATGATGTATTGGCCATAGGTTGACTACTCCTACCCTCTTTTCTAGCTGCCCTAGAATGTTTTCTAAAGACAGTCTTGATATCCTCATAGGGTAATGGGTAGAAATCGCCTCCTACTAACAAATGTAAGGTATCCAAAAGATCTTCCTTCACGCCTCTGAGCAGGACCAACTTTAGTGACTCAGGGTCAAGTGTGCACCTGGCCCTTTTGTAACTAAGTTGGAATCTTTCTTCATATTCTTCTAAGGATTCATCCTGGCCCATGCTCATCTTGAAAATCTCTTCTTTAGTATCCTTTGACCTATAGTAGTCCCTCTATTTGTTGTTAAAATCCTGCTGCATCTGAACCCAAGTTGTGATGCTATCTCCAAGTAAACCCATGAACCAGCACAATGTTGCATCCTTGAGGGTAGATGGAAACAATTTTAACTTTTTCTCATCATTTTTATAGTCATAGGTTTAGCATATAACAACAAACTCGAATAGGAATGTGTCAGGTTCCTTTGTGGTCAAGCCATGGAAATGAGGTAGAGTAGAAGGGATTATATTCTTCATCTTCGTGTTCCCATTGGTTTGCCTAATGGGGAAGGCACCCTTAATTCTCTCTCTATTTCCTCTTTCATTTTAGTTTTCAGCCATTGGTTCAGTAGGAATGGTTCCTCTTCTTCTTCTTCCCCTGTAGGTTCTTCAAATATGTCAGGTTACTCACCTAAAGGTTTCTCAAGTTCACATCCACCGAAGAAGAGAGAAGGTTGGTTGTTGGATGCAGTGGGGGTATTTGGCAATAATTTCCCTAAAGCGTCCCTATTCCTACGAGGCGTGAAAGGAAATTTTTTCGGGTTAGTTTTTGTAAGACTTTTTTTAAGTTGGAAAGTACTTTGCAGAGATGAAATTGTTGATTGAATGAAAACTACTGACAGAAAAAACTACTTGCTGAATTGAAATTCTACTTGTAGAATGGAAAGAAAAGCAGATAATGACAACTGAAAGAAAGGAAGCTACTAGATTACTTTTGCAGAAATAAAATAATGGCAGAAAATTGGAGACTAGAAATAGAAGAAAAGAAAGCAGTAATCACATTCTACTCAGACAACTCCCTGGAAATGGCGCCAAAGAGTGATGAATGCCAGTATTGCAGCAAGGATGCTGCAACTCCTAGGCTACCAACATTAATTATCAACTTGGGGTTCATACAAACTTGGAGGTGATAGTGCTATATGCACAAGTAGAAGTGAAGGTCCTCCTTGTTGTCACTGTTCATCTGGAAAAAGAACCCACAGGTTCCAAGCCAGACTTCTATAGAGTCAGAAGAAGCTTGATTCTTTGATGGAAGAAGAGCAAATCTACTCTAAGAGAGCTACTCTACTACAGTAATGAAGAAAACAACATGTAATGCTAAATCACACCATATCCTAATTAACCATTTAAACAAATATACTAAGCAGAATTGCTAAATCAACACTAACCTAATGTTGCTATCTAAGTTATAGAAGTAAAGCACATCAAACCAAACTAATGTGTAAGCAAGGAAACTAAACTAAATCTATTTTCACTTTTTCGGTTTTTTTTATTATCGGACAGTGTTAGAGTCTGATTGAATAACCAAATAGAAACTCATAAGTGGTAGCGTTTAAATGATATGCAGAACAAATTTTGGGAAGGATTCAAGTGGAAAAGCAAGCAAATATCGAAATTATCAAAAGGAAGACGTAATGAAGCAATAGTGCACAAGAACTATTGGATCAGTCAGGAACAATATTAATGGGAGATGAGTGGCAGAGATATTATCGCAGGAGATTACATGAATAGATGGATGAAAACGATTAACAGGAGATGAATGGCAGAGATCTTATCGTAAGGGATTAAGTGAATAGATGGGAAAACATGATTAACTGGAGATGAGTGGTAGAGATCTTATCAGAGGGGATTAAGTGAACAGATGGGTAAACAGGATTAACATGAGATGAATGGTGAAGATCTTATCGTAGGGGAGTAAGTGAATAGATGGGCGAACAATATTAACGGGAGATGAATGGCGGAGATATTATTGTGGGAGATTAAGTCAATAGATGGATGGATCACATCAAGTCATGTGTCGATAGTATGATAAAAAATCGTGCGGAATGATGGAACGATCTTCATAGGTGGTAAGTTGCTTCTTACGTGCCCTTAAAGCTGTAAGCGGAATTCCTAAATTTTACAAGATTAGCCTAAGCGAGTGACATGTAGCACATGAAAACCACTTTTCTCACATGGTCTTGGGAGGATATTGACCGTGCAAGAATTCATGTGAGATTGGGCAATATCCATTGGATCATGTGGGATTGATCAACGGTGGAGATCGACCAAGATAGTTGGTGATTGGGTGACGCGATAGCCATTAGATCAAGTGAGGAAGATCAACGGTGGAGATTCAAAGCAACTAAAGTCAAACGTTGAAATGAATACGCACGTCGTTGATCGTGATTGACCATGTTTGTTGTGGATCGGATAGTAAGGAAATTTGCGGGTGTAACCTGATTAAGAAGTGATTGATTAGCTTCCACATATATTATGCATGGAGAACGTGCTGAAGGAAATGTGAATACAAGTGAGATCTTATTACGAAAAGAGACTGATGGAAAAAGATCACGATAAAAGGAACCAAGTACTGAATCAAGACGACAAACTCCTAAAGCCCATGCAAGAACTAGAAATCTTTGTTTTTGGGGTCGCTGAAGGGTCTCTTCCTCATGTCATGGTCCTAGAGTGAGGAGGTGAGGCCGAGACATCAGATGACAACCTTATGGTGATATTTTTATCCTTGCTAACCTAATAACTGAAAGAAGGCACAAACGAAATAAAACTAAAACACAACAAATCTATGCTACCCTGCTATAATGGAAATGCAACTACTTAAGAAAATGAGTGATTAAACCATGAATCTATGCAATACGTTGTTATAATGGAAATGAAACTAATTAATAAAATGAACGATTAAACCATGAATCTATGCCAGTTGTTAGCTTGTATGGGCCTGTCCTAGGTTCAGAGGTGATTTAGCCAAGAAAAAGCCGATATTACAAGCCCTTTCGGCAATAGTCTGCGGAGCACGGACTGATGTCTCACTCGAAGTAGTATGGGAGGCTACTAGAACCAGGTTTCCACACCCTGGGGATGTCTGATGAGCTTCAAGAGGTCCGAGGTCTTACCCTATACGGACGTCGCTGCGTGCACCTATTAGTCCCTCGCAACCCGTGATGCTGCCCCCATGGAGCCTTACTCGGGGCGTGATCTATATGATACCCAAGTTCCTTCCTATTTAACCTATTATTACCTGATTACTTCACTTATTTGTGTAAGAGTAGTGATAATTAGCAGTATACCCTACAATCATATAAGTGTGCACGATAAAAAAAATAGTATAAACGTAATGAAGGAAATACACAAGCAGATGCACAGAAATTGGAATCAACTTCTCTTTATTATTGTCCATTCCAGATTACAGACTTGACACCACCCTGCACACTCAGCTATAGGGGTCCACACACTCACCTGCGGACTCTACTTAGGCCCCTACACACTCTACTATAGAGCTTCTTCCTACTACTATGACCCAATACACTTAGACTCTTGTTGTCGGCTATGTGGGGCCTGACCCAGGTTCAGTAGTGAGTTTAGCTAAGAAAATCCCGGTGCTACCAGCCTTTTTGACAATAGTCTACGGTGCGCGAACTGAATTCTCACCCGAGGTAGTATGGGAGGGTGCTGGAACCAGGTTGTTGCACCCTAAGGATTTTTTGATGAAGTCTGGGAAGTTCGCGAACCGATCCTGCGTGCTTACGCTGCTCCGCGGAGCCGTCTATCCTCCGCACCTGCTGCAACTGCTCCCGTGTAGCTCTATAACAGGCATGAGGAGATGTTGTCTAGATCCTTTATCCTTACTATGCTTTTATTATAGATCTTAACTTAATTATGTGGGCCCAATATTCTTATTAATCATTCAACATTTATAACTAGTGCATGCAAACATAAATTGTAAAGAGATGCATAAATATCACAGAAACAATAAACACATAGTATTCCAGAATCAACTTATCTTTTATTAATATTATGCTCATGTACAACCCCAACTCCACCCTGCGCACACAACTACAAACTCTACCATTCCTCTACGCACTCAGTTGCAGAACCTCTTACTACTACTAAGACCCAAGACTCGAAATTACAGACCCAGAGCAAATCCTTTATTCAGAACCCATCTTTCTTCTCAAAGCTAAGACTAAGACTAAATTTCCATTTAGAGCCTTACTCTATTTATACAATCCCATGGTCCGCAGACCATGGGTAGGCTAACACATTCAATATTTAATTTACATTATTTTAGGGCGAACAACCCTAGACTCTCGCGCTCTACGCCAACATTTTGCGGGGTCGTTTACATTACATTGACCAAAACTCAGGCTTTAAGCCCCAAAACATGCTATGGGGGGATCTGCTACCCAACATGCCCCCAACACAATCATCGTGACTCATTCCGAGTCACTCAACTGGTGCAGTGATGTTCACGTGGAGTCCATCAAACAACTTCTGCACTTCGCTTATGTCTACAACACACTCTTCCATTGTCCGCTGTATCAGTTATGTGTGAATCTTTGATGCATCATCGTCAGGAGAACCCTCTTGCCTTAGCGGATATGTACTTTGCACCTGTGCCAGCTTTTCCTCAATCGTGGCAGTGACCATGAATGCTTCATCGAGCCAAGGCTGGATGCATGATTTAAGCACTGCTTCTTTCTAGCACACAACATCCACCTATTCCTTTAGAGATTGGGCCAACTTCATCCTGGCAAGTCGCTAAGTAAGAGCAACTGTCTGTTTGTCCCCCTGATATTGTCATATGCCTACTGTAACTACCATGCTTCTATCTCCAGATGATGTATGGTTGGAAATTCCTGCAATGAGGTGAGCATGAAGAGGGACTGATCCAACAATCCCATGCAGTCATGTAAAACGTGCTCTATTACTTCCAACCCTGATTGAATGGCACAGTGGAACTACTCTCTGACTTTTGGGGGTGTAGAGGGCTGCACCTTCAGCTGCAGCTTAGTGATCTGCAAGTTCATCTCCAACTAAACCTTCGCGGCCTCTTCCTGGGCCTTGCAGACTCCAACTGCTAGCTGGTGAATATTTTCTACTGTTGGGAGTATCGCTGGCATGGCGAACTCTGGTATGCTGCTATAGGCCTCCTCCATGGCCTATTCCAATCCCTAGGTTTTTGTTACCAGGTTGTCACACTACAGGTTGAGCTGTTCTAAAGTGAACTTCTGCTCACTCAAGACTTGGAGGGTGCGACCCTCCCTAGTGCGAAGCTCAGCAGTTACCCCATCCCGTAGTTGGTATAGGATTTCTCTGGGAAGGGTAGTCAAATTCCACCCCCAGGCCTTCTCTTGACATTCCGTGGCCTAGTTGCCCTTGGCTGCGGCTAAGATTGTGCCTTCTAGTAACACCAAAGTGTTTGCTCTGTGGGCGCGCAACACCTGCTTTGCTTCGTATGTACCTGCCGCAGCATGTGGTGTCATCATTCCTAGGGTTGCACTTGTAATGCCTGCAACTACACTATAAGCACCCTCAACATAGTTGTCTACTCCAACATTAACTCTTCCAAAGCATCCTTTTTCTGTGAGACCTTTGGCTTTTTCCGCAGGGTTGACTCCTCCTAGACGCGTGGCCTCTTGAGTTAAGTCGATGTTAGTGCCGGGTCTGTGCGTTCCTCTGTCTGATCCTCCCCCTGTATGTACTACTCCGTGGACATTTCCTGGCTTCCCTTGGGATCTCTGACTGGTGCAGTTGTAGTTTCGTTCGTCCGTGTTGCCACTGCTACCTTAGCCGCCTTCCACTGCATGGCCACTTCTTCCTCCCAGCGCCTTCTCTCTTCCAGCTGTGTGATGCACTGGTTGTTATCCTTCTTTCATTTTTATGTTGCGATCTTTTCCATTTCTACCAAATTTGGGGCATGCCACTCTGGAGGCCAAGACTCCATTACCCCAAAGATCGCATCATCCGTTGCGATGAACGGGAGCTTTTCCCATGTTCACACGGGATCTTTGCGCACCTGGATATACAGGTTATGCATATCTGACTTGAACTCTATCACACCCTGTAAGTTGTTATGGACTGTATGGGACAACCATGGCCTGCGACTGATCCATGTTCATATGCTCACCTCTACGAACACCCAAAACACCTTTATCTCGCGAATTCTCATCGCATCTTTCGTCACCCAAAGTGAGGTGTACCTTGCAGCTTTGGGTAGGTCACCCTCAACTATGGGAAATGGGTTGTCCTTTGGTAGTTCTCCTACAACCAATAGGATGGATAAGAACAACCACACATAGTGGAAGGTCTTACCCTACTCCTCGGCCTCCCTGTAGTTTGTCAAGAACTCATTACAGAGGAACTGCACCCAGTTGAATTGGACCCCCTCTGGGCATTGTTCTGCCAATGCAATGACGGACGCTGGCACTTCGTCTGCGCGGCATTTCCTCATCAGCTTGCTGGCTAGCAATTAGGTGGCTATGCACACCCCTTGGTCCTTGATGCGTGCAATTGCGTACCCTCACTTCCTCTTATCCAGCTTATATTTGGCCTTCATAGCTTTTTCAAGGGCCAAGTCGCTGCTCTTTCCTGCTATGGCTGTGGAGTTATTTCCTTTGATGGGCAGATGAGAAATCCAGTGGATTAGATCGGCTGTGATGGGAATCAGCTCTTCCAGCTAGAGATAACCATCATGTAATAGGCACAGCAGCTGTCGGATGACAAAAATAGTGACAGGCATGCAGTGGTAGTGGCATATCCACCATAGATGGAGTAGCCCAACCTTCTCTACACTGTGTAGCCCTTTCTGCTTCATTAATTTCTTCGCAGCTAACTGTGGTAACTTCTTGTTTCCTGTGAGGTCCCAGTCTTCGAACCTCATATTAGGTACCCATCCCAACATCCGACCTTCAAACCTTATTTCATTAGGAAGGAGCGGGGTCTGGAGCGCACTCTTCATGGCCTCCAAGTCCTTTGGTATCTTGGCTTTCCCCTTCCATGGGGGAATGTAAGGGGGTAACTATTTTGCCGAAGGTACTTAGGAGACATTCTTCACCTCATTGTCCTGTGCTTCAATTTGGGTGATCAAGGCTTGTAAATCTTCCTTCTCTTCCTCTGTTTCAAGGGTGACGACTTTGCCCTTCTATGCCATTGATAATTTACTAAACTATGGGTTCTGCGATGATACCCAGACTGGCCCCATTGTATGCTTGTCTTTTTGTGGTCATGGCATGTGTGGTGAATTTGGAACCTCTAGTGTAGTTGTCGCCTCTCCAGGCTCCTCCTGGATCAGACGGGACTCTGTGTAGTTTTTAACCCCGTATAGAAATTACCTGCATATGAATTCTAAAACACAAAAAATAAACAATGCGAGAGCATAACACATAAAACACATATACATAGAGATTTTCCCCTAGATCCCAAAACCAGGACTACCAACTTGATTTTTCATTATATTCCTTTCAATGTTACAATACATATTTATACATGCCTAAGCATCCAATACAATCGACCGAAAACCATCGCATCCAAAACCATGGACTGAAAACCATAGGTAGGTCTTCCCAACTTAACCCCCCCTGTCAACCCCCTACTGCGCAATCAGCACCACGAAGGAGGGGCTCAACTCCCCCCTAACCCCCTCATTCACTACATAGGTTATTCTTTGAAAGAATATAACACAACCCAACATTCTCCCACTTGTTGTTTTCTTTCGACAAGGGGCCACAGGAGAGCTTAGTCATTTTTCCAGCCCTCAAATGCCCATTGTTTCTCTACACCAGGAGAACTTCTCAGACCTCACAGATTTTGTCAATGCATCGATAGTATTCTTCAAAGTGTCCACCTTTACCAGCGACACCTTTTTTTCTTCTATCATATCCCTCACAAAGTGATACTGAACATAAATGTGCTTTGTCTTTGAATGATAAGGAGGGTTCTTTTCCAAGAAAATTGCACTTTGGCTATCACAGTCTATCCTTATAGCTCCCTCTACTAACCCCATACTTGAAAACAATCTCTACAACCGAACTGCTTCCTTGCTTGCATGAGTGGCTGCCATGTATTTTGCCTCTATAGTTGATAGTGCTACTACAAATTGTTTCTTACTCATCCAACTGACTGCACCTCCACATAGGTTAAACACATACCCACTTGTAGATCTTCTCTGATCCAAATCTCCAGCCCAATCTGCATCAACAAAGCCACAAATATCCAAAAATCTGTCCAATCCTGGTCTTCCTTGGTAGCACAAACCATAATCACTAGTGCCATGCAAATACCTGAAAACCTGCTTCACTATTGTTTAATGCTCCTTCCCTGGTTTTGACATAAACCTGCTCAATACTCCCACTATATATGCAATGTCTAGTCTAGTATAGACCATTACATACATTAGGCTACCTACTACACTTGTATATGGAACATGGGACATATCCTATTCCTCTTCCTGTGTCTTGGGACACTGTTCAACATATAACTTTACAGCTACAGGAATAGGAACCTTCACCGGTTTACTATCTTACATATTAAATCTCTATAGTATTGTATTGACATACTTACTCTGGTTTAACCATAGCTTCCTCTTTTCTCGATCTCTTTTAATTTCCATGCCCAAAATATAGATTGCAGCACCAAGATATTTCATGTTGAATTTGGAGGATAATTGAGTCTTCAAATATTTGATAATTTCTTTGTCATTTCCGACCAGCAACACATCATCCACATACAAGACCAGGTAAATAACATGGTCACCAATTAATCTCAAATACACACAGTGATATGCTTTTCTTCTGGTGAAGCCAAGTCCCCGTATAAATGTATCAAATTTCTAATACCACGTCCTTGGTGACTATTTTAACCCATACAGAGACTTCTTTAACTTGCATACCAATTCATTCTTACCCTTCACCACAAAGCCTTCAGGTTGCTTCATGTAGATCTCCTCTTCCAGATCCCCATGAAGAAATGTTGTCTTCACATCCATATGTTCTACCTCAAAATCAAAAGCAGCAACAACAGTTAAAAGTAATCTAATAGAAGTTACCTTGACAACAGGAGAAAACATATCACCAAAATCAATTCCTAGCACCTGGGAATAACCTTTTGCTACCAACCGAGATTTTTATTTCTCCACCTTTCCTTCTGCATTTGTCTTCTTCTTGAAGAACTATTTGCTGCCAATCGGTTTCCTTCCAGCCAGCAACTCCACCAGATCCCAATCCTCATTTTTGTGCAAAGATGTCATTTCATCAACCATGGCCTCTTTCTAGAGTTTTCCATCCTCTGAATCTACTGCTTCCTTCACAGTTCTGGGATCATCATCAGTAATAGATAACGAAGAATTTGAATAGAAAGCATATGTACTATACCTTTTTGGCTGCCTTCTTTCTCGAACTGATCTTCTTACACCTGGAGTTTCTGGCTCTTCATCTTCTAATTCCTCCTCTGTTGTAGAATGTGATTCTTCCTCCTTTAGTTCAAACTTTATCTTCTCAAGTTCCTTTGGTTGGACTTCATGTTTAATAACATCTTTCACCTCTCTGAACACCACATCTCAGTTGTACACAACCTTCCTTATTGTTGGGTTCCAAAGCTTATAACCCTTTAAACCATCCTTATACCTGATAAAGATGCACTTTTCAGATTTACTATCCAGCTTGGATCGTTTTTCCTTTGGAACATGTACATATGCATCACATCCAAATACTTTCAAATGTGAAAGAGAGGGTTTCTTACTAGTCCATACCTCTTGTGGAGTCTTATCCTCCACCACTGATGAAGGTGATCTGTTGACTAGGTAACATGTGGTCTCCACCGCCTCTGCCTAGAATTCCTGTCCTAACTTGGCACCATTGAGCATGCTTCTTGCCCTTTCCATCAATGTCTTATTCATTCTTTCTACAACTCCATTTTGCTGAGGTGTATATGGAATAATATTCTGCCATGCTATACCACACTTCTTACAAAATTCTTCAAATTCCTTACTGCAAAACTCTCCATTGTTATCTGTCCTCAGTACCTTTATCTTCTTCTCTATCTGGTTTTCCACTAGAGCCTTAAATTCTTTAAACCTACCAAGTACATCAAATTTCATCTTAAGGAAATATATCCATGTATTCCTTGAGAAGTCATCTATAAATGATACATAGTACACAGACTTACCCAGCGATGGAACCTTCACAGGTCCAAACACATCACTGTGCACAAGGTCCAAAATATGTTTCACCCTCTTACCACCAGAGGAGAAACTCACCTGATTCTGCTTCCCATATACGCAATTTTCACAGAAATCAAAATCCAGAGAGATCTTACTCATACCTTCTACCATACCTCTACCATGAAGTATTTGGACGCCCTTCTCTCCAATATGTCCAAGACTTTGATGCCACAACATGGTATTCTCTCCGAAGAACACTAGATTTTCTGCTCCATTTTCAAGAATCATAGAATTGTTGCACCCATCAACAACAGTGCTACCTTGTAGCTTGTACAGAGTTCCAGTCCAAACTCCCCGCATCAATACCAGTTCTCCTCGAACCATCTTGCAGGTATCCTTCTTGAACACTATTTTAACACCTACATCATCTAGCTTGCTTACAGAAATAATAATTCTGGCTAATGCAGGAATATGCAGAACACCCAGAAGTCTTCTAACCCTTCCACCTTGCAACTTCAACTTTACTTTTCTGCGACAAATGATCCTAGCCTTCCTATCATCCCCTAAGAAGACATCCCCACCATCGTATTTATCATACTCATAGAACCACTCTTTATGGGGAGTGAAGTGAAAGGATGCACCTGAGTCAATCAACCATGCCTCATGATCTACATGTGTACTTGAAGAAGCCAAGTACACATCCCCACCTTCATGTGAGGTGGTTTTTGCCTCTATAGAAGAAGCATCATCAGATCCCTTTCCTTTGTCAGGAGCTTTAGATTTACAATCCCTTTTGCAATGTCATTCCTTTCCGCATTTCTAGCAAACCATCTTACAGGTTTTCCTGGAGATTTAGATCTCCCACTCGATGACTTACTTTTGTTTCTGTTCTAGGACCGTCCTCATATAGACAAGGCACCGCCATTATGGATATTCATATTTTTCCATCTCATCTCCTCCGTCAGCAAGGATGAGACTATTTCATCAAACTGTAAGGCAATTGCATTGCTACCTATTGCAATAACCAGACTATCCCACGAATCTAGTAGAGAACACAAACAATTGATGCACTTATCTTCATCTGAAATTTTAATATCAACAGATAATAACTGACTTGCCACAGTATTAAATGCATTCATATTCTCTATCACCGAGTCTCCATCTTTCATCCTCAGGTTATACAACTTTTTCTGTAGGAACAATTTATTCACCAGAGACTTATATTGGTATAAAGTCCCTAACTTGTCCCAGAAAGCCTTCGTCGTAGCTTCCCCTGACACATTCAGCAATACTGAATCTGCGACACACAATCATATTGTTCTCTTTGCCTTCTGACCCAACTTCTTCCATTCTTCATCGGACACTGTCGGTTGTTTAGTACCTGGATCTACCGCGATCCACTGATCTTTATCCACCAACAGATCCTCCATCTTGAGTTTCCATAACTCAAAACTCTGACCATTAAATTCGTTGATCTCTATCATTCCACTGCATTCCATCTTCTTTCACCACCAGAATCGATCCCGTAGATCTCCCACTGAATAGGGTCTACCACAGGCCTGAGTAAAACCCCTCAGCAACAAAGGCATCCCCTTGAATCCAAAAGAGCTCTGATACAAAATGTAGGTTTTAACCCCATACAAAAATTACGTGGATACGAATTCTAAAACACTGAAAATAAAAAATGCGAGAGCATAACACATAAAACACATATACACAGAGATTTTTCCCTGGATCCCAAAACTGGGACTACCAGCTTGATTTTTCATTATATTCCTTTCAATGTTACAATACATATTTATACATGCCGAAGCATCCAATACGATGGACCGAAAACCATCGTGTGCAAAGCCATGGACCGAAAACCATAGCTAGGTCCGCCCAACCTAATATAGGGCCCCAAAAAAGTTTTCCCAGGGCACTACCCCAAACCCCATAGAGGGGGGTTACCTGCCCCCCTCAAACCCCCCGCTACACAATCAACGTAATAAAGCGGGGGCTCTGGCCCCGCTCTATCCCCACATTTCACTACATAGGTTAGTCGTGGAAATAATATAACACAACCCAACACTCTGGGGTAACTTCTGTGAATCACACTCTGGTTCTCGCAGTTGTCATTGTGTCTACATTGGATCCTTCAGTCGCATACTCAAGGGTGGAAAGAGTGTTTGCTGCTCAATGCTCTGTAATGGCTCAAATCTTAAACAACCAAGTGTTGCCTCGAGGCTAGCCCAAGGGATTTTATATTGTTTTTTGAATTTGAATTCGACCATTCCCTCCACTTCTGATTCATTAATACCTTCTTGGCAGTAGATCATCCTGAATATAGCTCTTAATTCCATCCTTAATTACCCGTTGCCCGCTCCTTTCTACCTTAAATTGGACCTCTTGTCATGAAAAATGACATCAATGTTCACCTTCTAGCCTACCCACGCAATAGCGTAGCCCCTTATGTGAGACCATGACCCCTGTGACATACTAAACTTGTGCGTAACCTCCTTCCCTTGCAGCTCTCCTACAGACTTGTTTATAGTCCTGCACTCTATTTCAACTGCTTGGAGCTTTGAGACTATGCTTTCTACGGATAGTCAGGTGGGCATACCACCTGTGCGAAGCTTCCCTGCACCTGCCATCCTAGTCTGCAGGCACCCCTCAATTACCCTCGGGGCGGTGAGTGCCTCACATTCTTCTTTATATGGTGCACTCCCTCGGTTCCTTTGTCTAGTAAGGTGTTGCCACAGCCATGGTATCAGAGCCACAAATCCTTCTAATGTAGTAGTATGGCTGCCTTCCTCTTGTCCTATCATACTTAGTTCCTCAGAGCAGCCTGCCTGTGTGATTCTGGTTTCCAGTTTGTTGATTTCTTCATCCAAGATCCTGCTTTTCTTCTTCAGTCGTGCCTGATCTCCTTCAAGTTTGCGAAGCTCAAGGTTCCCTTGCTAGATGGCTTCTTGAATCTACATATGTCCATCCTCATGTAGCTGCATGATCTCTTTGCTCTGGTTCTCGCGTGCTTTAGCAATTATCAGAATTATTGCATGAGGATTGTTTCCCAAAGCTATGGCCTCGACTCTGCTCATCGTCTTCAGAATTGCTTCTGTGCTCAGGTTCTTATACATGGCCATATAGGCCCATCGAATCGCTAGCACATGCAGGTTCCAATCAGTTCATCCCACCTAGTAAACTCTGTTCATGATTCTACATAACGTTGTGAATGCTCCGACGTGGAATATTTGTGGTGTGCATCACTTTTCCTGTTGCCATCTCGGGTTTCAATTTTTGATCCTTAGTCAGGGATATGCCTGCACAACACACATTTGCATCCATCGACACATGTTGGTGTGCAAACTATGTCATCCTGGCTTCCTGGCTCTCATTCGACTTTGGGGACATCCAAATCGTAAGCGCATCTGTCTTCTACATTGGCACCAGTTTCCAATAGTCTTTTGATGTGTACTCCACCATCATACGGGTGTCGCGCACAATGCCCATTCTAGCACAATGTACCACTGTTGTTTCAATACTGCACTTTCAAATTTGTCTAAGAATTCATCCACCACTGTTACTCCATCATATGTTGGCAGTTCCCTTGCTTCTGTCGTCACATACCACAGTGATCTAATCATCATGTTGCAATTCAACGTTGTCACCTTGTGAAACTGGTTCTGCCAGCATTCTACTTCTTCATCTGAATCTAAGGTACAGGAACTGTCACATTCCTATGAGATTCTCCCATCCACAGTTGGGTTCACCCAATCCTAGTCTTGTGCCATTATCTAGTAAATGCAATCTAGCTCATCATCACTATCATTGTCGAACACAGGTTCAGTGTAGCGCACTCCTTCGGTTGGATCTAGTGGAACTACTACGCATAGGGATTTTTTTCTCAAATATCATCTTCCACTTCTTTAGGTTGATGAATCCATTCATATCAGTGGTCCAGTCTATTCCTAGCAATACGGTATAAGGATTTTTTTCAATCAACAATCCCTATTACTTCAAAGTCCGTCTGCATGCTCGCGCCTTTGATATCAACTGTTACCCCTTGCAACCTCCCCATGGGAAAAATCTTCTATTGGTTTGCCGTTCATAATTGAATAGGGGATCACTGTAACACAAGCCTGACCATGCATTCCCAGGTTTGCTTAGGTAGCACATTCGCGTCAGACCCCAGGTCCAATATTACCTGATCCATTTCGTATTCATCAATTTACGCCGTCAACCTCATCTCCCTTCTAGTGTGCAATCTAATCTTTCCTAGTTTCCAAACTACATGCGGCTCCCCTGAACCTGTGCACCTGGTGATTAACTCCTGTAGTCCCTTGACTGCCTTATTGTCACGTAGTAACTTCATGCATGTCTCTAAAAAGGTAGTAAGCATAGAAGGATCCATTCCTAGCTCTATTTGATCATTACTACCTAGAGTAGAGGCCTCTATGAAGTTCTTCTTAGCTTCCATAAATGTCTCCTTTGTGCGTTCCAAGTCGAACTTAGGTTCCTTTGTAGGAGCCTTGCGAACCCATGTATCTTCCTCAGGCTACTTCCCCTTATCTTCCCCTATGGTTGCACCACTTCAGAGCATCATGTTCACATTGGGGTCTTCTTTGTGAGGTTTAGATCTCATCATTTGGATATTCTGAGTTGGAGGAGGTTAGAGTACTCCTTTCTCGTGCATTTTTGTGATCAACGTAGGACAATCCACGGGTTCATGATCAAACTGAGCACAGTCCAAACAAGATATTCTCGTTGGGTTGGTACAATCACAAGCGTAGTGCCCCAATCCTATGAATTGTAACAGATTAACTGTTTGCGGCCCCTTCCTAGCCCCATTCCTCCTCATCCTTGACATCAGCCATGAAATCCAGTGCGTGCCATCCTCGCAGCTGGGTTGAGGCCTCACATTTCTGTCTACATTCTATAAGTTGGGGTCCACTCCATCATCAACTCCTAGCTACGACAAGTACACTCATCGTTGCCCACAGACCTATAGAAATTACAAAACAACTACTGCGGAGTCAGTGTATACTTTTGTAGCAGATGACACTTGTTTGTCATGTGTTTTCCTCCTATCTAACAGATCACGCACCATAATGCGGGTGTCGTACTTGGCCCTGCCTTTTCTTCTAGTCTCAATGGCATTGGTCCCCCTCCTACCATGTAGTTCACAAATACCGAACAATGATCCTTGTCATGGCCCTGACCTTTGCATTTTATGAGCCATACTTCATCACGTGCCTCTGGCTGCGGTGCCCTATTTTGCTTCAAACTTTGCATCTCCAAGCATGGATTCTATAGTTGTGCGTGGAATTGTTGAAATCCTAGCCCTGAATCCTATATTGGTGTTTGATGCAACCTCATCGCCATTTCCAATGTTTCGGCCTAGGTTGAAAGCTTCTGTTGTGACAGTTCCATCGTCAAGTGTGGTGTTAAAGATGCCACAAACCACGCATGGTGCTGCACATTTGTTTGCGTCATATTAGCCTCACAGTTCATACTCTCCAGCCACTAATCCAGATCTCATGGGGTCTCACATGGAAGCATTGCATTCTCTTTAAATCCGATAATTGACTACATCTCTGATTTCAGCCGACTAAATTCTTTGTTCAGCGCATTCTGGATTTCCACTATTCCTACATTTGGGTGATCATTGGAATGCTTGATATACCATGTCAATGCACGATCCTGCAGTGCACTCACCAATGCAACCTTCTTAATTTTATCATCTGTGACCCCTTGTGCTTCCCACACAGCTCTTAGCATGAACCA
Organism: Pinus tabuliformis; assembly: GCA_031772625.1. Taxonomy (NCBI): domain Eukaryota; kingdom Viridiplantae; phylum Streptophyta; class Pinopsida; order Pinales; family Pinaceae; genus Pinus; species Pinus tabuliformis. Next base: position 587,912,681 of record CM062818.1, read on the forward strand.
GAACTGATCCGTATTCCTACTCCTCTGAATATGGGTAGTTTGATCATGCTCGCCATGCTGAACTATGGGGTGGTGGAGGTGGAGTGGGTGGAGACGAGGGTGAAGGAGGTGAAGCGGGTGGTGGCGTAAGTAGAGGTGGTAACTATGGAATGCATTGCCTTATGAAACTGACCGCACTTCTCAGAGAGACCCAAGAAAGCTCTTCCTCACTCTCTCACGAAGGAGAAATCAAGGGATTGTTTCCTAATTCCCCACTACTTTTGTAGATTCTTCCACTCTGCATTGTTCCAAATATTAATGTATTCACACCACCCATTTTTCACACAACAACATCTTAATCCAGGTAATTAGGGATTTAATGTACCTACCTCGATGTCCCTTGAGAAAACGTTGCTCTGCTTTGTTGTAGCTCACGGTCATGTCTATCACAAACTCAGTGATAAATCCTCCTATTATCTGATCGAGCCAATGGTCCACAGGTCGCGCGATCTTATCTTCTAATGTTTCTAGTCTGCACACTAATTCTGGAGTCCACAGTATCGGTTGATAAATCTTGTACCTTCCCTGGCTATCGGCTACCCTCGCGATCCACTCATACAGTTCATAAGAGAAGGACGTGAAGAAGATCTCATGGATTTCCATATATACGTAGCGATCTAGTCACCTCTTCTCAGATGTCTGCAGAGTTTTTTTTTCCTGTGTCATGAACTCGTGAAGCTTCTTGTCCAACCACTCTTCAATTTCCTCCTTTGTGGGGTTCTAATGGCACGTCATCAGACATCCCTTAGGCAAATCCTGCTCCCAGCAATGGAACCATTTGTTGGCTACTTGGGGCTTGACCTAGGTTCAACACTGAATTTAGCCAAGCAAATCCTGGTACTACTGGCCCTTTTAGCAATAGTCCGTAGTGCACAGGCTGAGGTCTCACCTGAGGTAGTATGGGAGGGTGTTGGAACTAGGATTCCGCACCTTAGGAATGTCTGGATGAAGTCTGGGAAGTTTGCGAACCAATCCTACGCACTTACGATGCTCCGCGTAGTCATCTATCCTCCGCATCTGGTGCAACTGTTCCCGTGTAGCTTTGTAACAGGTGTGAAGAGATGTTGTCTAGATCCTTTATCCTTACTATGATTATATTATAGATCTTAACTCAAGTATGTGGGCCCAATATTCTTATTAATCATTCAAAATTTATAACCAGTGTGCACAATAATAAACTGTAAAGAGATGCATAAATATCATAGAAACAATAAACACATAGTATTTCGGAATCAACTTATCTTTTATTAATCTTCTGCTCAAGTACAACCCCAACTTTTCCTTGCGCACTCAGATATAGGGGTCCACGCACACAACTGCGGAGTCTACCAAGCCTTTGCACACTTAGCTGTAGAGCCTCTTACTACTACTACGACCCAAGACTCGGAATTATAGACTCAGAGCGAATCCCTTATTCAAAACCCATATTACTTCTCAAAGCTAAAACTAAGACTAACTTTCCACTTAGAGACTCGCTCTATTTATACTATCCCATGGTCTGCAAACCATGGGTAGGCTGACACATTCTATATTTAATTTACATTATTTTAGGGTGGACAACCTTAGACTCTCATGCTTCGCACCCACATTTTGCAAGGTCTTTTACATTACATTAACCAAAACTCAGGCTTTAAGCCCCAAAACATGCTATGGGGGGATCTACTGCCCAACACTTACTCTATGCTCGAACCATTCGTATTCATCTGTCTCCCTCATTCGCTCCTTTGCTCTCTTTACAACTTAGAGCCTTGCTCTATTTATACAATCCCATGGTCCACGGACCATGGGTAGGCCAACATGACATTACATTATCTTACAATACTTAGGGTGGACAACCCTATGACTCACCCTATACTTTGCACTCTGCACCCACAATTCGTGGAGTCTTAAATATGATGTGTGGGGATTGCATGCCCAATAGGCCCCGAACACAATCATCATAACTCATCCCTAAGTCACTCTGTTGGCATAGTGATCTTGGCGGAGAGTCCCTCCAACTGGTCCTGTATTACTTGGAGGTCCGCGACGTACTATTCTGCGGTTTCTTAGACCTGTTGCATGCGCTCTTACGATGCTTCTTTGCAAGGATCAACTGTCTGCCTTAGCGCATAAAGCCCCTGCATCTGTGAAAGCTTACCCTCGATATCAGTCGTAATGTTTAAGGCCTCACCAATCCATGGCTAGACGCACACTTTGAGAAGTGCTTCTTTCAGTCTTGCGGCATCCACCTGCTCTTTCGGTGCCCTTGCTTGTTGCATCTTTGTGAGTCGTTGAGTGAGGATGATTGTCTACACAGTTCCCCTTACACTATTGTACTGCTCCTGAAACTCACTTGCCTCTGTTTCTAAGCGCTGTATGTTGGGGTCCTCCTACAAGGATGTGAGGACGCCAAAGGATTGGTCCAGCATACCGGTACAGTCCTGCACTACCCATCCAATTTCTTCCAATCCTTTTTGAATAGTGCTAACACACTACTCTCTAACTTTCGAAGGAGTGGAAGGCTGCACCTTCAGCCGTAGCTTGGCAATCTGGAGATTGAGCTCCAGCTACACGTTTCAGACTCCACTTTCCAGACAGTGGATCCACATTTCTGTTGGTAGGTCTGCGGCGATGGACAACTCCGAGACTCGCTAGCATGCTTCATCAACTGTCTGCACTATCTGCTGGTTTTGTGACACTAGTTCGTCACGCTATAGGTTGAGACATTCGATGTTGATCTTTTGCTCACTCATCACCTGAATCACACGACCCTCCATGGCACAGAGCTCTGCTATTATGCCATCCTACAGTTGGTACAGTGTGTCTCGCGAAAGGGCAACCAAATTAAGGCCAAGTCCCTTGATCCTGCCAATCGCGGCTTTGTCGACCTCATTCTCTGCTATTAGTTCCCCTTCCCATAACACTATGGTGTTGGCCATATTTTTGCATAGTATCTACTCCACCATTGATGTGTCTGCTACACCATAGTTGGCTATGGTTCCTTCCTATGGGGGTGACACCTTTAGTTCCTGCAGCTACACCCTCAGGGCCCCCAACACAATCTATTGCTCTTACATGGCTTCTTGGAGCACTTCCTTGGTGACCTCATGAACTATGTCGCTGATGTCGTAGAGGTCACCTTCTTTTAACGTGATCAGGTCAATGGCCAATTTGGAGGCCTTGACCTTTTTCCGTGGGCCCGATCTCTCTGGGATGCGTGACCTTTTCAGCTGGGTGGAAGTTGTGCTTGGTCTGCGCCTTCTTCTGCAAGGTCTATGGCCTCTGTCTCCTATCCTGTAGACAATTTTGGGCCCTCTTCTTCTTGCATTGTTGCGGCCCATGGTGTCTATGCTGCTGCTACTACCTCGATGGCCTTTGCCTTCTCCGCGGCTGCCTTTGCTATCTTACAGATTGCCCTTACCTCCGCGGCTACTTTTTCATTGCGCCTCCTCTTGGCCAACTTCATGACGAGCAACTTGACCTCATCCTTTGATTTCTGTGTTGCTGTCCTATCCAGCTCCGCCAAATCTGGGGCACAGCACTCGGGAGGCCATGATTCTAGCACTATAAAAATTGCATCATCAGTGGCGATGAAGGGGAGCTTCGTCCACTGCTATGTCGGATCCTTTCATGCCTTGATGTAGATTTTGTGCATGTCTGCCTTGAAGTCTGCAAAGCTCCACAGACTGTTGTGCACTGTGGGCGACAAGCACGGCCACCTATTAATCAACATTTGGATGCTCGCCTCCATGAGCACCTAGAAGATCTTTGTCTCATGAATCCACTTCATGTCCTTGGTAGCTCAGAGTGACGTGTACTTTGCAGCCTTTGGTAAGTCCTGCTTAATGCTTGGGAACTAGTTATCCTCCGGTAGTTCTCCCGCTACCAGCAAAATGGACAAAAGCAACCACGCATAGTGGAAGGTCTTTACCTGCTCCTGAGCTTCTTTGCATTTGGTTAAGAATTCCTCGCAGAAGAACTTGGCCTAGTTGAATTTGACCCCATCTACGCATTGTTTGGCCAACGTAACTACTGGCACTGGTACCTCATCATGGCGGCATTTTCTCATGACCTTCCCGACCAGGAGTTGGGTGGCTATGCAGACTCCTTTATCTTGATGCTAGTGATTGTGTAACCCCTTTTTTTTCTTCTCAAGATTGTATTTTATCTTCTTGGCCTCCATGAGAGCCAAATCTCCACTTTTTCCTACTATCATCGTGGCATCCTTTCCCTTACAGGGAAGCCGGGAAATTCTATGGATGAGATCCGTCGTGATGGGAATAGGCTCCTCCAGCAATAAGCACCCATTGTACACCAGGCAAAGTAGTTTCCTGATGATGAAAATAGTGATGGGCGTGTGGTGAAATTGTGGAATCCACAACAGATGAAGCAATCCAGCCTTCTCCACACCGGGCAGCCATTTTCGTGCCTCTAATGTTGTGAGTGGCCCCTCTGTACTCTACTTCATGAGGCTCTTTGTCTCTAAATGTGGGAACTTCTCACTGTCTGCAAGGTCCCAATCTTCAAACTTCATTATGGGCACGCGGCCCACATGCGAGCCCTCAAACACAATTCCATCTGGGAGGAGCGGGGTCTGGAGTGCGCTCTTGGTGGCATCTAGATCCTTCGGTATCTTAGTTTTCCCTTTCTGTTGAGGGACGTACTCGGGCAATTTCACTGCAGAGTGCACTAGCTGGATGTCCTCTTCCATGTCCTCTGCTTCCTCTATGTCATCGATTAGAGCTTGTAGATCCTCCTCCTTGTCATCTATCCCAATGGTGAAAACCTTGCCCTTTTCTTCAATTGAGAGCTTACACCAAACCACAGATTCCTTGGGGACATGCGGACTAGTCCCCCTACTTGTTTATCTTTCTTGGGCCTTGGCGTCCGAGGCAATTTCAGGATTTCCGGCATGACCCCAGTATCTTCGGGAACATCGTGTACCATGGGGTTCTACACAACCTTGTCGGAGGTTCCTTTTATAAAGCCTAAACCTCTCCTGGTAACGCCATATTGTTTGAACTATTTGTGGTCATTTGTGAACTTCGAGGCTCAAATATCACTCGATGTGCAACACTCTGTGCTCTAATGAACTGCTCAAATCTCAAATCAACAAGTGTTGTCTCGTGGCTAGCCCTTGGAGTTTTATAGTTTCTTTTGAATTCGAATTCGACCGTTCCCCCTAATTATAGGCCATCAATGCTTTCTAAATCTTGCCCTTATTTTGCATCTTAAATACTTGTTGCCTGCTTCCTTTTGCCTTAAATCAGACATCCTGTCATGAACAATGACACCAATGGTCACTTCCCAGCCTACCTGCATGATAGTGCAGCCCCCCATGCGTGGGCGCGAACCTTGTGACATGTTGATTCTACATGCACCTCCCTCATCGTACAACTCCCAAATAGACTCTTTTATAGTCCCGCACTCTCTTTTAACTGCCTGGAGTGCTAAGGTTGTGCTCCCTAAAACTAGTCAGGTGGTCTCACCACCTATGCAAGACTTCAACTTACCTTCCTACATAGTCTGTGGAAGTTCCTCAATTTCCTTTGCCACAGCAAGTGCCACGCATTCTACTATATGTAGTGCACTCCCCTAGTTACTACTTTGGGTGAGGTGCGGTCATAGCCATGGCGGCAAAGTCATAAATTCTTGGCGACAATCCTCTAATCCAGTGGTATGATCATCTGCACCTTGTTTTGTCATCCTTGGTTTATTGACGAGACATGTTTTCTTGATCTCATTTTCCAACCTCTTGATCACGACGTCCATCAAAATGCTTTTCTTCCTCAGTTGTACCTGGCCTTTTTTGAGTTCGCAGAGTCGAAGTTTCCCTCACCGAATAGCTTCATGAATCTTTATTTGTTCCACCTCTGGTAGCTGTGTGATTTCTTCGTCTTGGTCTTCACACAATGTCACAACTGCGAGAGCCCTTATGGGTGGACTCCTCTTTGCATTCTCTTCAGAAATTATGGTCTCTACTCTATTCCACCCCTCTAGAATCATTTTCGCAGTCGGGGTTTTGCACATGGTCTTATAGGCCCATCAAACTACTAGTACAGGTCCCAATCAGTGCGTCTCGCCTAGTGAACCCTGTTCAGTACATCCAACACCCTATCGAATGCCTCTCTGTGGATAACTGGTAGCGCACGTCGCCTTACTTGCTGTTGTGGTTTGTTCTGATTCTTTATTCTGGGAGTGGTTCGCATTTGTGTGGGTTGTACAGTATAGGTCCATACCCATTGGGAAAGGTGGCTACACAAATTGTTCCATCCCCGCTGATTATCTCTCTTATGAGCTAGGATTTTCCAAAGTGTAGGTGCATCATCTTTCTGCATCAACGCCAATCCTCAAAACTTCCATGATGTGTACTCCACCATCGTGCGAGCGTTGCGCTCAGTTCCCATTTCAGCACATCGAACCACTGTTGTTCCGGTACTGCAGTTTCAAATTTGTTCAGGAATTCATCCACCATGGTCAACATCATATGTTGGTAGATCCCTTGCCTCTATTGTCAAGTAGCGCAGTGATCAAACCATCATGTTGCAATTAAGCGTTGTTAATTTGTGTAGCTGATTCTACCATCGCTCTATCTCTTCATCTGAATCCAAAGTGCAGGAGCTTTTGCGCTCCCATGAAATCCTTCCATCTGCAATCGGATTCACCCAATCCTCTTCTCATGCAGTTATCTTGTAAATATAGTCGAGATCATCATCACTATCATTGTCGCACACCGGTTGAGTATATTGCGCTCCCTTGGCTAGATCTATCGGTACGACTACGCATAGTGAGTTTTTCTCAAATATCATTTTGCGCTTCGTTAGATTTATGACTCCATTCATATCGGTGGCCTAGTCTATTCCTAGTAGCGTGGGATAGGGATTACTGTCATCGACAATATCTATCACTTCAAAATCCGCCTATGCGCTTGCACCTTCAATATCCACTGTTACCCCTGGCAATCTTCCCATGGGCAAGATCTTATGTTGGTTCGCCATTCGTAACTGAATAGGAGACCACTGTAGTGTGAGTTTTCCCATGCATTCCCATGTTTGTTTTGGCAGTACATTTGCGTCCGATCCCGAATCTAGGATTACCTGATCCATTTCATACTTGCTAATTCGTGTAGTCAACCAAATTTCCCTTCTTGTGCGCAATGCATGATTTCCAAGCTTCTGGACCACACCTGTCTCTACTGACCCCACGCACCTAGTGATAAGTTCTTGTAGCTCTTTTACTACCTTGTCGTCACATAGCAGTTTCATGCATGTCTCCAGAAAGGTAGTGAGCATTGAAGGATCCATCCCTGGTTCTAGTTGATCCTTACAACCTAAAGCGGAGGCCTACATGAAGCTCTTCTTAGCTTCCATGAATGTCTCCTTCATGTGTTTTAAATCAAACTAGGGTTCCTTTGTAGGAGCCTTGCTAACTCACACACTTTCTTCTGACTGCTTACCCTTATCATTGCCAGTGGTCACACCCCTCTTGAGCATCATTTTTACATTCGGGTCTTCTTCGCGTGGTTTAGACCTCATCATCTGCAAATTTTGAGTCGGAGGGGGCTAAAGTACCACTTTTTCATGCAATCTCACTATCAATGTAGGGCAGTCTTCTGCCTCATGATCAAACTGAGTACAGTACAAACATGATTCCCTTGTCGGGTTTGTACAATCGTGGGAATAATGCCTTGGCCCTCCAAAATTATAACAAATTAATTGTCCGCAACCCCTTCCCCATCCCATTCCACCTCATCCTCGACCGCGCCCTTGAAATCTACTGTGGGCCATTCCTACATTCGAGTTGAGGGCTCATGTTTTAGTCTGCACCTTGTAGGTATGGGTTTGATCCATCATTAGTTCGTAGCATTTGTAGGTGTGCTCATCGTGGCCTACTGACCTGCAGAAGTTACAAAACAATTGTTGGGACATGTGCGTATACTTCTACAATAGATGACAATTATCCTTAGTGTGTTTTCCTCCTATCTGACAGATCATGCAACATAATGCAGGCGCCACGCTCGATCCTACCTATGCCTCAAGTCTTAACGGCATTGGCCCTCCTCCTGCCAAGTAATTCACGAACACTATGTTATCACTTAGATTTTCCTTAGAAGTTATTTGAAAGAAGGAAAGGAACCAAGGTAACTACAAATCAATCTTTTAAGTATAGATCCTAGCCAACCTACACCCAGAGAGGGCTCTCTCTTTATAATTTGGCATTATTTTGATATGATATTAGGCTAGCGATTAATGCTTAAGGGATTTGTTTTGATTTGTTTGGTGGAATTAAGGAAATAGATGGGTAGAGTAGGTATTCAGACCATTGGGCTATGGAGTCAAGTTGGAAAAGTCTAACAGGATTTGATTAATCACTGAGGTAAGGGCTCACAAGGCAAGCTAGGAAAGAAAGGAAAAATATGAAAGTCTTAATGAATGGAATCTTAACCAGGGCCAAGGGCAATGAAGAATCCTTAGAAGGGATCAAGATGAAGAAGGGAAGTTTGGCAAATAGCAAGAGAAATTAAGAATCCTGGATTTTAGAGATCTGTGGCTTGAATCTTTTGAATCATTGACCGGAGAATCCACAGTTTTAACATTTTTGTACCAACGTTTCAAATCCCAAATGGGATCCATCTTCAGGATAAGAGAATGATGATGACAGAAGAGCAACGGAGAAATAATAATAAATAGTGATGAGGATAAAACATTTGGAATAACAAACTGTCGGCTGAAATAATAATTTTTATTTTAATTAATTTTTATTTTTATATAATTTAATATTAATTTGTATTTTTAAAATTTTTTATAAATATATTAATTTGTTTTATTAATATTATATATATAATCTTAATTTGTTTTAAAAATTAATTTGTTTTAATATATAATATTAATATGTTTTTTTTTTTTTTTAATTAATTTGTTTTAATATATAATATTATTAATTCTAACAAGAAATTAATTTTATACCCAGGGAAATATTAATTTTAATATGAAATTGATTTTTAACCTAGGGAATATTAATACTAATATGAAATTAATTTTGAAACTAGGGAAAAATTAATTCTAAATAATTTAATTAAATTATTAATATTAATTATATTATTAATATATTATTAATATTAATTATATTAATTATATTATTATTCATATATTAATTAATAATAATTAAATTAATTATATTAATTATATTAATTATTATTATTAATTAATTATATTAATTATATTATTATTATCAATTATATTATTATTAATATATTATTAATATTAATTATATTAATTATATTATTATTATTAATTATATTATTATTCCTCAATATATTAATTATATTATTATTAACATTAATTATATTATTAATATTAATTTGTTTTAATATATAATATTAATTCTAATATGAGATTAATATTATACCGAGGGAAATATTAATTCTAATATGAAATTGATTTTAAACCTAGGAAATATTAATACTAGTAGGAAATTAATTTAATATCTAGGGTTAATATATTCTAGAATTTAACCTGTACTAGGGGCCAATAGAAGGAATGAATTATAGAAGTTGGGGAGCAATTAAGAATTCTCGGACTTAAGAAATTTAGTAGAAAACATTAAATAAGCAAACAGTTAAAACAGAGAGCACTTAAGCTAGTTTTGATGATATTTATTCCTCGTTTTCTTTTAAGAATTATAAGAAAACACATATGATATTTCATAACATAAAGGAAAACAATATTCAAACTCAGAGAAATGATACTTATCTGTTTCCCACAGTGCACATGAATCTAGTGAAATGTCCTCAGCTTTATTTAATCTAGTAAACTAGTCCAACCTTGATTACAGTAGCTCCTTTAGCTCAAAACAATAGTCTACAGAAATGCTTTTTTAATCCACCCTAATTACTTCATTTTGTGAAGTACTTATACAAAATTTGATACAAAATATCTCATAACTACATGAGACTTAATCTAGGAAACAGAAAATTTCTTCAACACGAAGATAGAGACAAATGGAAAACAGATTGTTTGTTGTCCCTTTATTTATGAATGTGCTGGCTGCTGGAATTCGGATTTGACTCTTGTAATTGCCTTAGTAGTTTATGCGTTGGATTTCACTCTTATCTTCACCTACTAATACTCTTTACCTGTGCCGATACTCTTTACCTGTATTGTTTCATCTTTTCATCCTGTATTGCCAGATTTTACCATAATAAACATTTTTTACTCTAGTAAGTCAGTCAAACTGGTCCACATTTCATTATCTGGTAATTTCACCCTAGTCATCTTCCTGTAAACTTCATCAGTTTCTGTGTACTTAGCAAAATTGGGTTTGGTGGTGAATAGATGTTTTACTTCATGCTCTATGTAAAATAGATTCTCTAGGCTATCATAAAGTACCTTTCCTGTAGGTAATGCTTTTACTCCTAAAGAACTTGCTTGACTCTTGGCTTGTTTCTATGATTTTTCAATATAGTCATTTTGTGTCATTAATTTGTCATGTATAACCTTTGGACTAGGAAGGCCTTTTTCTCTCAAAATACCATGCTTCAACATGAAGCTATCTATATCTACTTGAATACTCTGACACCTTTTCTCTAAGTTAAGCATTAAGTTCCTTTTAGTAAGAAATTTTTTTATTTCTATGATAGTAGCTATTTTGTCTTCAATCTCCAACTCATCTAGTTGGTACCTGTTCCTGCTATTCAAAAAATCAATTAACTGATTTTCCTCTTCGGGCTTATCTCCCAGTTATTCTTTAGTCTTCTATATAGCTTCTATAACTATTTTTACTAATTCAGTATGTTCAAAAATTACCTGGATAGAAGGCCAAATATCATTGATGGAATCAATGATATTGGCCCAAAATATATTTCTCATGTCTGCCAATGGTTTTTCTAATGTCAAGTCCATCTCCAAGACTCTAATTCTTTCCTCCATCCTTTTTCTTTTCCTTTCTTCTTCTCTTGAGATTTTTCAGTTCTGTAGCCTGGATACTCATTTGTTCCATGGCTTTGATCACTTCATCTATTTTTTCTGCTGTTGTCCCTACACTACTTGATGTACCGGTAGTTGGACCAGTTTCTGCTACTGGCAATGCTGTCACTGGTGGAAGTGTTGGTGCCAAAGAAGTTGCCAGAGTAGAGGGTACTGTTGTAGAAACTGTGGGTATAACAGTTTGAGGAGCGGTGGCCAGCTGACTCTGCTTAGACTGTATTGCTTTTTCCAATTCCTTTTCAGTTTCTTTTAACTGATCATTTAACTTAAGGACTAGGTCCATAAGTTCTTCCTCCTTTTGTTTTTCTATGACTTCTACAGTTTGAGGATGGTGGAGAGGAGGGATTTTGAGCTGCTTCTTTAGTGCAGCTATATCATCATTCTTCTTTTTAATCAATTATTCAGCTGCTTTGACATCTTTGGGATCATGTCCCAATTCTATCACCAAGTCTTCTAGAGTTTTTATTCTGGTGTCTTTAGCCTGAGAGGAGGCCTTTTCCAGTTGCAGCTATGCAGTGGTATTGTGCAATGAGTTCTACAATTGATGTGTTGTGAAGGCGTTATTAGTCAATGTAGAATAGACCATTTCACCAGTCTACTTGTGCAGTTCTATTTGGTCAATAGGATGGATATCCTTTGCCAAAACTTCAAAATTAGTTTTTAAATAATCAACAATGGATCTTGGTTGTTGCACAGTTGGATTGAGGAAGCTCATTTTCATTTTTCCTTCCTTTATGTCAAAATCTTAGATAAGCCTGGTCTGGTTAGTTGGAGCCATTTTGAGGTAGTGAGCATAGATTTGAGCTTTTAGTTTCTCATTCCTTGCTTTAATTTCTTTATAATTTCCTTTAATGTCCAGGCTCTGTTCAGAGGAAGACCTGAAAGAAGATACCTATGTGCTATTTTGTCTTTCCAATGCTTGTATATGCGAAACGGATGGTGTGCCTCTTGTTGGAATGGTTGGCCTGTTGTCACTCCTTTCAGATGTTGAGTTTCCTGTTGTTTCCTCACTGTACTCCTCTGCATATGGGTTTAATCTTTGCCTTTTAACAAAAGCTTGATCAATAGGAATAGTAGAAGGAGTGGCTTCATCTCGACTTCTCTCTAAATTTTTCTCCTCATTTAGAGGAGTCTACAAAACAAGACGTTTGCTTGTGATTTTTTCAGGTTGAGCAAGCTCCTCTAAAATTTTAGGGTGCTTTGACTCTTCTTGTTGTCCTGAATCTTCTTCTTATTTTGAGGTTCCTTGGTGCTCTGATGGATGTGTGTTGTGTTCCTGTGACTGCTTTCCTGAGGAAGTTTCTCCAAACAATGTACAAATGAATCTTCATCAAACCTTCTTTCTAAGTCCACCATTACATTGTCAACTTCAACTTCTGTGCTATCTTGATCTATCAGAGTGTCTTCCACCCATTCTGATTGATTGGCATATTGTTCAATTTATGGGATCCTATGGTGGATATAAGGAGATAGCTTATGTTTCTGCCTTCTGTTACAAATGAATCCATGGGGGTCATAGGCCTAGATGAAACTATGTTTTAATCTCAATCTTTGGAGGATTTCATCTGCCTCCTTTCCTGCTTCTCTGATATTTCAAATGAATGGGCCTAAATGATCCTTTATTCTTAGCTGGGCCTTCTTCTTGGTTTTGACAAAGTGAATCTCATCAGAATTGATCATTTTCCTGTAGTACTCCAAAGCAAATAATCACATGGGGAGATATCTAGGTAACTTGTAAGGAGGAAGCTCACACCCATAAATTCTGATTTCAGTATGGTTTTGGTACAAGTACTAGTCCCCTACTCTGTATTGTTTGGACAGCTGGAGAACCCTCTTAATGTCTGCACTGATTCTGGGAGGGGGACTTCCTAATAACATTGTAGTCATTGGATGTACAAATAGGTCAACAAAATCTGTGTATGGATGGTGAGAATAACAAGCCCTGTGGTATAGTGTAGTCCAAAAAATGACAGATCTAGGATTTCCTCTAGTAACAAGCTTTTGGATAGAGAAGGAAAATTATAAGTTTGGTAGTAGAGAAACAAGTGATACAGGACTGATGATCACTTGAACACCCTCTCATTTTTAAGTCTCATAAACTGATCATGAATTTTATCTACGGTGAATTTTGCATAACCAAACTTGACAGCGGGAGGTTGACAGGGGGTAAAAATAGACATGCTAGCAAAAATAGTCTCATTTATAAACTCATTAGTGGTAGAACCTAAAATGCATGATAGAATTGTTGTAATATCTTTGCCTAGATCGGAAAAGAAGGCTAACATGTAAAGACAAGGGTCCTTTGGCATGTGTTTTTCTTCAGAGATGAAAATCTGGAGGATTTGAGTAATTCTGGAACTGGATAGCGTGGAGAATCTTTCAAGAAAATCAGCAATAGATAGGGGAGTGAGGTCTTGACCAGGCTGTAATTTTAACATCTCGTTTATGGACTCTGCTGTAATGGTGAATAGGATATTCTAGTCTAGGGACATTATAGCTTTCATAATAGGGTCATAGTTTCTATGGCAATAATGAATAATTTCTGGGAAGACATGAACACTGGGGAATTGATACTTTGGCAGGTTTGATTCCTAGAGACCTATCTTATCTGCATGGTTTAAGTAGATATCTTGGTATTTTCAATGCAATTTCAAAGGGGTTTCATCAAAGGTGAGGTATTTTATCTGGAAGTCTTTGTCGGCCAACGCAAGATGGTCTAAATCTCTGTGAGGAGTGATAATTGGCATTATATTTAAGGTGACTAGGGTGTCTATCCTTGGTTCTTGTGGATTCAAGGATGGGGGCAGCGAATTTTGGGGAATTATGAAAAATGGATCGTCTCGGAGAGTGTCAAGATTGTCAAACAACTTAATTTCACTAAATTACTTATATCTTATAACAATTTAGTTCAGGTTCAGTATGGAAAATATGGCTTCTTAGTTGAAACGGGGTAAATACCTGGTTATGGTTGCATGAAGAGACAAATGGCTCTGGTGCACTTGTTTGCATGGAGTGCATGGGTCTGCAATGGCAATCTGGAGTTCAACGACTTCTGGAGGTTGATGATTGAGAGTAGGGTGATGGCTTGAAGGTACTCTGAGTATGCATGCAGAACAGAAGGTTATTTTTCTCAGTAAAACAAAAATAATGAATATTTTTGGGTTTATTGGCAAAGTCAATGCTTTTGGCGCATATAGTGGAAATGAGACAGTTGGCGCCCATTGATGGAAGTGATGCTTTGTCATTTACCAAAGGTGGTAAGCGGAGGCGGTAAGCGAAATATATCGCACCGCTTATGATGGTATGGAGGTATTGGGAGAGTTCTGCCCGATGCCATTCATCAGGAGACACGTAGCGGTAGGGTGTGCAGTAAAACCGCTCACATTAGGGAGGGTAAAGTTCGGCGTTGGAGGCTGCCCGATATGAGTGTCAGCCATCAGATCTGAAGGGGTCAGATCGTACGGTGGTGCGAGAAGGGACTTGCTCTGGATTTAATGGAGGGGCCTAACAAGATAATAATTATGAATTAGGGATATTAATGACGTCGGGGGTGATGTGATTAGAGGAAGGCTATTAATTAATCATTATTTGATTAATTAATCCCTTTTAATGCAGCAGAGGGTTACGGTTCTTAATTAATCGAAGATCGATTAATTAATCTATCCAATTACTTTATTATTATGGTTTATTTTTCAAACCGGAATGGGATATTAATATAAAGGATTTTAATAATATATACGGGGATGGGGTGTATTTTCTGGGAGTTAACTATAATAAATTAATTTTAATATGAAATGAAAATAGGGATAAGAATGCACTAAGTAAAATGTTTTGAAATATATTAACATTTTTGCATTTAAACATTATAACTTAGGCTTAGGTGCATTTTGTGGGTTTTCTGTGAGAAGGAGTTTTTTGTGAAGATAATTACTTTTCCCAAGCAAATAGTGATTTTACACTAGGAAAAGGGGTTTTTAGGGGAAATGAATGAATGATGAAGGTGTTTAATGTTGATGTGGGGTTTTATCACTTTAGACCTTATAAGTCATTGGGCCGAGGGTTCGGTCCCTCTAGAAGTCAGAGAAATGATTTGAGCCCCTTTGACTTAAGGTTTTAGGCGCTTAGATTGTTATTTGTGGGAAAATTAGTGAAATTAGGGATAAAAGGAATGAGGAAATTAATAACTTGACTTTGTAAATGTCTCATTGTTATCCATAATTTTTAAAGTAATATGATGATGAAAGTAAATGACATGAGTTTCAACTAATCATTCATCGTACATCATTCTGCAACCATTCATATACTTACCCACCTACACATCCTACCATTTTTTCTAATTTTTTATTAGGGTGCACTTAAATTGGAAAATCCTTATCAAACTTTTCTTTTCTTTAACAACGGAAATCTATCTAAGTCTAACCTTATTACATCCAAGGGCTCAGGTTAAAAAATTGAGCTCCTTTTATTCACTCTACCTAATCTAATTATCTGCCAAGATTACACTATTTGGTAAAATTTTATTCTCTATCTATCAACATGAAATTCAAAACATGAAAGAGCCAAGTTTACACTATTTGACCATTCATGGATTGTGGCATAAGTGACAAGCTGCACACAATCATTTATTCTACATAGAAAGTAAATAATAGTGGCATTTTGACTTTCACACTTTCATGGTATTTTCTTTCTTGGGGTTCATTTTTCATCCTTTTTGACCTTTTATTTTTTAGTCTTTTTTATCCTTTGATTTTCTTTTAGGATATACCCTCTTTACATATTTTAATTTTTCTTAGAACTTTTTAATATGGAAAACATTTGCAGAAAGCAAAGGTGTGTACATATTACGGAGATAAACTAATTCAATCACAAATTATGACACCTATTGGTATAGGAACATAACAGTGGCTCCAATTGGGGATGGATTTCCCCAGTGGAAAGTCAAGAACTATAGATCAATGGCCTTCTGAATCATTGTGATTTTATTCTACAATTTTTCCTTTATTCTATTGTTTTATTGATATTTATGAAAGTGACAATTTTGAAGCTTAGGGCCTTCTCTTCAGGATTCAACTCCAAAACTTTACCATCCAATCCACTCTAAACATTATGAAGGATATAATATGTAAAACAAAAACTGATAAAATTAGTAACTTGGATCAACATAGTGCTTCAGCATCTGACCGTTGACTGGTCCTCCTTCTACCTCTGCACCATTCAATTCTTTAAGAAAGTAAGCATTCTTACCCCTGAAATCGTATATAATGTATGGACCTTTCCATAGGAAGTCAAACTTCCCATGCTTCCCTTTATCTTCCCTTCTGGAGTCCCATTTCAAAACTTTATCACCAAGATAGAAGTCTTCTACATTGGTTATTTTATCAAAAAATTTCTTGAGTTTCTCCTGAAGTACTTGGGCTCTAATGTTTACTTCCTCCCTGGTTTGTTGCAAATGCATGGTCTGATTGATTCTCCTATGAATATCATTGGGCTCGACTTGGGATTCCTAGAGTAGTTTCATCATTGGGATTCCTACTAATGAAGGGAAAACTGCTTCCATCCCATAGACTAACTGATAGGGACTGGTACCAATAGATTTCTTAGCTGTAAGCCTGTCTGCCCACAAAGCATTGATCAGTTTCTTGTTCCACGTTTTCTTATTGTCTTCGAGTAATATTTTAATAATATTCATTAGGTTTTTGTTAGAAGATTCTGCATGTCCATTCCCTTTTGGATAGTAGGCTATAGAGTGACGAACGGTTATATGGTATTTATGGTAGAAACCGATCATCCTCTTTGATTTAAATGCTACATCATTGTCTGTGATAATTTTATTGGGGCAACCAAATCTGGACAAAATATTGGCCTCTAGAAAACCTATGATGACAGTATCAGTGGCTTATTTGGAGGGAATGTCTTCTACCCATTTTGTAAAGTAATCTGTGGCAATCAAGATCCACTTATGTTGAGCAGAAGAGGGGGGGTGAATTTCACCAATGAAGTCTAGACCCCACTGTTGAAATTCTTTTAGTAGAAATGGGTTCCAAAGGTAAAGGCAGAAGTTTTCTTTTCCCTTAAAAGATCTGACCCTTGTGGCAGGAGGTTACAATTTTTTTCACATCAGAAAACAAGGTTGGCCAGTCAAATCTAGCACTAAGGATTTTATCAGATGTTGTCTTATAGTAGAGGTGTCCTCCACAATCACTTGCATGAAATTCTTGGAGTACATTGTCATATTCCTCCTTTAATAAACAATTCAATAGAATTCCTTCATGATTTTTCCAAAATAAAGTATTATCAATTATGCATAATTTTAAAGATTTCATTTTCAAAGACCTACTCTTGGTTCTAGACAAACCTAGAGGAGCTTGTAAATTTTGTAGAACGTATCTGATATCAGCATACCAAGATGAATCTAAAAAGGCCTAGCTGATCTATGGAGTCGCCATCTCCTCTTCATTATCCAGTTCTGCAATAAAATTTATACCTAGGGCTTAGCAATTTGTTTCAACCATAATTTTGGCTAATCCCTAGCCTTTGATTAGTTTTGTAGGTTTGATCTCTATGTCATACTCTAATATGGTAGCTATCCACTTTCCCCTTTTGCCATCAACTCCATTTTGTGTTAGAATGTCTTTGACTACAACATTGGGAACATAAGCTACTATGTGGGAGTATAAGATATAGACTCTGAAATCTTTAATAGCTTTTACCAAAGAAAAACCCTATTTTTCCATTATGTTATACTTTAAGGATGCATCTCTTAGAGCTTTACTAAAGAAGGCTATTGGTTGTTCAAATCCCTGATCATTCTTCTGTAGTAAAACTACAACAATACTATGTTCAGATGCAAAAGAAAAAATGATAATTTCTCTGTCAAACATTGGACTTATGAGGACTGGTGTTTTAGTCAAGGCTAATTTTATATCATCAAATGATTTCTTAGCCTCTACTGTCCATTTAATAGCTGAATCTTTTTTTAACATGTTATTTAGCAGTCTAATTAGTTCAGCTAGGTTAGAAATAAATCTTCTTAAAAAAATTATTTTTCCTAGAAATGCCTGAAGTTCTTTGATGTTTTTGGGGTGAGGTATTTGGAAAATAGCTTCAATCCTGGTTGGGTCAATCTTGATACCTTCTTTATAGATAATGTGGCCTAATAATTTTCCTTCTTCCAAGCCAAATAAAGACTTTTTTGGATTCAAAGAGATGCCATATTTCCTGCATTTAATAAAGACCTGCCTAAGGTGATCCAGGCATTGTTGATATAATTTGGAAAACACTATGATATCATCAAGGTATATAACTAGGAAATCACGGATTTCATTAGCAAAGGCAATATCCATTGCCCTTTGAAAGGTGGCCCTTGCATTTTTAAGTCCAAAATTCATTTTAACATAGATAAAGGTACCGCATGGGGTAGTGGAAGTAGTCTTGGTTTGATCATCAGGATGGACTAGGATTTGGTTGTAAGCAGAGAAACCATCTAACAATGAGATCCTTGTGGAACCTACTACCCTTTTCAATATGCGATCGATTTTTGGTAGGGATAGTTATCTTTGAGTGAAACTTTGTTTAAATTCCTAAGGTCAACACACAGTATTATTTCTCAAATTTTCTTTCTTGTAGGGACAAGATTAGATACCCAATCTGAAAATTTAATGGGTGCAATAATTCCTGCTTCATACATTCGTTTGATTTCTTTTTCAATAGAAGGTAGTAAAACAGGGTTAATTCTTCTAAGCTTTTCTCTAAAGGGCTTCTAATCTTCTTTTAAAGGGATAGTGTGTCGTATAATGCTAGTATCATAGGATTTTAGATCCTCATAACTCCAAGAAAAAACATCCTGGAATTCCTTCATAAGTTCCATATATTTTAGTTTTTCATTGGGAGGTAATGTTTTAGACAGTTTTATTAGCTTAGGATTCTCTTCAGATCCTATATTACATTCCTCAATGTTTGATTTCAAAGGCTCCATTTTAGGCTTTTTAGGAATATCATTTGAGTCGAATAAGTCCTCCAAAGGAGTTAATCCTTTGGGCAAGAAATTATCTTTGAGGTTTATGACTTCGATTTCATCATCAATTACTTCATCAATTTCCATTTGTTTTAAATCTTGAATATCTATTTTTGTGAATTTTGTAGGATGAAGTCTATCTATTTGATTAATTTCAACTTCATCAGAACAATCAAAATCTACTGCTATGTCGGTGTCTATTTTGGTATTTACAAATTCATTTTCTAAAGTTAAAAAATTATTGATTTGTTGATCATTCTCGAATACTTTCTAGTTCTTTAAATTGTCAGGAATTGCAGCTCTATGCCTAATCTAAGCAGTGTACTGATGGTTACGCTCAAAAGGAAACTTACAAGTACTAGCAAACATGGCTAAGCTATGAGCCTGCAAGTTGTGTTTTCTGGGTATAACAGCAAGTTTAGTTTCTAAAAAGGCATTTAGTATTTCTATGATTGTTCGTCTATAAAATCCTAGCCTAGGATCCTTGGTCATGTAAATAGATTTAATTTGTTTGATCACTAACTCAAAATCTCCCATGATAGAAACTCTGATGGCTCCTAACCTTTTAACCAGTTTCAGTCCTAACAGAAGTGCTTCATATTCAGCCATATTGTTTGTACATTTAAAGTTTAGTATGTAGGCATGGCCCTCTACATGACAATTTTCTAAGTTATAAATCCATACACCTACTCCTACACCTAGCTTGTTTACCAAACCATCAAATTCTAGATGCCATAGGATTTCATGTTCATAATTTTCATCTGGGGTAGTGGAATCCTTCTTAACTAGGGCATCTAGATTTTCTTTGTTATCTGATATCTCATGAATTTGGACATTTGATTTTTCTCTTGCAATTTCTTTTGCTTCTGCTATTATATCAGTTGGAGTATCTTCTTGATTAGTTTCAACATTGTAAAGAATAAATGAATCTATGTCAGAATGTATTGAATATATAGGAAAGTTCTGAGGCTTCTCCTGACTACTCACTACATACTTCATTAAAGTTTCTCTATACAATTTCTTGGGATGTCCAAAGATTGAAATGGTAGCATAAGACATATCCAATTATAGAGATCCTTGGAGTTTAGCTCCTAGAATCTAGATAACAACATGCCATAGTTAGGTGGTATATTAGCAACAACAATGTCCATGAGTATAGTTTTGGTAGGGTACTGAACCAGGGAGACATACAAATCTTTTATGAGACCTAAGCATTTAACTTGGCTTGAATCAAAGGAGAATAGATATTTATAAGGTCTGGCGATATCCAAGTTAAGCTTTTCCATTACAGACTTAGGCATAAGATTATGTGAGGCTCTAGAGTCCAACATGGCATTATGTAGGATTTTGTCATGGATGTTAAGGTTGATGTAGAAAGGTGGTATCCCTCCTTCAACTGGCTTTCCATTAACATCTGGTCTGAAAAGTAACTTAGGTTGGTCATCAAATAGATTCACAGAATCTTCATTTTCAACATAGTTTAGAGATTTACTAATTTGAGATCTGTAGGTTTCATGTTTGATCAATTCTGTCAAAGGAACTGAAATTTTTAGCTTGGCCACCTCTGCTCCTAAATTGAAAGGAAGAGGAGTTTTACCTGTTTCAATATTTGGAATTTTAGAGCCAAAGCGCTGAGCAATGTGTTTTTCGTTTTCATTGTTAAGAGTTTTTTCAATTGGATTTTCTAATATGATTTCTGGGCACTGTTCCACTGTTCCTTTAAGGGGGACTGAAGTGGAAGGTTGCTCATTAATAGGCTGGTTATCTGTTACATCTTCAATGGTGGGGTTAGGAGGATTTTGATGTGGTCTAGAAAGGATTTGTAAGGTTTTTGTAACTTGAGGCTTCTGATTTGTAGCTTTTCCTTTCTTAGGCTAGCTAGGAATTTCTTTTTTATTCTGATCAAGAACATTAAGGTTCTTCTTTCTCCTTAAGTTATACTATTTATGACCCTCGAAGATAGAAGAGTCATACCCTTGCTTATAGTCGAAAGATTCTCCTGTTTGAGTTTGTAACTATTGAAGCATTTATAATTCTTAATCATCCTGAGTTAGAGAAACAGTTTCTTCATTGTCTAGGCCCATCAAATTTATCTGAGTGTTTTGCTCAGGGTTTTCTAGGTGTGAGGTCTCCATATAGTTTTCTTGGAAAGGTGGTCTAATGTTCTGATCAGGACCATTCTTGCCAGTGTTTTGGTTTTGGTTTTTCCTGAAATTCGGATTTCTCACTGGATTAACCTGTTGGTTATCCTGGTGAGGTTTCCTTTCAATAACTTCTATTCTATCCATCAACCTTTCCATCCCTTTGGCCAAAGCATCCATTTTTTGGTCAAAGGGTGAAATTTCATCTTTCAAGGGTATTCTTCTCTCACTTCTAGTTTTGGCTCTTTTGGAAAGCAAGTTAGCTTCAACGCTTACTGCCACACTCTGCATTTCTTCCAGAGTGGGGGGATTTCTTTCTCTTAACTGAAAATCCATGTCTGTATCAAATCCATCCAGAAATTTGATCAGGGATAAGCCAGAAGAAGGTCTAAGGTCAAGTGGAATGGCATTATATACATTATTAAACCTTGTGCAATAGTCCTAAATAGTTTCATTTGGCCATCTTTTAAGGTTTTCATATTCAGATAAAATTTGAAGGGGGTCTTTCTTCTTTTCCCACCTATTCAAGAATTGTTGGTAAAGGACTCTTAGACTATCTATGCTCTGAGGGGCTAAATATCTAAACCATGTTCTTACTTCCCCAGCCAGACTTTGGACGAAAATACTCATTTGGACATATTTTGTGTCAATCTCATGAATTTCAAAGTAATCTGTCATCTTCCTAGTGTGTTGTTGTGCTATTTATGTTCCAGTGCCATCAAAAGTAACAATTTTACTCTGATAGTCCTGTGGCATAGGACCTTGGGGAGCAGGCATCACAAGGGGAGCATATCTATTAGCCATGATTCTATGTTGGGTAGGAGTGTGAACTGGAGTTGGGGTAACTGAGGGTGTTTGGGTAGAGGAGGAAGAACTAGAGGTAGTGGTGGGATGTTGAGTGGTGATTGGCTGAAGAGGAAGTGAAGGAATGAATGGAGGTGTGGACTGGACTTAAGAAAAGTGGGGGAATAATGATGAACCAACAAAAAATGAAGTTGTTTTAGAAAGTTCAGGGGTTTTATCAGTGGTAAGGGATGACTAAGGGGAGTTCTGTAGATGTCGATCAATTGACAAATTGGCTCATTGGATTTCAAGTTCTCTGATGAATTCTGGATCTTGGACTAAGTCTAATAATTCACTACCAGATGTGGTTCTAAACAGAGAAGTTTCAAAATATTCGTCTAAAGGAAAATCTTCTAAGAAAAGCCACTCAACATGGCATGAATTTGATCTAGATAAAGGTCTAGGTCTGACTGAACTCTCTTTTCTTCTAATGATTCTTGGAATTAAGTTTGGATTTTCAAACACAGGGGGAGGATTTGGATCAGGGTTAGCTCTTGTTACATAGTAATTTGTCACTGTCCTCATCTCTGTCCTTCTGTTGTGTCATGTGTCAAATCAACATGTCTATATCTTCCCACTAACCCTCATTCCCTAAGTTTTTGCCTTGTCGCAAGTAAAACCTTAATATACACAATGTTCCTATGTCTATAACAGTCTCCTCACGACTCCATCACCGGTCTACATCTGTTTCCCGTGACGGTCAGATTCCTAGACCCGGCGCGAGGTTATGAGTCTTGCGACAACGAGTCTGCGTGCATTGCCTCCTCACGATGCTGTCACGAATAATTAGTTTATGTCCCAAGAAGATTCAGATTGGGTGAATTCGTTTCAACATTCGGCCTTCTAGATGTCTCCAGACCTGGTTGTTGTCATAGTTTGGGTCACCCTTCCTCCTCTGGTATGGTAATTTCGTCATTTGTGCTATCTTCCTTGGGGATGAGCTCCTCCTCCCACATTTCATGGAAACCCCTTCTCCTATTTAAAGCAATCACCTTTGATGTGATCAGCGAGTTAGTAATTCCTTTTATTGAGCAGTGTTACTAGTGCTTTTGAGTTTGACAGATAGCTGGTGTGGGTGTGACAAGTGTGGGATTATTGATAGCTTGTGGAAGGTTGTGGAGTGCCCTTAACTTTGTGTTAAAGCTTATGAGTGAGAGAGAGACATTGTATGTTGGGAGATTCATCCTTGAAGAGTGAATGCTTGAGAAACATAATGGCTGGATCCTTTGAGAAGGCTTATGACGTCAAGACTTGGTTGTAAGCTTACTCTTAATTCATTATTAATAGAATCAATGATGTTTTCCTATGTCTTGTATGTAATTTACTTGATAGCTCATGACTTCTTGACTTTATGAGTAAATAGATCATTGTTGTTTTCCGGTTACGTGCTTTGTTGTTTTTTCTTTGTATTGTTTCAGGTTGATCACTCATTGAGGAGAAGGAAATGGAAAATAGAGTAGCGCATGAAACTTCATTGACCACCGGTTGAGGTAGGCCTCCAACGATGACTGTTTAAGGAAATCAATTGTTGATCTGTCTTTGTTGTGACTAGACACACTCTAGGGTTCTCGGGGTTGCCTTTGTCTGCAGAGGGAACACTTTCCTGCATCACAAGTTGGCGACTCCATTGGGGAGTCTGTCCTATGTTTTTCTCTTGTTTGGTTTTGCTTGATTTTGAGTCAATGTATTTTGGATTTTGGGATTGAACCATCAACCTTATGGGTTACCCGGGTCAATCTGGGAAATCCATTTGTTGCCTGTAATGATAGACTGGTCTTTGTTTGGGAGTTTCATTTACCTCTTGTTGTTTTTAAGTTCGTCACTAAAAAAATTCAAACAGTGGCACAGACGTCGTGTTGTATCTGTTTTGTAAGTCTGTGCATCACTGAATCCTATCACACAATCGCGACAATTCTTGAAATCGGACCGTTGCGTGAGAGATGTGTACTTACGCGATGACATCACTCTGTTGTTATAGCTAGTGGCTGATAGGCACTAGTTGCTGGTGTTACACCCGCGATGATTCCTGTAGAATTGTTTGTTTCAATTCTTCCTCCTGAATTCATCAGTCTAGTTAATCCCTTGTTGCCTTTCTCTTATCTATTAGTTTGTTTTAATTGCTTTTAGTTAAGGTGCTTACTTTTCAATTTCATTGAATTGAATCTTGTATTTTTTGTCTTTGTGACCTAGTTTTTCAAGTTTTGAATTATTTGGCTTGGTTACTTGTCTGTTCAAAATTCATCCGCAACCCTCCTATTGGTTTGCTTGAAATTTTTCCATCGCTTGTTTCTTGCTGATTGATGTTTTGTGTTATTCGTTAACCAATCTCCATATTGATTCGATTGTTTCACTACCAAACATAGATTACAATTATTGGATCAATTAGTTTCACACTTGCTTGTTTGTTTCTTTAGAATTCAAAGCTATCAAAATCAAAAGATTGCATTTATTAGTATGCGAAAGTGAAAGTGTATTTTGCATTCCAAGTTTTTCATGTTTGAAAAATTAGAAGGCAAATTTTAAATCTCTCATTAGTAGTATCAATGCACTGTAGGGATTGATATGTTTATGCATTGTGTCTCTTGAGTGACTGCATTTGCTGTTCTTGGTTTTTTCTTGGTTTTGGAATGATCCTTCTACCCTTCTGTAAGTAGGAGTTCATCGAAATGAAAGATGCTTTATTCATTCTAGCTGCATCCTAGGTTTTGATATACACACAGTAAGGCCTGAAAATTGAAACATAATTCAAGATCAACTCTGAAATGAACTGAATAAACCTAACAACACATTAGAACATATCACACATTATTTAGAGGTCTAGGCTAGAGATGTGCTCCGGTGTCATTAAACCTAGTCTCTATTGTTTTCACTTAAGGTTGGGTGATTCCTCTTTCTGTGATCCAATAGTTGTTAGCATGGACTTGCACTCCCAGTATCGTCGATTATATGTTGGGAGACTCCACTAGGTTATCATCCTATATCCTTAGGAAGCCGTGTCTGCCGCTTTACAAACCGTAACACATATAACACAGCATTCGGGAAGATTGATTTTCGTACGAAAAGTCCTTGGTTTTCATATGATTACCAAGGTGTATATGCAGTTTTACGGGTTGTCTAGTAAACCTTTTGCCTAGTTCTCCATAGTAGTCACTTTTGTTCCTTTTCAAACTCCCTAAAAGTAAAGGTCCATCTAAGCACTTGTCCTTTCAGGCTCATTAAACCTCAAAAGAGATAGAGTCACCTTTTTGTCCTTTTCTCGACTCTTGAAACATGAAAAGGTCAAGTTTTGTTCCTGCGTCATAAAATTTACTGCTCATGAAATATTCCCAGTAACAGTCTGAGTTCTTGGTTGTGATAAGAGTGTTTTTCAGGCTTGTTCTCTATGGCAACATTCTCTGAGCCTACCGACCAAGGTTTTCCCCCAGATGGAAATCCTGGTCCATTTCCACCTTTTTGAAATGCTGGTGCTCCATATAAGGCAACATTGTCGTTGCCTGGGTTAACCATCGGTCTGCCCGTTTGGTTGTTTTCAACCACGGTCGTCCCAAGCGTCGTGACTCCTGTTCCACCGTCTCCTTCATCTGAACCACGACATGTTGATTCCAAGGTTGAGCCTACGCCTTCTTCCCTTGTTTCTTCCTCCTCCTCTCCTCCTTCGCCTGGTCAAAGTTTCACATCTAGTAACCAAGAGACTAAGAAGAAGAAGTCCGATAAGCATAAGGTCACTTGTCCAGCTATTGCTCCAAGTACATCTCAGGTCGGACCACCTTCTGCCCCTCCGCGGAAGGTTAAGTTTCCTTGTAAGTTGTGCAAGGGTGACCATCTTCTTCGTGATTGTCCTAGCATTCCTAGGATCTTGGAAGTGTGGTCTCATGATTTGGCTCATCCCTCATCGTCCTCTAAAGCTCATGACGATGCTACCCTATCGACTAGTGGTGGTAAGAAGAAAGGGAAGATTCAATTCCCCTATAGACTGTGTGAAGGCAACCATCCCCTTCACCTTTGTCTGCTCATTGATAAAGCTTTCACCATTTTGGAAAGTCTTGTAGCTTCTTCACCTCAGATTCCTGTTGGTTATCAGAGGCTCTCTTTAGACCCTCTCCCTGTTGACAAAGAGATTAACTTAGATTCTTCTCTTGTCCACCCTTCTCTTTCCAAACCTGGCTATGCTAAGCCTGTTCTAGACCAACCATTGGTTGGAGAGAGTGTCAACTTGGGTTCACCACCTGCTGGTCACTCTGTTCCAGAGGAGCATCATGATTCTACTGCTCATGTTCTTCTTGTCTCATCAGATTCTCCAGAGCCCCAGAATGGCCCTCCAGTCCTAGTTGATTCAGAGAGTCCTTATTCAGTTCCTATATAGCATGGAGGCAATCATATGATACCCCCACCAAGTAGTTCAGTCGTTTCCTTCGACTGGAGTCATTTGATTGCATTCCACCTTCCATCCTATGTGCCTTTCTAGATTACAATACATGCCTACGATAAGGCAGTACTTGGCACTGTCTTGGATGAAGGTGTGTCGGTTAGCCTCATGCCTTTCACTACTTGGCAAGCTTTGGGCTCCCCATAGCTTGTGTTGGTCTTGCAGAATCTATTGGCCTTTGACGGAGGAACCAATCAACCTTTAGGGATCCTCCCAAAGTTTATTGTTACTTTAGGAGGCAAAATAGTTTACATAGATGTAATGGTTGTCCAAGGTGCTTTAGATTTCAGTCTTCTCCTTGGCCGTGACTATATTTATGCCATGGGGGCTCTTGTTTCTTCACTTTTCCGTGTGGTTTGTTTTCCACACGATGGAAGAATCATGACCATAGATCAGTTGTTGTTCTTTAGTCACCCAGTGCCTCTTGTGCCACCGTCATCCCCTATCGGTTCTTGCTCACAAGCAGTGCCTTCCCGGCCGCAAATCAATTATGTGGCTACCCATTCCATCTTCACATCTTCTCATGATTATGTAGATGGCCTCGTACATCATGTACTGGGAGCATTGAAACCCGATCTATCATTGGTGTCTAATGACATGTGCTCCTCTGAGAGCGTGATCCTTCCATCTAATGAAGATCCTTGGGAGTCATGTTTGCGTATGACCCATGAACAGGAGTGATGAGCATAGTTCTCGATCTTGTCTCAAGCTCATTAAAAAATGAAACAAGGAATCCTGAGGATGGTTTGTTTCCTGTGTCAACCTCATTAAAAAATGAAAACAGGGATGATGAGAATAGTTCCTTGCCTTGTGTAAAGCTCATTAAAAAATTAAACAAGGAGTGTTGAGGAAAGTTCTTGATCTTATGTCAACCTCGTTAAAAAATGAAATAGGGTTATGAGGATAGTTATTTTACTGTATCAACCTCATTAAAAAATCAAACCACTCCCTTTATAAACCAACTCTTTGATTAAGATCTCATAAAATCCAAGTCGATTCTCTCCAATATCTCGAAAGTGAACCTTCATTCCATCCACCTCATTGAATGCAATGAAGCTTGGGGGCATGTACCTCAGTTTGCGTCATTATGCTGGGGGCATGTGAACTTATAACAAGCATAGTTTTTCCATTCCAAGCTTGTGTAAACATGAAACCGAATCCAAGCAGAGTTCTCCATGGTTCAAGCTTGTGTAAAAAATGAACCCATACCCGATTTACACCTCGTGATTTCTGTTTTTATCCGCTAAATTCTGCTAGATAAGCCTTGGTTGTTTCATTCCATCGCCACCATCTCTTTGACCGATCATATGCTTTCACTTGGTTGTTTTTCCTTTCCTGAGAAACCGTAGAGACGAGTGGTTTTATTAGCTATTGAAGTTAACTATGTCTAGTTAATAAGTTTCCTTTCCTAATGATATAGTTAACTTCAATAATTTTAGTGGAATAAATAAATATGAAATAATATTGATTATTAATAGATATAAATTATTTGGCCATTAGGTTTATAGAAATATTTTGATTTACCAATAATATTAGTTACACTATTATTAATATACATATCCACCCTAAATTATGGTATTTACCTAATAATAATGATTTAAAAATTTGTGTGGAATTATAAATTATTAGTAGATTTAGATTATTTAATAAACATATATTATTTATTTAATTTCAAATGGACCATTATACTTAAATAATAAATAAAAATGATCCATCTTACCGATGGACCATTAAATAATTATTACAAGGTTACCTAATGTAACTATATTCTAAGATTAATAGAGAATTATTACCATTTAAACAATATTGGAATAATAAATATAGATTAATTTAATAAATATGAATGACCATTATTATTAAAATATTAGATATGGATATGAATTTTCGTAATATTTGAGATAATAATAATAATATATCTATTTATTTTTAAATTAACAAATGAATTCCTCTTTTACCTATTTTAGCTATTTCTCGGAATATTAATTAACTAATTTAGTGATTTGACCAAGATTATTAGCTCCAAATTAGCCGTTGGAATTATAGCCGTTGGAATCTCTGCACACTCTATTTAATCAAGCTAAGCCGGATTGGTCTTCAACTTGTCCTGACGATGAACCACACTGGTTGGTTCGAAACGCGTCGACACAAGATTGGTTATGTGATTTTGCCGAAGATTATCTAAACGAGATTCAACTAATCCTTCATCATATACCATTCTGCAACCATTCATCTACTTACCCACCTACACATCCTACCATTTTTTCTAATTTTTTATTAGGGTGCACTTAAACTGGCAAACCCTTATCAAACTTTTCTTCTCTTTTACAATGGAAATCTATCTAAGTCTAACCTTATTACATCCAAGGGCTCTGGTTAAATAGTTGAGCTCCTTTTATTCACTCTACCTAATCTAATTATCTACCAAGATTACACTGTTTGGTCAGATTTTATTCTCTATCTATCAACATGAAATTCAAAACATGAAAGAGCCAAGTTTACACTATTTGACCATTCATGGATTGTGGCATAAGTGACAAGCTGCACACAATCATTTATTCTACATAGAAAGTAAATAGTAGTGGCATTTTGACTTGCACACTTTCATGGTCTTTTCTTTCTTTGGGTTCATTTTTCATATTTTCTGACCTTTTCTTTTTTATTCTTTTTTATCCTTTGGTTTTCTTTTAGGATATACCCTCTTTACATACTTTATTTTATTTTTAGAGTTTTTTAATATGGGAAACATTTGTAGAAAGCAAATGTATGTACATATTACAGAGATAAACTAAGTCAATCATAAATTATGACACCTATTGGTATAGGAACATAACACACTAGACAGTGGTCCTTGTCATGCCCCTTGCCTTTGCATTTTATGCACCATATCTCGTCACGCGCCTCTAGCCGAGGTATCCTATCCTATTTCAATCTCTACATTTCCAGACATAGATTTTGCAATTGCATGTGGATTTGTTGGACTCCCAAACCAAGGTCTTGTATAGGGGTCTCATGTAATCTCATCGCCATCTCCAATTCTTTGCCCTAGGTGGAAAGCTTTTGTTGTGACAGCACCATCCTTAAGTGCAGTGCTAGTGATGCTACAAACCATGCGCAGTATTGTCCATCTGTTGATGTCATGTTGGCTTCGCAAATCATACCCTTTAGTCTTTGGTCTAGATCCCAAGGGGTCTTTCCTGGGAGCATTGTGATCTCCTTAAACCTGATGATTGATTGTGTTTCCAAATTTGTCTTGTTAA
Source organism: Pinus tabuliformis (assembly GCA_031772625.1). Taxonomy (NCBI): domain Eukaryota; kingdom Viridiplantae; phylum Streptophyta; class Pinopsida; order Pinales; family Pinaceae; genus Pinus; species Pinus tabuliformis. The sequence goes on from CM062818.1 coordinate 587,942,365, forward strand.
ATTCCCTATTTAGCACGGCGTGGATCTCTATGATTCCTACGTTTGGATGGTCATTAGAATGTTTGATGTACCAAGTTAATGCGCGATCTTGCAACGCACTCACCAGTGTAGCCTTCTTGATACTGTCATTGACGACGACTTATGCTTCCCATATTGCTCTTACCACAAACCAAAATTGGTCTAAATCTTCATTCCCTACTCCTCTGAATACCAGTAGTTTGATCACACTTTTCATACTCAACTATGGTGGTGGCGGAGGTGGGGTAAGTTGAGATGGAGGTGAGGAGGGTGAGAAAGGTGGTGGTGTGGGTGGAGGTGGTAAACGCGGAATGCACTACCTTATCAGGCTAGTCGCACATCTCAAAGAAACTTTTGCAAGCTCCTCAACGCTTTCCTGCGAGGGGGAAATTAAGGGACTAGTTTCCAATTCTTCACTACTTCCACTTCTGTAGATCTTACCACTTCGCATAGTCCCAAACATTAATTTATTCACATAAAATGCTTTTCACACAATAACATCTTAATCCAAATTTTTAAAGATTTAATATACTTACCTCATGGTCCCTTGAGGAAACATAGCTCCGCCTCATTGTAGCTAACGGTCATATCTACCATGAACTTAGTGATAAATCCTCCTATAATTCGATCAAGCCAATGGTCCACAGCTCAGGCGATATTATCTCCTGATGCTTCTAGTCTGTGCACTAATTCCGAAGTCCACATGATTGGATTTTCAAGCCTACACCTTCCCTGACTATATGCTAGCTTCGTGATCAACTCATACAACTCAGAAGGAAAGGATGAAAAGAAAATTTCATGGATTTTCATAGACAAGTATCGCTCCAGCCACTATTCCTTAGATACTCATGGATTTCTGTTTTCCTGCATCGCGAACTCATGAATATTCTTGTGCAACCACTCTTCAATTTCTTTCTTTATGGGATTCCACTGGCATGACATCAAACATCCCTTATGAAAAATCTTGGTCTCGGTAATAGAACGATTTGTTGGCTTGTATGGGCTTGACCCGGGTTCAGAGGTGATTTAGCCAAGAAAATCTCGGTACTACTGGCCCTGTTGGCAACAGTCCATGGAGCACAGACCGAGGTCTAGCCCAAAGTATTATGGGAGGGTACTAGAACCAAGTTTCCACACCCTGGGGATGTCTGATGAGCTTCTGGAGGTTTGTGGTTTTACCCTGTGTGCACGTCGCTATGCGCACCTATTAGTCCCTCGCAACCTGTCATACTACCTCAGCACAGCCTTACCTGAGGTGCAATCCATATTATACACAAGTTCCTTCCTATTTAACCTGTTATTACCTGATTACTTAACTTATTTGTGTAAGAGTAGTGATAATTAGCAGTATATCCATCAATCATATAAGTGCACACGATAAACAAAACAATATAAACGTAAAGAAGGAAATACACAAGCAGAAGCACAGAAATTGGAATCAAATTCTCTTTATTATTCTTCATTCCAAATTACAGACTCGAAACTGCCCTGTGAACTTAGCTATAGGGGTCTGTGCACTCAGATGCGAACTCTACTTAGGCCTCTGCGCACTCAGCTGCAGAGCTTCTTCCTAGGGTCAATACACTTAGACTCTTACTCTATGCTTGAACCATTCGTATTCATCTATCTCCCCCATTCGCTCCTTCACTCTCTTTACAACTTAGAGCCTTGCTCTATTTATACAATCCCATGGTACGTGGACCATGGGTAGGCCAACATGACATTACATTATTTTACAATAATTAGGGCAGACAACCCTATGACTCAACACATTCTTCGTGCTCCACACCCACAATTCGCAGAGTCTTACAACACATTTGACCAGAACTTGGGGTTTGAGCCCCAAAAAATGTTGTGGGGGGATTCCATGCCCAACATTAGCATACATGTAGAGTAAAGAGGAGCCTTAGCTGCTAGGGTTGGGCCCTAACCCAAGAGCTTCAGCCCTCTGAGTTAAATCAGTGCTAGCTCAAAACAAAACTCATTCTTATTATCAAAATAATAGATTACATAAAAAACTATCACAAGTCTTGCAGCTCGAAAATAAGGTAGAGTTTTACAATAAAAAATTTGAATCCTACTGAGGTCCTAGGCCTCTCTACTTATACGACTGAAGCCTCCAATGACTTCCTTAAAATTAGGGAGGCTTGGCTCCCAAACTCGAGATAAACTGGTGCTTTTACTTTTACTTGCTCGATTGCCTTCTAGTCCTCATGATTTGGTTGTTTACACTCTGATCTAATGGAGGAATATTCGAATGGAGGAGTAGTAAATGAGGAGGATTTACCTCCTATAATTTTTCTCCCTTGTCCCATTCGAGTTTTGACCAAGGTCTTTGCCAAAATTCCTTGCTTTTATCCTTTAACCCTGTGTTAAATGCACATTAGACCACAAAGAAAAATATCCAACTCTAACTCATCTCATAAACAAAATATAGTCAAAAGTATGCAATAAGTTGTGAGAATAGTTGGTTTGACTAAGCTAGGAGGTGAATTAAGGCCCATATGATTACCCAATGATGAGGCTCATCAGAGGTCCATTGAAATTTTACTCTTTTTCTCTGTAATGTAGTGAGGGGATGACCATTTTTTTAGAAGTTTTGAATGAATATTTGATAGTAACTACCAATTGCATAAATGATCTGACCTATGTCAAATTTCATGGTGTGAGCCAATCCATTATTTATTTGATCTTCTTTGGATCCACAACCACTACCTACTTTGAGATTAAATGACACAAGTAGTGAATCTGGGTTTGGAAAAAATTTCACTTATTGAGCTTGGCATAAAATTTATGTTCTTTGATCAATTGTACATGGCCTTTAGGTGGTCCACATGCTCCATTTTATTCTTTAAATACACCAATATGTCATTTACAAATACTAGCACAAATTTGTCCAAGAATGACCTTAAGCACATTGTTCCTAAGGTACATAAACGTTTCTACAACATTTGTGAGACCTAATGGAACCACTGTGAATTCATAGTGGCCATCCCTTGTTCCAAATGTGGTCTTCTGAATTTTCTCCTCCTTGATTGTGACTTGGTAGTAACCCAACCTTAAATCAATCCTAGAAAACACTAAATCCCCTTTCAATTGATCAAATGGATCATTAATCATGGGAAGTGGGTACTTATTCTTCACAATGGCCTTATTTAATTTCCTATAATCAATACACAGACATAATGTTTCATACTTTTCTTGAAAATATTATAGCAACTCACCAAGGGTGATACACTAGGCCAAATATACCATTTTTCCATCAATTCATTTAGATATAATTTTAATTCAACAATATTAGGCATGCTGATGTGATATGGGGCTTTCACTATTGACTTTATTCCAAAGATCAAATGGATTGTGAAGTCAATGTCTTGATTGGGTGGAAGTCCCAACAATTCCTTTGGGAATACATTACACTATTGACTTACATTTCTCTAATTTGTAAAGGGGCCTGTGTTGGTTCCTTTATCCTCTATGAATTGAATGACATAAATGGCACATCCCTTCTTGCTACAGTGCTTCACCTGCACCATTGAGATCATTCTTGGTGTTATTGGAATTTGTATATCCCGTAAGATGATTGGGTAACCCTCATTAGTGAGACTTTCGAGAACCTTATTATATAAATCCAGCTTCATCCTATGGGTTTCCAACCAATCCATACCTATCAGGACATCATATGATCCCAAAGAAAATACATTTAGTTTAACTACTGTAGTGACACTCCCGAGTTGTATAGGGCAGGACTCGACCATCTTTGTAATTCTTCTCTTTGTTCTAGTGACTAGCTAAACAAGCCATGATTCCTAATGGATTTTATTTGGAAATTCACATTTTCCCATAATGCTAAGATTGATATAACAGAAATTGGATCCTCGGTCAATTAAAACTTATAATGGAGAGATCTTTATCACACCTTCCATTTGAATGATCGCTACTTGTTGGTCTACCTATATATTGTCCAATACTACATATATTTGGCGACATTCTGGGCCACACCATTCACGACAAATTCCTCATGTATGGTGTGTATCTTTGCACTAGAATTTTACATCTTGGGAAAATTTCTCCTTAGGTGGTTCTCTTTACAGTACCAACACTAATAACCTACTTTCATATTTTCATTCCCTAATTTCTGGTGCTCATTTCTACTAATAGTGGAGTTTTCTTGATGCTAACATTTGGTGGAGTTATTAAACTTTCCACCCTTTCTTCCTTCCTCCTGTCAACATGGACTTCAATCTTATGCTTGGACTGTTCATAATCATGCTTATTCTTTCGAATGACCTCCTACAAAGTCTTAGGATCATTGACTTCTATTTTGTCTTGGTATGTTTGTGGAATTATGTTGACATACCTTTAGATCTTAGTCTTCTCATCCTTGATGTAAGGTGCATACCTTAGTAGCTCCAAGAATTTTCTACTATATTCTTCAAGCCTCATCTGCCCCAATTTGTTTTCATAAAACTCCTTATATCTATTGTCATAGTATTTCTCAGCTAGGTACCTTTTTGGGAAGTACCTTCCAAACTTCCTCTAGGTAACCTCCTTCTCTTTGAGGACTTTCATGTTCTCTATATCCTACCAACATATATCAGATTTTATTTTCAAGCTGAAAATAGCTACCCCAACCTTCACGTTCTTAGTATATTCATGCAGCTTTAAGTGCTTATTTATTCCCAAAATCCAATCTTCTACATCCTTTTGTTTCTCTACCTCCTTATCAAATTTTGGGCATTTTTCTTTCTTGAATTACTCTTTCATGGGAGTCTTTCTACTCTTCCTTTGTTGATGATATTTGGTAGCTACAATATATAATGATTGGCTAAGAATCTATGATTCTCTTTCTAAAATGTTGAGTAGTTATGTTCCTTTTTATGCATGTCTTCTCCTCTTTCATGGTTGGTTTCTTTTTTCTTTCTTATCACTCCATTTATGCTTGTAGAATTTTGATGGGCTATCCTTAGCCTTTTTCTTCTACTAATGGTTAGCACCAACTTCTTGCACTCTTTGTCTCTATAATTTGGATAAGCTTTGCAATAGTATGACATTTACTTCAACTTGATCTCTAAAAATACTTTCATTGTCTACCTTACAGCTCCTTATTTTAGCTCTTAAGACTTCTAAGAATATATATTAGTACATGAGAGTCCTCCTATTTTATTTTTCTAACTGATTTTTCTTTAGGCCCCTATTGGGTTCTATTCATACCGTGTTTTCCAGCTTTGCTGGTAATCCTTTCCTCTTTCCTTATGGTACCTGGATACCTATCAATCTTCCTTTACATACATACCAATGTCAGCCATTGACAAGAAACATGCATTTGATACATATTACTTCTTCTCATTGGCTTACATTGATCCTTACCCATCACATATCAATTAACATGTAACCATGATCAGTTAGTAAGCCTATAATCCATGCATTATAACATTTTGTAGTAATCATAAAAGAAAACTTAACGGGTTGGTAATATTATGGATATCAATCAATCATCTAGCATGGACATGTGATCATATCCAGGACCAATGTTTGAACTCGTTGCTCTGATGCCACTTTGTAACATACCCTCTCCTAACCCTTACCAAAACATTGGTTAGAAGGAGATGGTTACTACGATAACCCAAGATCTAAGGTGTCGTTATGTGAATGGGGTCTAAAAAATTATACCTTTCCAACTCACTTAAAGTCTTAGTTTAACAACACCATTATTTTCATCTCATTAAAATTATTCCAATGATATTAAAATTTACATCAATCTAACCTCTGGACCAAAGACTATGTCCAATTGAATTATGACGAATAAGAAGGATCCATGTCACCATTCCACCACGTGGCATCTGTGTGATGGTATTAACCAATATCTCAATGCCACTTCACATGGTATTAACAATTGTCTACTCATTCATGGGTTTGGGTTACAAACAACTGATTTATACGTCTAGACAGTTATGCCTCATACATCTGTGGAGTAACCTCTGATACACCCCACTTCACATGTTTGGGGCTTATCCTCCAGTGTTCCAACTTCATTCCTCCCAAGAATAACCTCTATATCTCCCACTCCATTCATCCTAAGGAATATCCTACAGTCTACCCCACTTCATTCATCCGAGGCGTAACCTTCGGTGCTCCCACTTCACACATCTGAGAATGAGACCACCACTTCTCCCACTTCATTCATCTGAGGGGTATACTTCAACATACCCACTTCAATTGTTATGGGAAATAACCTCTAATGTACCTGTTTCAATCATCTCATAATGAGACCTCTAACTCCCACTTCAAATATGATTCCCACTTCCACTCCCAGGAAAAACAACTAGGGAGAAACCATTTGAGGGATATCATCCCACCATGACTATGAAAACATGGGTTTGGATGAAATAAGTACAGGGTTCCATAAGACTTTGTACTTGCGATAGAGTCTAATTCACATCCTTGGGATCCTATTAAGCATGCACATTGCTATCCCTTCTAAGCTTCCACAAGTATATAATCTCAAAGTTCTTGATGGAAAAAATACAAAACATGACATAAAGAGTTGCCTATATAGGCTAGGGACTTATCCATTTAGTCTCTTACTTCCTTTTTCAATCCCTTGGTCCTAAATATCATTTAGAGAAATAGATTGAGCTTAGCTCTGAGATCTATAGCTTCCCTTTGAGAAATTAATAGTGTAGAAAAACATGTGACAATAGGTGGAAGGCATATGGAGCCAACAATACCACTAGAACATCAACATTCCACAAAATAATAGGGAATACCTTTTTTACAGTCCCACTATAGATAATAAATTATATATATAGGCACATAAATCAACATTTTCATAGGCAGACAAGAATTTCATTTCCAGGTGTTGGGACAGGGTCCCTTGCAATCAATTTTGGGGCAAAAGCCAAATTTTGGGGTAGAAAGCCCAAGAATATCATGCTGAAGCCTGGCAAGAAACCCGGGGAGCTGGATCAGAGATTGAAATGCAACATCCACGAAGATAACATGAATCTTACAGACGGACAACACCACAAATGGTTTGTGGCTTTGCTCTTGCCTCATTTAAGGGTTGCTTTATCATAGTAAAAGATTGGGACCCAGGCAGAAGCCCTGGAGATTGAAATGAGATTGCATGAGACACTAATTCAATATGCTTCTTTGTGATTTCAGCAGATTCATGCGGATTTGCAGAATCTTTGCCTAGAATTCCAAATTCTGAAGAAAGATAGAGCGGCTCGGCCTGAGGTGCACGAAGAAGTTTGGTGTTTGAAATGTAAAAGTTAGGGGCATGATAAATATCATTGCCCTATCTTCACGAATTATGTTGCAGGAGGCGAGTCGATGCCTCTAAGGATGGAAGCTCAAGCAGGGCCAAGTATGGGCCACATGCTTTGGTGTGCTATCTATCAGGTAGATGGAAAACACGTGACAAACAATTGTCACTTGCTACAAAAATTTGTACAGACACCGCAACAACTCTTCTCCAACTTCTACAAATTTGTGGGTCATGATGAGTGTAAATTCCGTAGTTATGAGCTGATGATGGACATAATGCCCACATATCAGATGCAGACTGAAACTCGACCTCCGGACCAAGGCATTAGGGGAGTGTGAGGAGGATATTAGGGGTATGGACGAGGCCGATGAGGACCTGCAAGAGGTTGGGGACATGTTATTTTCTACAATTATGGAGGACTAGGACAATACACATGAGAATGCATGCACCCGACACGCCTATCGTACCGATACTGTACTCAGTTTGACCACGCGATAGAATACTACCCACATTAATAGCTAAGATGCGCAAAAAGGGGACACAAAATTAGCAACCTACCCAGAACCTACAGATGATGAGGGTTGAACCCCATGAAGAGAATCCTAATGTGAATATTGTACTGCAAAGTGGAATGAAAACTGTTGAAGATAAGGGGAAGTAGCCTAAAGGAAGTGAACGGGTCCAAAAAGCTCCAGAGAAGGAGGTTGGCTTTGATCTAGGGCACGTGAAAGAAACCTTCATGCAAGTGAAGAAAATCTTCACTGAGGCTTCTACCTCAAGAAGTTAGGGTAAGAATTCTGAAGAAATGGACTCATCCATGCTTACTACCTTTCTGGAGACCTATATGAAGTTGCTACATGATAGCAAGGCCATCTACAGATTACAATAGTTGACCAATAAATGCACTGGTAAAGAAAATACTCCTGAGGAACCACGTATGGTCAGGAGAATCGGTAAACATAAGGAAAGAATAGGGTGTGCGATGAGGCTCACCATGAGAATAGGAGAGTATGGAATGGACCAAGTTATTCTAGATCTAGGGTTAGATGCAAAATGTTTTGACTAAGAAAACATGAGAGAGAATTGGGAGACCTACGCTGCAGTGGTCTCGTATTCAATTAAGGATGTGTTGTGGCTAGCAACAACCCCCCTTCGTTTCTAGTTTTATCACTAATACTAAATAAGAGGGGACCATTACTGAACAAATTAAAAAATAAATTAGTGCTTGTATTCCATTTTTAAACAAAACTTACTATCATAAACTTATGAGAATACCAGAAAAATCTAAAAGATTGAAGTTTTATGATAAAATTCAAATAAAACCACTCTCTCAATAAAGAGCATCGCATCGCAAAAGGGTAATGGATGCCTTCCTACAAGTGGAATCCTAAGATTGCAAAATCACGATGTGAAATCACGCACTAAAAGGCACTCATCACATCGCATGCCTCAAATATCACTTAAGGTGAAATGCCTCAAAACTACCAATATGCGATGGCGCATCTCGCAAATCGCATTTCGTAGAAAACACATTGTAATGAATGATTGCCACACACAATGGATTAGCGATATTGCGATCTGAGATATTGCAATCCGTGATATTGCGAAGCAAATCGCAACAAAATCGCCTTATCACAGATCTACAAGGCTCGTCTTTCGAAAAAAATTTTCCATAAACCAATGCCCAATCATGTGCGTTAATGTTAATTAATGAGTTGGTTGGTAATCATTAATGAAATATGGTTTTCATCTGATCAAAGAGCCATTTCACGTAGGGTGATATATTTTATATGTTTTCGGCATTTAAAGCTTTCCCGTCACCTTTTTCTTATCATTACTCTTGCCTCATTTGTAAACTGCAGGAGCGAAGAGTAGAGAGGTATACATAGCAGTGTTCAAAATATTATGGGAAAGAAGGGTAAAACTCTGAGTTCTCAAGACAAAGAAATGACGCCCTTATACACAGAAACCACCTGCAACAGAGATGTCGGTGTTACTACTTTGGAAAGCATGCATAGCCTACTCGAGGAAGAAAATATCAGAGTAATGGAGGTTACAACAACTGTAGATTCACGCAGGTCATCTAAGGCATCAATTACAGAACTAGCATGTTCATTCTTGCACCGGATAGCGGCGAGGCCCAAGATTCTTCCATACACGGACATGGTTAAATGGGTATTGGATAGTGCTGATGTCATAAACAGACAATTTAAGATTCAAAGCCAAAAAATCATGAAGTCATTCTTTCCACAAAATTTAAGGTTTATATCCTCTAACAAAAAGCACGCAAGAGGCAAAAAATAGCACCAGGGAAGCCCAGATTGAGAAAAGGAGGCAGTTTTTGATGCGTGATTAGTGCCTAATCGCGCATCGCTAGGCAAAACCCCTTGAGAAGGAAAGCCTCTAATCACTCAGTTGCCTGTAAGCCTGGAAAATTGTAGGAAAAAGTGCTAAAGGTGAAAGGAAAAACCTGAAATCTAAAAACCAGTGGTATTTATCAGAGATATCCTCAAGTGGTATGTAGATTTCTACCAAATGTAGAGCATATACAGAGAAGCTGGAGACAGAAGGCTCAAGAAAGAGCAGAGTCCATCAAAAGATTAACGAAGTTGAATTTGGATTCTTACTGGACGTACTTGGTAAAACCACATAGCCAGTGCATGACTCTCAAATGTATCATTAATTCTACCGAGAAGATGGCACCAACACTTGCCGATTTCGTTTTCGCAGGATAGCTAAAGTCGGAGGTCGGCCAGCCAACTCTCCTCAAACAAATGCTGAATGCTTGCAACTACAAGGAACAGATACATAGATAGCTAATTACCAGTTTTAGTTTTAGATTCAGTTTTAGTTTTAGTTTTGCTTTATTTTTGCCTGAAATGAGAACGATCATTTAAACCGCTTCCTACATTTGTAATCGATTATTTTTAGATTTAGCTAGTAGTATTTAAACCCTTCTCATGCATTTAGAGAAGGGTCCTGAAATTTGTCAAAAGCTTTTCCTCAGAACATGCACTTTTGCATCGTCTGAGGAGGTTTTGATGAATGAATGGAATAGGATTTATTGATATCTGTGTTTAATATCTACTACTGATGTTGCACTTTTGTACTCTTAGTATATGTTGAATAAAAAAGAGATAAATCATTATTTCTGAAGCTCATGACTAGAGCTACTTATAAATGGTACTTTTATCTCTTAACGATTTATGCTTATGTGTTAAGGTGATATTCATGTTTAGTTATTTATATATGAATGCTCGAATGCTTGAGTTATCATTTGGCACTTTTGTACAGTGATAGCTATTCTATTTGTGCTTAATATATGAGTAACTTATTATGCGATATGTTTTTCACAATTGTTTCATCTAACTTTTTATACAAAACGGTTTATCTTTATTGAATTCTCTTCTCATAGCAATTGAATGATCTTTATTACCAATTTCCGTTAGAAATTATTTTAGATCGCATAATTGAAAGATTAAATCACCAGTTAGTTTTAGAATTAAAAATTTTTGTTCATTAGAATACAATTGCATTAGATTTAGATTCAAAGCATTTTACTTAGGAATTGTTAGGAAGGAAATATCAATTCTCAACACACACACATAAATTGGGAAAGTTGTCCTATATCCCCAGTTGGACCCACTATACCAAATGGAAAAGGAGATGCTAACCAAGGCCCGGACCAGGTGGGTATCCCCCTTATTGTAGACCTGATTTTCAGAGCCTCTACATATTTGGTGCTAGACAAAGGGCCAGAACTATGAATGGCAAATAAATCTAAATCTAAATACCATTTTGAGAGTAACTCGCCCTCACCATCTCCCCCTACTTCTCCATCGCATTTGGAATCTTTAAATCTTGAGCAAGAAGTCGATAAAATAACAACCACTGCCACAAACCTGAACATTTCAGAGAAATCTACTACTAAACCCCCTGAAGTTGAATCTTTGATAGATAAACTTCAACGATTTTATATATCACCCAAAATATTTGAAAAGTCTCAAGGTAGTGTGACTTCGCAATATAACCCTTCTCATCCTCTTACCAGATTGGAGAGTGAAAAGTTTGGTATCGAACCAACCGAATTATCTCTACCTACAAGGAAAAGGGCAAGGAAATCACCTAAGGGTTCTGATAGCGATACTCTTTCATCATCATCATCCATCTCAACCTCTTCACCATGAAGTCAACCTTCCACCCCTCCACTTCAGATTATCGTCCACCAGACCACTCGAACTTCAACATCTCCTTCTCAATCATCTAGAACTATAATATCCTCATCTTCCCAACTGCAAGGAACATCTTCTATACTTTCCTCTATTAGTAGTTCAACGATGGCTCGAACTCCATGGAATAACCCAGGGGTAGTCATAATGCCTGCGTCCTTGAGTCAAATACCGGCCCATCCTGAAAAATGGTTGCTTAAGTTTAATCCTGAAGCAGGCATGCTAGCAGAAGAACACATAAATAACTTTATGTTATCTATAAATCTCAATCGGGTTGCTAATGAAGAAGTTGTTGTTTGGCTCTTTCTTTACACCTTCCAAGGAGCAGTCAGATCATGGTATTTCTCATTACCATCTGGATCTATTACTAGTTGGGATATTTTCCAAGAATAATTCTTGACTAAGTTCAGTGATGATAGGTCTACTGCACTGATCAATGACCTGTCTAATCTTAGGGCTGAGTCAAGGGAACCTATCAAAGATTTTAACTCACATTTCAATAAACTGTTGAACAAAATTCCTACCACTTCCAAGCCTAGCGAATAAGTTCAAAGTGAATGGTACATATCTGCTCTACCATCAAACATAGCAATATTTGTCGATAGGGCTAACAAAACAACTTTAGCTGACAATATGAAGGAAGAAATAGTGGTAGAGAAACGTATCATAACCTTAGAAAAGAAAAACGTTGTCGATGAACGAGAATCTAAGAAGGTTACTTTTCAAGAAGATCCAAACAAAAAACAATCGAAAGACCCATTCGATTTAGAAGGATTACAGAAAGTTTTGAAAACCATGTCTAATGAAATGGTTGACATTAAGAAATAAGTAGCAGAGACTTCTTCTAAAAAGCCTTATAGAAGAAATCCTTCGACTCATTCAAAGCCTCCCAATGCTATTACAAATGTTGAATCAGAAAAAGAAGAAGAGGAAATTTTTAACGAAGAGCATACAAATGAAGAAGAAGTTGTAGAAGTATAGGGTATGTGGGATTTCATCCTACCAGAGGAAGAGGATCAAGAGGCATCACCATTCCATACTAGAAGTAGAAATCAACTCGATCCCCCACAACCTACTACTAAGTCGAAGAGCACAAGCTCAATGTCTAAGGATAAAGTCACAGGTAAGAAAACGTCACCCAAAGTGACTCAAACAAGCCCAGTCCAAACAGATTCACCAACTCCATCTAAAACATTGATTGTTTTTTACGAGATGGAGTACAATACCATAGAAGAAATGAAGAAGAATAGGGCTAACATTACTTTTTATGAATTGAGTAAGTTCAAACATCAACAAAAGCTACTTTTGAAAGAGTTACATGCAATACCAGTTGCACCTCTGCCTGCCGCTATAATCTAGCAAGCTTCTCACAAGATGGGAAGACCTCCAACTAATGTGACTAGTAAAGTTGATCCAAACAATATCGCTTTAATTGGAGGAAGATCAAGATCTCATACTCCACTATTTCTTCTTACTTATGAAGTTTTCAACAAAAAATTGAATAATTTTTTAGTGGATTCAGGAGTTTCATCTAATATCTTACCTAAATCATTATGTGCAAAGTTGAACGTTCAACCTCAAAAATCTGTAGTACGCATAGTTTAGCTGGACCGGTTGCAGGTTGAAGTGATCAGTGAACTAAATCAGGTTACCATAAGGCTGTCATCTAACCCAAAGGTATGTTAAGTTATCAACATTTTAGTTGCAGATATTCTAGAATTTTATGGCTTAATTCTTAGCAGAGATTGGTCTGAAAAGCTTCATGGATACTTTTCAACTGATTGGTCACATATGTGGCTCCCTTACAATGGTAAACCAAATCAGGTAAAATTTGAGCGAGAAAGACATCAAAAATACATAGTAATAGAATTAGAAGGAGAAAATGAACCTGTAGCATATAGCAACAATATAATTGGCAACTATTCTATTGACTCTTTCTTAGGAAATTTTAATGTTCATACTTTGCCTTACTTAGAACATTATGTTTCATCTCAAGTAGAAAATTTTTCTCAAACAGATAATTCTAAATGTGTTAATTTCATAGATAGTCCTGTAAATAAATATTTATTTTGGAAGTTTTTTTTATGGTTCTAAGTCTAACGACGGAGCAGGAGAAGGATGTGTATTAGTTAGTCCAGAGGGAAACAAAAATATGCTAACTTGTATAATCGAGTTCAATTTCACCAATAATACTGCAAAATACGAGGCTTTAGTCCAAGGATTATACAAAGCAATCGGATTAGATATCAAGTATCTACAAGTCTTCGGAGATTCTGAAACTGTTATCAGACAGGTACAGAATACTATACATTGTCTATCAAGTCGTTTAAAGCATTATCAATCTTTAGTACAATATCTGACTGAACATTTATAGCATTCAATATTTCATCAATTCCTAGACTCCAAAATGCTAGTGCTGACCTCTTGGCAAACGTAGCTTCCAAGATCATTCCCTCAAAAGACTATAGCCCAAATAGATTTTAAACTGAATTAATCTTTAGACCCTTGATTCCTGATAACATTACCAATTGGAGAATTTTCAATGATGATCCCGATATTGTAGGCTTCCTCACATCAGAGGGATCCTACACTAATCAGATAATAGATGAGGATGAACATGACAAACAACTTCAACAAGATAGCACTAATAATGCTATGCCAAAATCAGTAGTCAAATTGGAAGATCTATATGATTTAAAAGACAAATTCAAAAGATCTACCAATTCAAAACTTCAAAGTTCAACCCTGAACTATGAATTAGTAAATCTAGGAACTAATACCAAGCCGCAGAATATCAATGTAGGTCTTGGCCCAGCCCCTAAAGAAAGATTAGCATATGTTCGTTTCTTGAAACAATACAAAAGTGTTTTTGCCTGGAACTACAATGAACTTAAGACTTACGACACTTCTATCATTCAGCATACTATCCCAATGATAAACGAGGAAAAAACTATCCAGCAAAAGCTGAGAAAGATCCATCCTAATCTAGAGAACTAGATTAACTCTGAACTCAATAAATTATTGAAAGCCAAAATCATTTTTCTCGTTCGACATTCTAAATGGGTTTCCAATATGGTGGTCGTAAGAAAGAAAAACGAAGACATTAGAATTTGCGTTGACTTTCGAAATCTTAACAAAGCCTGCCATAAAGATAATTTTCCTTTGCCTCCCATGGAGCAAATATTACAAGAAGTTGCAGGATCAGAATTAATGTCCTTCCTGGATGGTTTCTCTGGCTACAACCAAGTTTTGGTCCATCCTGATGATCAATTAAAGACCACGTTCAGAACCAATTGGGGTACTTATGCATATCAAAAGATGCCTTTCGGTCTGATCAATGCTGGTGCCACATTTAAAAGGGCCATGGACATCGCATTTAACGGATTAGTAAACAAATCAGTAGTAATCTACTTGGATAATATGACTGTATATTCCAAAAAACAAGGTAATCATCTCAGAGATTTAAAACAAATCTTCCAACCTAGCCAAAGGTATTGAATTTCACTTAACCCAAAAAAGTCCCTTTTTGCATTAAGGGAAGGAAAACTTCTCGGATTTATAGTGTCAAAATCTAGAATCCATATTGATCCTGACAGAACCAAGGAGATTTCTGAAATACCCTTGCCTCACAACAAGAAAGCTATGCAATCTTTCCTTGGCCAGATTAATTTTGTAAAGAGATTTGTTCCCAACTTTTCAAGAGTCGTATCTCCCTTACAAGCAATGATTAAAAAGAATTCAATCTTTAAATGGGGCCAACACGAATACGAAGCATTCAATCTGATTAAACAAGAAATTATAAATGCTCCATCTTTAGCAGCTCCAAATTTTTCCAATCCTTTCATTATGTATACATTTGCCTTTGATAGATCATATGCTGTGATACACACTCAAGCAAATCAAGACAAGGCGGAAGCCCCAATTTCCTTTTTTAATTCAAATCTACAAGGCATCGAATTAAATTACTTAGACATCGAGAAACAAGCTTATTCTGTTTTCAAAGCGATCAAATATTTCAGACCTTTTTTGCTTAAAACCCATACAAAAGTCATAGTACCGTTTCCAACGGTAAGAAATCTCTTAGTACAAAAAGACGTGGGTGAGAAAAGAGCCAATTGGGTTACTGCCTTACAAGAATACGATGGAGAAATTAAACCAGCAAATATTGTAAAAGGTCAAGGCTTTTGCAAAATGCTGGCTGAAGCATCGCTTATTTCTGAAATACCATCTTCAGAAGTACAAATGTATGAGGTTACCCTAAATGATACTGAATCATTATACGCTGATATCATATTTTATCTAAAGAATGGATATACTCCTTCAAACTTTGATTATACAAAGAAAAGAGCGCTAAGGTTGAAGGCTAAGCAATATCAGCTCGTAAACGATGTACTTTTTAGGATGAATTATGATTTTGTTCTCCTTAGATGTCTTGAGAAATCTGAAGCTAAAATGGTGTTGCAGGAACTCCACGATGGACCAGTAGGTGGAAATTATGATGGAGATACTACTGCACATAAAATCTTGCGTGCTGGGTACTACTGGCCTACACTATTCAAAGATGCGCATAGCTATGTAAGGAAATGTCAAGTTTGTCAAACTGTTGCTGGGAGACAAAAGAAACCATCGTTGCCTTTGCAACCAGTCAATATCGATCAACCTTTTGATCAATGGGGATTAGATATAATAGGTGAGATCGTTCCTCACTCTTCTAAACAGCATAGGTATATCCTTACAGCTACAGATTATTTTACTAAATGGGTAGAAGCAGTTCCTCTCAAGACAGCTAATGCTGAACACATCATTGATTTCATAGATCAGTTCATAATCACTAGGCTTGGTTTACCCTCTGCCTTAATGTTTGATAATGCATCGTATTTCTCTGGCAATGCTATGACTGAATTTGTACTCAAAAGAGGTTTTAAGCTTAAATACTCTGCCAATTATTACCCACAGGGAAATGGGTTGGCTGAATCAACGAATAAAAAATTGATCAAAATCATTAAGTGAACCATTGATCAAACTCATAATAATTGGCAAAAATCCTTAATATATGCTCTATGGGCAGACCGAATAACGCAGAAAGCCTCCATTGGCACTTCTCCCTTTAATTTAGTTTATGGGAATGAAGTGGTCCTCCCAACTCATCTAGAGATTCCTTCTTTGGCCTTAGTTGAATCTATTGATGAAACATCAACTTCTTCCTTACAACTAAGGCAGCTACAAATCCTTAAGCTAGAAGAACAATGAGAACAGGCTAAAATAACTCATGCCCATTACCAAGCATTAGTAAAAGCTTCTTTTGATTCAAACATGATATCCAGAAAGGACTTTCAGATTGGAGACCTAGTTTTAAAATGGGATAAGGCTCATGAGGAAAAGGGAAAACATACAAAATTTCAACGAATGTGGCTTGGCCCTTTCCAAATTGAAGAAATCATAGGTCCATCTACTTTTATGTTACAGGATTTAACAAGAAAAAGAGAATCTTTACCTCTTAATGAGTAGATCCTCAAAAAAATACTTTCCATACGAGATCATTCTTCTACTTTTGCAAATTAGTTTTTCCTTAATTTATTTTGATAATAAAACCAATTGTAAATGGTTACATTTGGAATTAACGAAAAAGATAAGTATTTCTTTTAGATTTTGTTTTTTTGCTTGTATAAATAGAACTGATTTAGAAAATTGATCATTATTATTGAAAGATACAGTCAAAGGCTATAAGTCTGAAAATGATACTAGTTTCAACCTTGTAAATTTTGATAAAAAGTGACCGTTAGTGGGAATTTGTTTTATATCAGTCAAATGAAAGGTATCAATAACAAAACAAAGATTCTTTGTAGAAAATCTCTTTCCAAAAACTCTACCATTGTCATCCAGAGCTATTCTTAAGGAAACAATGACTTCCTCCCCACCTAGGGAATTACGAGCTTCGAGGAATAATCCAGCAATACACTTTAATGTAAAGAATAAGAGGTCTCATCACAAGCTGACTTATCATGATCATAGATATTATAGTTTTCTGACTTTTCCAAAACTACATACCACAACAGGGCAATGACTTGAGATTATTGCAATCAAAAGACAATGGGTCTCATCACGAGTCGGCTTGTTCAGCAAAGTTATAAATCAAGTGAGTGGCACTGTCATAATTTGGATACCAAACAAAGGCATTGTTCTTTAAGGATTAAAAGAAAATAAGTGTGGATATGGATTTCCCTTTGAACATCGTATATTTCTCCAAGTAGGATAAAGGATCATTGTTGGGTAACAGGGAACCCTGTCGAGGCTATAAACGCCTGCTAGCAGCAGAGTCTCTACCTACGACAAATGAGCATATCTAAAACTGATTTACAGAGAATGCTTTGTTTTTATCTTTGTAAACCAAGTAGTGACTGATGTAAATACAATGACTAGATTTAGGAAGTAAATAACCAAAGTTAACATAGAAGAAACAAACTATCCTCAATAGCTGAAAGCATGGTGTACTTTATCTTTCTATACTAAAGTTTGATTTTTTGGAAAAATCTTTTTGTTTTGGAAGTTTAGAAAATTCAAAAGAAAAGTAGAGATAACTGGTTCTTCCAAGTGAATCGCCAATTGTTGTGGCCAGCAACAACCCCCCTTCTTGTTTAGTTTTATCACTAATACTAAATAAGATGGGACCCTTACTCAAAAAATTAAAAAAATAAATTAGTGCTTGTATTCCCTTTTTGAACAAAACTTACTATCATAAACTTAGGAGAATACCCCAAAAAATTTAAAAGAGTGAATTTTTATGATAAAGTTCAAATAAAACCACTCTCTCAATAAAGAGCGTCACATCGCAAAAGGGTAATGGATGCCTTCCTACAAGCAAAATCCTAGGATTGCGAAATTAGCATGATAAAACACACACTAAAAGACACTCATCACATTGCATGCCTCAAATATCACTTAAGGTGAAATGCCTCAAAACCGCTGATATGCGATGGCACATCTCGCAAATCACATTTCACAGAAAACACATTGTAATGGATGATTGCCACATGCAATGGATTAGCGATATTGCGATCCGCGATATTGCAAAGAAAATCGCAAAATCGCCTTATTGCAGATCTACAGGGCTCGTCGTTTGAAATTTTTTTTCCATAAACCAATGCCCAATTATGCATGTTAATGTTAATTAATGAGTTGGTAGGTAATCATTAATGAAATATGGTTTTCATCTGATTGAAGAGCCATTTCATGTAGGGTGATATATTTTATATGTTTTCATCATTTAAAGCTTTCCCATCACCTTTTTCTTATCATTACTCTTGCCTCATTTGTAAACTGCAGGAGCGAAGAGCAGAGAAGTATACATAGCAGTGTTCAAAATATTATGGGAAATAAGGGTAAAGCTCCGAGTTCTGAAGACAAAGAAATGATGCCCTTGTACACAGACACCACCTGCAACAGAGATGTCGGTGTTACTACTTGGGAAAGCATGAACAACCTACTCGAGGAAGAAAATCCCAAAGTAATGGAGGTTACAGCAACTGCAGATTCACATGGGTTGTCTGAGTCGTGAATTACAGAACTAGCATGTTCATTCTTGCACCGGATAGCATCGAGGCCCAAGATTCTTCCATACACAAACATGGTCAAATGGCTACTTGATAGTGTTGATATCATAAACAAACAATTTAAGATTCAGAGCCAAAAACTCATGAAGTTTTCCTTTCCACAAAATTTAAGGTTTATATCCTCTAACAAAAAGTGCGCAAGAGGCAAAAAATAGCACCAGGGAAGCCCGGATTGAGAAACAGAGGTAGTTTTCAATGCACGATTAGCTCCTAGCACTAATCATGCATCGCCAGGCAAAACCCCTTGAGAAGGACAGTCTCTAATCACTCAGTCACCTGTAAGCTTGGAAAATTGTAGGAAAAAGTGCTAAAGGCGAAAGGAAAAACTTGAACTCTAAAAACTAGTGGTATTTATGAGAGATATCCTCAAATGGTATGTAGATTTCTACCAAATGTACAGCATCTACATACAAGCTAGAGACAAAAGGCTCAAGAAAGAGCAGAGTCCATCAAAAGGTTAACCAAGTTGAATTGGGATTCTTACTGGACGTACTTGGTAAAACCACACAGCTAATGTATGACTCTCAAATGTATCATTAATTCTACGGAGAAGATGGTGCCAGCACTTGCCGATTCCATTTTCACAGGACAGCTAAAGTCGAAGGTTGGCCAACCAACTGTCCTCAAACAAATGTTAAACGTTTGCGACTACAAGGAACAGATACATAGATAGTTAATTACTAGTTTTAGTTTTAGATTCAGTTTTAGTTTTAGTTTCGCTTTATTTTTTCCTGGAATGAGGACAATCATTTAAAACACTTCCTACATTTTTGTAATAGATTATTTTTAGATTTAGCTAGTAGTATTTAAACCCTTCTCATGCATTCAGAGAAGCGTCCTGAAATTTGTCAAAAACTTGTCCTCGGAACTTGTGGAGACTGGATGTGTTAAAGGAGAAGATGGTCACCGTGCCTATCCTAGTCTTCCTAGATGGGAAGAAGGAATTTCATATGCATGTGGATGTGTCATGCATTGCATTGGGGTCAGCGCTCACAGAGTTGGTGAAGGAGAACTCGATCACCCGATAGCATTTGCGAGCATGAAGTTGTTTAAGGCTAAAAAGAACTATTCGATGACAGAGCGCAAAGTGTTGGATATGGTGTACACGCTCCAGAAGTTTAGGCATTACTTACTGGGAAAACACTTTAAGATGTATACAGACCATTCTCCATTAAATTACCCGGTCAACAAGCCTGTGTTGGTGGGGGGATATGCATATGGTTGTTTTTGTTTCATGAGTATGATTACGAAGTCGTTGTGAAGCCACGAGGATTGAATGCAGGGCTAGATCATCTATCGTGCAGTGAAATCAGAGAGGATCCTACTAATTTGGAGGAAGGAATGCCTGACGCGCAGCTCTTTGTGGTGCACATGGCTGACAATCATTTTGTAGACATCATCCACTTCCTCACTAGAGGAACAGCTCCAGAAGGATAAACAAGTCAATAGAAGAAGGAATTGGTGGTGCGCACGACACATTTTACTATTATTGTAGGTCACTTGTATAAAATGGGATCGGATGAGATATTACGATGATATGTGCCTAAATTTGAATGTAGTAGTATCCTACCTGAACCTCATGGAGGAGTTGTGGGAGGCCATTTTGTAGGAAAAGCAACAACATATAAGATTTTACGTGCTAGGTTGTTGTGCCAGACATTGCATAAGGATTCCAAAGCGTATTGTAGGGTGTTCGATGCATGTCAGAGGATTGGCAGGCCATCACGGAGGGATGAGCTACCTCTAAATCCGCAAGTGTCATTGCAGCCATTTTAGAAGTGGGTGATTGATTTTGTAAGATCGATTCAGCCTCCACGAAAGAAGACAAGTGTGCGGTACATCATCACTGTGACCAAGTATTTGACAAGATAGGTGGAGGCGTAGTCTGTGAAGGATTATACAGGGGAAACAATAGCAAAGTTCCTAATTGATTATGTGCTGGCCAAGTTTGGTTGCCTGAAGATTTTGATGAGTGATCATGGTACGCACTTCCTTAATGAAACAATCAGCACGCTGACGGAAGAGTTCCAAGTTTATCATCAAAAGAGCACACCATATCATCCTTAAGCCAATGGGACGGTGGAAGTGTTTAATAATATATTGTAGAATGCACTAACAAAAGTCTATAATGCGCAGAGGTATGACTAGGATGTGCACGTACCAGTGGTGCTATAGGCTTATAGAACTACTTGTAAAAAGCTAACTGGCCAAACACTGTTAAGGTTGCTCTTTGGCTGAGAGGCTATGATGCTGGTGGAGTATATTGTGCCTAGCCTATACATAGTGGCATTCATAGGAATAGCAGACCCTGAAGCCTTAGAAGAGCATCTCGCATAGCTAACAGAGCTGGAGGAAGATAGATTCTTGGCTAGATTCCATCAACAAGTTTAGAAGGAGCGCGAAAATCAATGGCACGATCAACACATAAAACTGTGCACCTTCAAGGTAAATGATTTAGTTTTATTATATGACAATAAGTTTGATAAATTTCCAAGAAAATTTTCAGATGCATTTTCTAGGGCCATAGGTGATCAAGAAGATTACCGATGGTGGAGTAGTTCAGCTTGTGAAATTGAATGGAGATCCATTTCCTGGCAAGATAAATGGTAGTCGATTGAAGCCATACACCATGGATCCGACCAGATGATTATATGATGGTAGCACAGTCTTAGCACTCTAGAGAGCTACAAGGATGCACAGGAATATAAACTACACTGCCTGGGTTGTACAGATGCATGATAAGGGGTGTACATGGAATATAAAGGTGTCACAGTGTCAATAGATGCACGAAGGGAGCTGGGCTATAGGACAAGAAACTACACAGTGTAGCCAGAAAGTGACTGCTACTGTCAATGTTCATGATTTGACTTCCAAAAGATGGTTAAGAAGAGTGGGAGGCCAACATTTAAGGCATTTAACGCTGAAATCAAGTGTGAAATCTTTGGAAATTTTCTGCTAATCTCTTATTTATGGATGGATTTTGGGGGGAACGATTAAATTTGAATTCGAATTTGTCTATAAATTACAAATGATAATCCAATGAGAAACACTTTGCATTCTGAGAATTTCTAAGTGTTGATGTCTATTGCGTGAGCTCTTTGAGAATTTTCTTACAAGCCCTGTGTCTAAGTCTGATCAAAACTTCATTAACATCGTCATGTCTGCACCAACTGAGACCACTAGTATTGGGGGCATTGTTGCCTCTAAGGGAGTTTCCCTTGAGGTCATGAGTATCCAAGTTGCTGCAGCAATGCGTAAGGCACTGAGGTCACCTAGGATGAAGCCTGCACCACTAAGAGAGGCTCCCAAGCTGAAGAAAGATAAACAAAAGAAGATGATGCCAGTGTGCGAGTCACTGAGGAAACATGTAGCTACACAGGTGCGGCAAAAAGAAAAGCTAATCGCATAGGATAAAGGCAAAGTGGTAGACCTAGAGTCCGACGACAGTGCGGAATACATAGATATTGAGGGGGTAGACCCTATTTAAAAGTTTTCAAAGTACATCCCTCTGTGCCAAGGCAAGGTGAAGGTCCTGAAGGACCCAAATGAGGGACAGTTCCTCCTAAACACATGCCTATTGCCAAAAAAAATCACTTTTGAAGGTCCACACTTGGTGTGCATCCCACATCTGAAACTTGAAGATTGGGATTTGGGAGAAGTTGAATGGTTTCCCCACCTATCCACAAATACCTTCATGAAGTCAGTGTTCTAGAAGGAGTCTAGTGTCACCATGCTGGAGCCAGTGGGATGGATTTGCAAGGTAAACAAGGCAGGGTTGTTGAACCTCCTATGGGTACCTCACTACCACTATGCCCCTATAAATTTGATAGCCATTAAGGAGTTGTTGTGCCTTGTTCATGACGGGTTCTTGTGGTTGACTGAGTCGATACCAATAACTAATATGCTGATCCATATGATCACATTACTCCCTCATTCAAGACTGAATCCAGAGAAGGAATTTGGCGGCAAGGTAGGCAAGCGTGACCTCACCGAGAAGATGAACAAAAATTTCAAACTTGTCAAGAAAGAATGCAGGTATTCTATTTCTAGTATTACTGACCCCACAGTGAAGGTGGCCATCCAAATTTTGGCTAGAAAAGTAATGAGGAAGTGCCACACAGACGAGGTACTGGAACCAGTAGTTTTGTCAGTGGATCAGTGTGCAGAGGGTCTATAGTTCAACTGGTCATGCTACATGTGCAACGAGTTCCTTGCAAACTACAAAGAGGCATAGGACCAAATTAAAACTTTCCATTACTCATGGCTTTTACTATCAATTGTGCTGGTTGCATGGGAGTTGCCGGAGGATAGCCAATTTCCTCTGATTCAGACAGATTTACCAGAAGTAGTGAAGTTTTCTTTGCTATGGGCCATAAAGGATGCTGCGCAAGTTCGCAAAACTAAAAATTTTTCGGTATTAATGAAGATGAGCATTCATATGGCCATCAATCGAAATCCACAGTTGTCACCAACAATTTTTTAGCAGTTATCTAGGTATGCAGAGTTAAAAGAGGACTTCCAACACATTTACATCTGGGTACTATAGGATCCATAAAAGAAGTGGTATGATCTCCCCTAATTGGCTACAGATGATGCCATCCAGAGGTCCTCAAGCGATGGCCAGCTGATTGGTACACACCATCGGATTTGGCCGCTGAGACTAGCAAGTCCACAGAGAAGCAGAAGAAGGAAGCGACCTAACTGAAGGTGCAGTAGTTGACAGAAAATAGGAATAAGGAGACTGAGGAGAAGGCCCACGCAGAAGTGGAGCACGCCGCCAAGGAGCAGGTGGAGCAAGAAGAGCGTGGATCTGATAGAAGTCCGAAATCTCCTTCACCCCAAATGCGAGAAGAAGAATAATTGGAACAGGGTGGTGAAGATCTAGAGAGCACTCCTTTTTGCGTAAAGTAAAATAGGGAACAGGAAAATGAGGGAAAATGAAAGAATACCAAAGCCTCCAAATCTTCGCATGATCCAATCACCTTAATTGAGGGTGACTTGGATGATATTGGAGACAAGGTAAAGGAAATGGCAATGGAACTGCTACAGCTATTTGAGAAGTAGCAGAAGAAAGCAATAGTTTCCATACAGATGGGTTTACGCGCGTTTAATATCCAAACAACTACACTGTGGACAGGTGTAGGGCAGGTGTTACAGGGAAAAGTGTCTTTATAGAACTGCTCTATCCCACTAAGGTGTGACAGCTGCCTTAGAAACAAACAGAGAAAAACTACTTTTGTCTTTCCTTTATGAATTATCGATAGAGAGGAATAGAAAGACCAACCTCTGTCTTGCGCTAATCCTTCGATTCGATCCCTCTCTTCTTTGATAGTCCTCAGCTACCTGCTCCCTTGCATGCCCAACTTCACAAAGTACCTGTAAGATCACAGAAGCATAGCACTATAAAAAGACATGGATCTATATTCATAAACAATCTAGGATCAGATGTAAATTGACCATACAAATGTAACAAGCATCAATGATACAAAAGCATGGAGGAAAACTCAAATAGTTTTTATTGATAAACAAGAAAAGATCCAGGAGGAGTTACAACTAGTTGTTCCGACCCAGCATCAACCTCCCAGCAAAGAAGCCCCTCTTCACCTCAAAGAAAGCATAGATCACCCAACAATCTGATGTTTGTCTCAAAAAACCAACAGCAATTCCTTACAATATGCAAAATTCCAGCCTCTAGATCTCTGGGATGAGGGATCCATATATAGATATCTGTAAGGGGGATGAGTCAGCTTGTGATTTGATTAGTTTCTTCTCTCTGATAGTTCTTGCTTCCACTTGGAGACTGAAGGCCTCTTACTCATCTTTGGTCGAATTCAGTGAGGCAAGTGTCACAGGAGAAGATTCTGGAAGCTTCCATTGCCTCTCCACCTCGTGGAATGACACTGCCATTTGTCATTTCTCGCCCATCGCACCCCACAGAAGGGACTTTTGAAATGCAACGCACCCTCACAGTGTATTTAGGTGCAATGTAACGCACCTAGCCAATGGAGCAGCTGAAATGATCATGTTTTGACCAATTCTGAGCAGTTTCTCATGGAGAACTTCTGGGAGAAGCTGTAATCTGTTGACCTTGTTCCTTTAGGGGTTATAATAACACTTTTAGGGACTTAGGAGCCCTTGGCTTATGGACATTTCATGCTTGTGGTTGCAGGGCACAAAAATGTCTATAACAGTTGCCCCCTAAAGTATGAGGCCGTTAACCTTCTGGTGTCGGATGAAATGATTTATTATGAGGATCCGAAGTTCTTTCAATGCTGGGAGGAGACCTGTAATAAGATACAATACAATACATTATCTCCATACTATTTTTCATGATCTAGCTGAGGCGGGCATTCCCATGCTCAGCTTTATAAATTCATTTTCATGTACATAGGACAGACAACCGTCTGAGTGTAGACTGATGATTCTGATAGAGCCATCATCCTTTTGAGTGGATGATTATCTGTGCAACAGTGATGTACATTCAATGCCTTTATTTCCCTGAATATATATCGCAGCCCGGATGGATGAAACTAGATCTGGGGTCTTCAATCTCGTCCGATCTTCACTCGGAGTACAAGTCGATCCATGAGAGAAATGTTCTGAAGTCGAACATGGAAAGACATCGCTTGATTACCAGTCAATGATGTAAACTGTTAACAAGCGCGAGAGGAATCATCGATAATGATAATGAACCTCAAGGTACTGCAGTACAAT
Organism: Pinus tabuliformis; assembly: GCA_031772625.1. Lineage (NCBI taxonomy): Eukaryota > Viridiplantae > Streptophyta > Pinopsida > Pinales > Pinaceae > Pinus > Pinus tabuliformis. The sequence goes on from CM062818.1 coordinate 587,968,209, forward strand.
TCACACGGTGTGAATAAAGGACTTGGCATCGAACACCACGAAAAATATTTCGGTCGAAGGCTATTGATGTAAACCTGTCGCCGGAAGTGAGAAACTTGCCATTGAGGCATGCAAGCTTCAAAGTATTGAATGGGGTGTTCCTAGATCAACTTCTTGGATAATGAGCTGATGTCGACAAGAAGTGATCCATCACAGGAAGGCCTTAATGAATCCCACATCAATGACATGGAATGGAGTAAATGATTTTAATGGAGGTGAAAATGATCTGGTGATATAAGGTTCAGGGTGACGGTCATGAAAGAATGGAGTATAATGTATGGTAGTGGGTGAGACATAGGTGAATTCATTGAATGACTTCTCTTGAACATATAGGCGACACTGATGTGATGGATTTGTAGCATTAAACCCAAATGTGGATGGTATGGCGTGACCATGGTGATGTGACCGGTGAATGAAACAACCCAACCCGACTCAGACACAGAGTGGAAGTGTCATGTTCAAGAGCGACTTGCTACCAATAAAGTTTCTTTGAGTTTTCTTCCCAATTTTCCCCAGTCATTGCTGACCAGTACCTCTTTATTTTTTTCAAGCTTGAGGAGGATAACATATTCTTGTTCTATAATTTGCCCTTCGGGCAAACCCATCGCTATGTTTTAACGAGCCTAGCGATAGTGAAACTCGTTCTCGTCTATAGACAAGTTTGTCGCTATTAATCTTTTTAACGAGTTTAACGGCAAAGATAACTCGGTCCTTTTCAATTTTAGAGAGTCTGAAAAGGAATGTAAAGTAACTCCAAAATTCCTTTTTTGTCATCTAATCCCTTAAGTCTGAAAAAGTATAAAACAATAAAGAAGGGATGAATTTTCGATACTTTTAACGAGCCGAACAAAACAAGCGCTCGATCTTTTTGTGTAATAATCCCTTAGGTCCAAAAAGATTAAAATCTAGAGGAGGGATAGCACTTCCTGTCCCTTTAACGAGCTGGAAAGGCCAAGGACTCGGCAATATTTTCATATTTTACGAGTCAGTTGGAAAGAGCTTAAAGGAGACTCGTCTTTTGAGGAACGAGTGATAGCATGGGTAGCAGCTGATTCTAGGTAAGGTTTGGAATTTTCCAATCACGGTAGTGTCACAAGGATGGCTAGTGAGATCACTCTTCGCAGCTGTTCCTCAAAATGGGTAAACAATCAAATGGAGGTGAAAGATCGGCCAATGAAAAAGTGGAGGTGACGGTGCAAACACGACCAAGGCTTTAATGGCTGAAGTACTACAATCACAATGGTTATTTACCGGGGAATAGTTCTTTTTTTAACGAGCTTAAATGCGGGTGGAAAGATTTTCTCATGTCTTATGTTTATTTTTTAACGATCTTGAACTATGTGCTAAAACTGCTCGATTAATCCAGTCGTATGATAAGAATGTCTCATATAAAACGACAATTTTTAGAGTTTTGCCCCACATGCTTCCTTTATGCAAGTTAGGAGACGACCAATCCTACGAGTTTAAAGGGTTAGAGGTCCTACACCTCCCAGCAAAGAAGCCCCTCTTCACCTCAAACAAAGCATAGATCACCCAACAATCTGATGTTTGTCTCAAAAAACCAACAGCAATTCCTTACAATATGAAAAATTCCAGCCTCTGGATCTCTGGGATGAAGGATCCATATATAGATATCTGTAAGGGGGATGAGTCAACTTGTGATTTGATTAGTGTCTCCTCTCTGATAGTTCTTGCTTCCACTTGGAGACTGAAGGCCTCTTACTCATCTTTGGTCGAATTCAGTAAGGCAAGTGTCACAGGAGAAGATTCTGGAAGCTTCCATTGCCTCTCCACCTCATGGAATGACACTTCCATTTGTCATTTCTCGCCCATCGCACCCCACAGAAGGGAATTTTGAAATTCAACGCACCCTCACAGTGTATTTAGGTGCAATGCAACGCACCTAGCCAGTGGAGCAGCTAAAATGATCTTGTTTTGACCAATTCTGAGCAGTTTCTCATGGAGAACTTCTGGGAGAAGCTGTAATCTATTGACATTGTTCCTTTAGGGGTTAGAAAAACACTTTTAGGGAGTTAAGAGCCCTTGGTTTATGGACATTTCATGCTTGTGGTTGCAGACAAAAATGTCTATAGCAGCATGGCAGTGTGGCATCAACTAGTTTAGCACTAAGCACCACTCAAGTAGCAGAGTTGGTTCGATCCTTGCATCTCTAGGAAATCATGTTGCTGGACGGAGCTCTGAGCATGGAATCAGAGGATAACAAGGCTACTTTTAGTGCTTTGAGTAATGTTGGCCTCAACTTGGCCGCACTCCCCAGTGAATTCCTTCACACACTGCAAGAAGATGTGATTGCAGAGATCAAGGCCTGAGAGCAGCATGCGCTGAGCTTGATCAGTGAATAGAAGGTCAACAATTAACAATTTTTTGTTGAGAAGACGACAATATGGGAAGCATTGAATAAGGTTCAGGAGAAGAATCAACGAACTACAGTAGTGGTAGCCGAAGCATGCAGAACCATTCCAAAACTTCATATCCCAGAAGAAGCACTGGTGGAGGCCAAGATTAGGAATTTGGCCACAGGTGTGTGAGATGAAAGGACCGAGATGGACAAGGTTCAGTTTGAACCAAACATTAAAATCACAGAGCTTGAGTTAGATCTTGGGTTGAAGTCATAGCCTTAAACTCCCCCAGAGGTTAAAGCACAGTGTGAAGCTGCTATGAAGGATGTAATCACAATAGTAGATGATGCGGTGGCAGATTGCATCACACTCTTTGAGCAGTCTATGGAGTTCATTATGACTCTGTAGGAGGAGCCTAACCTACAGAGGTTGAACACAGAGGACTGGTAATTGCAGCAGCAATATGACAAAGAAAGAGGGATGGCATGCACTGTCGATATATCACAATGATTGGCTAAGCTACATGAGGCAGAGTAGTTGCTCGAACAAGTGGAGGTAGCACAACGAAAAGAGGTGGTCGTCAAGGCCAGATTAGGGCCTTGGGTGGATGACGCCTATGTTATCTCTACCTCCATTAAAGAGAATATGGCATGCCTATAGGGGACACAGTAGAAGGTAAAGGAAGACAGTGCGGGACCATCAACAGAGAAGCTAGTGGAGCAGATCAAGCAGGCATCCACGCAGACCGCGACTGAGGTAGAAGTGGTGCAAGTCAAGCTAGGAGGTCTCCACAGTAATATATCCTCACTAACAGGTTGAATCTAGGGTGAGTCATGATATTTGTGTTGGGAGCTTGTTGGGACAAGGTCCCCTGCGGTCAATTTTGGGGCAAAAGCCCAAGTTTTTGTTATGAAAAGTGTAAAGTCTTCACAAGTTATGGTCATGGAGAACGTAGATATTAAGTGTCATAAAGGGATTTTCCCTTCCTTTATGTAAGTTGTGTCAGCTTGTATAGACCTACCCAAGGTCCACGGACCATGGGATTGTATGAAAAGAAGAGTCTTAGAGAGTCTAAGTTTAGTCATGTGTGAAGAATGAATGTAATGGGTCATTAGAAGTGAAGAGAAAAGAGTGTTAGCGTAGAGGAGAGGATCTTCAGTTGTGTGTGCAGAGGCCTAGAGTAAAGTCTGCAACTGAGTGCGTGGACCCCTACAGTTGAGTGTGCAAACCCCTGGAGTTAAGTTCAGGGACCCCTACAACTGAGTCCATAGGGTAGTCTTGAGTTTGTAAGAAAATATAAAGTATCAATAAAGATACTATTCTGGAAATACTTGTGTTTTTTCCATTTACTTCTGTTATGAATGAATACGTTTATGTTATGATGAATAATGGGTTTATGATTTAATATTGTATTGATGCACGATCCTACATATTTTACATTGTTATAAGAACACAAGTAATAATATCTATTTATGTGAAGAATATCTTAATGCATGGTAAAGTTATCTGAAACTTAAGCCAATCTGGGTAAATACAAAAGTAGGAGTGATTACAGAGGCACGTAAGTAGTTGATTCACTTGTTTAGGGTCCACGAAAGATAGTTTTAGACCTTCGTGAAAGTCTAGAGGCTGCTAAAAGGACATTATGTCAATAATACTTAAGGGTTTATCGATCTATGCAAAGGTAGGTTTAGGGCACAAAATGACATCACAATCATGTCTGGGTGCAGAAACTTGGTTCCAGCATCCCCCCATACTGCTTCGGGTGATACTTTAGTCTGCGCTCCGTGGATTGATGCCGAAAGGGCCAATAGTGTAGGGATTTGTTTGGAAAACTTAACTCTGAACCTGGGTTAGGACCCACTAATCCAACATCAAGAAATAACCCCATAGTTGCATGGAAAATTATCAAAAATAGAATTCATAAGAACATTCAATAATTCAGTCTGCAAGACTCATGCAATAATACCACGCAATAAATCATAGATATTTTTTCTTTAAATTCATAGCTTTCAACTCTAATATTTTTCATTTACAATTCATAAAAGGAAACTGAAAATGCAACTTTTATTTTCCACCTAACCATAGATATATTGTGGCTAGAATTACTTACAAAAGTCATCCCTAGGCCAGATCCACAATCTAAGGGGAATTTCTTTTTCAATGGCCTTATAGAGAGCCTTCTTCGGAACACCGAGGATGGAAATTTATGAAAGTGGGAGCTTTATCAACTAGTCAAGCACAACGCAATTTCACAATAATGGGTGGTTTATAAATTGTACCAAGCACTCTATGAGAGTTTTATCATCCCACATCAAGTGCCCTCGGTGGTTTATCAGCTAGTCAAGCACCACAAAATTTGATAGTATGGGTGATTTATCATCTATGTCACACACTCTATGAGTGGTTTATCCTCCCACAACAATCACCCTTTTGCATGTAGTTTAGTATCCTTAGTTTTTATAACCCTATTTTCCACTCCATTATAGTGAGAGAAACCAAACACAAACTTACCACCTTTCACCTTTTATTTTACTTATCTGAGGTTTATCCCATTTTAAAAGGGTGGAATTACATGATTGAGTTATTTCTTGTAATTATTTTATCACAATTTTATAATTATGGGATAATAATTATTTCATAATTGAGATAATTGAAAAAAAGTTCATCATTGTGAAAAAGGTTTCTAGAGTTTTTAATTTGCAAGGAGATCAACTTGATCCACTTGTGTATCAGTTTGCTAGGGGTTAATTATTACTGAAGTTTCCTAACTTATCAATCCTTTAAGTGTGTATATACATTCTCTTAGAAGATAGAATGGACCTACATAATCTCACCAAGAGGAAATGGGGTTAGATATAGTATGTAGACCATAGCACGAAAGCTTTGGTATATTGGGAGAAAGAGAAAATGATACAAGCTTGAAGAGAGGATATAATTTGTTGATGTTATACATTTTGTATTTATTTTGTGTTCAATAGAAGTGAATGTTCCATCCTTTCACATCTAAAACTATGATCTATTGTTCATGTTTATTCTAGTTTGTTTAAGTTGAAGGTCCTCCAAAGACGTCCATTTGTGCTCCTTGTTTGGTGGTTATTGTGTGAAAAATATAGATATATTATAGAGGATGAGATCTCTTGGTTATAGTGGTAATTCATTGCATCAAACTCAACATTTTCCACCAATCTGTGATAATTTCAAGTGTTTAGCTCAAACCCTTGATAAATAAATTTATGCATGAATGATTAGTTTGATTAATAGGTTTGGGGATTCATTGATTTTTTCATTTCTAGCCATATGCTCCTATACTATCTGATAGTCTTGTCAAGGCCAAGGCTATGGAGCAATAGCTCTTGATGGTTGTGTATAAATTTTCATAACAAATATAGTAACTCCAATAGGGTGTTTGCCTTGTTTGTCTTTAGGTATGTCCTCTTTGTGACCTATTTCGCTTTCTTTTTCTTTCATTTCCTTCTCCCTTAGATCTCCATTACTTTTATTTTCTTTAGATATGAGTAGATATTTGATCTCAATTTTTTTTTGTTTTTTATATGAGAGAATGATATATTGTGGGTTTTAAATCAAATTGTGGACCTTTTAGTACATAATTTGATTGAATTTACCACATATATGAATTATTATCGAAATTTTGTCTAAAATTAAAAATAAAAATAAAAAATCACTTAAAACATACTTTGGATGAAGAATTGATGGCCAATTGAAGATAAGTTAGTTGTATTTCCTCCTTAGTCACGCCCATAGGATAGGTTATAGAGTGGATTGAGCCTTAGAACCGTTGGGTTGTTTCCTGCGATTGGAGCCGCCATGTTTAGGATTTCATCCATGCGATTGTGCTTAGAATCCTAAAAAGAATTATTAAATCCTAAATCACTTTTTCCTTAAGATCAACTCTATTCTTTAACTTGTACCTTGAGTTGAGATCTCCTACATATTTGATCCATCCTTGTCTTTTGGATTATATATGCCTATTTTTCTTGTAAGGGATCCTTTTCTTTTTTATTGGGTTTCAATTCGTTCTCTTTTGTCTAAGTTTATTCAAACCTTTTGGATTTTTTACTACTATTGTTATGAGTTGTCAAACACATCAAGATCTGAATCTAATTATGTTGGTTTGTATTAGATGCTACATTTGCTACTACTCTAGGGTTTTCCTTGGATATTTGTAGTGTTTTGGTTGAGGGTATTGTCCTTAACTTTGTATCCAATATTCTGGGATTTCTTTAGTTGGTTCAACAACAACTAATATATGTTGTTTATTTTGATATTGCAATTGGATTTCACTTCATTTTACTTTGTCACATTTGATTGAGTGATCGGATTTGGTCTTGTGTCCTTGTATTTGTTCACAAGATGTGGTATTTTTCTTATGGTAGAGTAGGTTATTAGTTGAAAAGTTTATTTGGGTATGTCTTATATTTTCATTATTCTAGATTCACTTTTTCTCACTCCCATTTGATCTTTTCTAGTCCTTCCTATTCCTAGTGTTTGGTTTTGTCTATGTAAAACATTGCCTCTTGTTGAAACATTGTGCTACAACCCTTTCTTGTTTACATATCCTTCATATTTCCACTTTTTTTCTTTCTCATTGATTGCCTGAAAGTATTTTTTTAGCTTTGATTCCTAGCTTTGATTCCTTTTTAGTGCTTTACATTCTAGTGTGGGGACCTTTTGGCCTATTTTCAGTTTTCTGATTCTCGGTTTTCCTTTTGGGTCTTAATTTTTATAAATTTTGGGATTCTATTTCAAGATAAGTGGGAGGTACATTTGGTAGGAATTTGGTTAGTTTTTTAAAAGTGAAAAATATTATTACCCTATTATAGTTAGATTTTATCGAATTGAAAAGAGAATTTCACATTTAACTGCATTAGGGTGTTACTAACAAGAGTATATCACACCATTTTTGTTTCACACAGCTACACAACTAAGTAGATAACGACCACTAAAATAAACGATCTAATAAAATTCACTAGACTCATATTTTATTTCCATTGGTATCATACCAACATTAACTTAGGCTATGGTTGTGGAGCTAGGTGTGTGAGTAAACTACTCCAAGATTGTAAAACAAACTTAGTACACTGCTATAGGGAGTAAAAAATCCTCCTTAATCCAATGGTAAAAACATAATTGTTTCATAAACTCATTTGAGAGATGGTTAGGCTTAGGTCATGGTGCAATCAGTTCTGCTCAAGGCTACCAAATTCATGGAAAGGAATATGGTGTCAGCAACTGACTACCTAGAAGCCCAAGATTCACGCACCCCCATGAGACGGAGGTATTTCAATGACCAATCCTAGTAAAAATGCCTTATAGGCAGTGGTTATGGGAAACAATCATCGCTCTACCCTACCTTCCCCTAAACCACTCTACTTGCGGAGTTGAGATACCACAAGTAATAAGTTGTTTGGAAGGCCATCTGAAACATAGTACTAGGATTGGTATCCGTGTCACTACGTTTTAAGGATTTTCTAGTGTGTGTTGTTTTATTGAGTCAGTAGTTTTGCCTTAGGGTTATATGTACTAACTTTATTTGGTTAAAAGAAAAATATTCACCCTAGTTAAACCTAGTACCTACCAGTCACATCCAATCCTAGCCCTACCTCTTGAGAGAGGCACATTGTTGACTCCTGCTCGTAGGGTGCCTGTCAGTACTCAACACTCAGACCAACATATAGTTTTTGAATATATTATAGGTCCTCATGTTATTGAATTGATATCTATTGAGGCACTTGTAGATGATTCTACCTCTCGTTTTAATCCACATTTTAGTGACCCATCAGAACCAGTGTTATAATGGCTAAACCTAGACTGTTCAATAGTTTCCTATGTATATAATTATCTTTTGTCATTACCTATAAAGGAGGTCAATTCTCCTTTACCCTAATATTCTCTAGTTTCTATTGGTATGACATAATTTCGACCATTGTATGTGGAAGGATCCACACCTACTCCAACCCCTCTCAAATCCTCTTGGGGCATACCACCTATCTCTTCTATGACTCCCAAACATTTCCCGTATAATTTTGTGCCCATTCCTCCCTCTATTCTAGCCATGGGATCAAACCCTAGCTAACCTATAGGAGCGGGAATTCTTACTCCCTTTTCTCATTATACTATCCCTATTCCAAATATGGGTACAGTAACTTCAATAAATATGTGGGGAGGATCATATGTTTCTCCTAGCTAACCTCAAGGAAACCTTGTTTGTAGTATTCCTCAAGTCTGGTATAGTTCATTCTTTAGAATGACTTCGACCTCTAGTACTTTTCCTAGATGGGATAGTTTACTTGTTGGTAGAAATATCATTAGCGTCATTATCCCTCTGATTTATCCTCCCTACATTGGTGCTTCTTCACAAGGAGTTCTTTCTTTTCCTGTTGGATACAACCTTACTGGTGGTCATGTTCTTAGGGGTCCTTTTCTCTCTGGGGGAACTTACTCTAGGGGGAGAAATCCTTAAACTAGCCACTCTAGACTATATCCTCTATATACTCGGATGAATTATAACCATGTTTCACAAATTGTTACCCAGAACCAGGGTACTGGGGGACCTCACGGTCGATTAGACTACTCTTCTTCCAATGACCCATTCAGTTAGCTACATAATCATTTCTATCTTCTCTTTATCTTATAGATTTAGCTAAGATGATGAACTACCTCATTTGTCATGATCCTTGGTGGCCACCCATGCCTCCAAATTTTCAGTTGATATCTCTATGTTTGAAGGTAAGCATGAAGAAAACCCATCGACACATATAACCACCTACCATCTTTGGTGCTCATCAAACTATTTTGTGGATGATTCAATCAAATCACATATATTACGATGTACCATAACCAAAGATGTTACTAAGTGGTATATTGAACTAGATACAACATATTTTAGTGTCTTTTCTTCCTTGCCCAAACATTCTTGACTCATTTTATGTTACCTATGATATATAACATTTATTTTGACCTCTTGCCCAACTTTAAGCAAGATAACTCCACTCTAATTTATGATCATATTCATGAGCGGCGATAATGTAAGAGGTTAGTTTGAACCAAACTCCATGATGAGATTATTTCAACATTGTACATTTGATAATTGTTACATCCCATAGCCAAGGATCTATTTATGTTCACGGTTGTTACTGAGGAAAAAGCTATTTTGGCTGCCCAACAACTAGATTTGATTTACTCTTAGACAGACACACTTTATGAGGTAATTCATAATGCTCCTTGCCCTTCTACAGACCCACCTAAATCTACCCTCAAGACCACACTCAGATGGTTTCAATGGTTATGTATCTGAATCTATGAGCCAAATTTCTTCCCAAAAAGAGCAATTGATCATCACATCACAAGCCCCAATAAATGCATCTGGATTTGAAAAAAGACCCAACTCTGAGCAACTTGTTGACATTCTTATTGTGAAGTATGTAACACCTAAGAATTCTCAACATCATGGAAGAAAAAAGAATAAACAAAAGAATAACCCTTCTCAAGGGACTCAATAAAATCCATCTAATCACGGAGGGGGCACCACTGAATGATGACGTAAGATAAAGTTCAATTGTAAGATTTTCCAATGTGAGGATTTGACTCATGATATCCCTCAAATGAGTGAATTCCACCGACTTCTTGCACCAACACCTACTACTCAACATCCAACTATCTTGACTCATCCATTCCTTGCACAACCTCAACAAAAAATGGTTGCTCAATCTCCTCAACCTCTGCAAGGGGGCAATGAGGGGCCCTATTTCCATCCTACCAATAATGCATTCATCCTTATGTACCAAGGGAAAGTCAATGTAACCACACAAGCTAATTCCTGTGATACTGCTAATTTTATTTCCTCCTCTAAGAAATCAACTATCTCAGTTGCTTCCATTGAACCTCTAATGCTAGATAAGTCTATTGAGCTAGTCTATCACCCACCTAAGGGTGTTTTTCACAATTCAACACATAGTCCATCTGCACATGCCGCCCAACACTATAGCATTGTCGATGATTCATCCTAGCCTCCTTGGGCTATGTCTACCCTGGATATTTTATAGAGCTTCCCTCAACAATGGAAAGCCTTGCTGAATATGATCACGGGGCCGAATTCCTCAGAGTCTTCTCTCATTGCACTTAATGTTGACTCTCTTTTTCATAGGCTTTCCCATCAAATAACTTTCCAAATTTGTGTGCAAATATTTCATAATAATATTCATCGCACTTTGGTGGATGACGGATCTTCTACATGATTTATGTAAGCATCATGCTAGAAATCTCTTCATTCTCTAGCATTCACTATGACTACTACCACTCTTTAGGCATTTTACGGACATCATTTTGTACCTCAGGGGGTTCTTCCTAGAGTTGTACATCACTTACATATCTTAGTCCATCAAGTCAAGTCGTCAAGATTTTACCATATGACATAATTACTACTTTTATCAAAACTTAACAATGGTCAACAAAAAATATTGAATAGAAATCTCATTGTTACACTTCTATCATCATGGTTATCATGCTTATCACAAGCATTGTCAATAGTATCAAGCTACCATAAATAAGAACCAATGTGCAAGTTTTCTTTATGGGATCAAGAGATCCAAAATAGTAGATGTTATCCAAACATCAAGTATATCAATATATTAAAAATCAATATTTCTAAGTAGCTTCATAAAATTAAGAAATTCATCATGTCTAAGAAGTAAGATACTTTTTCAATACTAAGTGCACCATTTCACCATAAATACCATGAATCCAAATCACTTTCATATGCATGCATGAACCATTTGTGAAAGAGAAATTCTAATCATACCTTAGGGCTTACCTCACCGACCAATGTTGAGGTTGAAACATAACATTGAAACGACACCATACATACCTTGTCAGTATTTATATACCTATGTATCTTCTTATTTGACATTGGCAGTTGGAGGACTATCTCAACTTCCTTGTCATGGGAACTTATAGCTCTTCTCTTCCTTTTCTAGCTATATTTTCCTGCATCTCAGATGATCCTTAATAAGGATCCACTTATTACATCTCATCAAGAGGTTAGAAGCATCTAAATACTAAAATAGATATGAAGTGAGTATAACAAATTATCAAAACAATAGCCATATCAATACGTCTAAACAAAAGTAAAGACATAAAGGAGCACCATAAATTCAAAAGTACTTATATTCAATGAGAGGTGATCACCTCCCTCTTAAACCATCCTTCAAGAGTCATAACTATCCATTGTCCATATGACAATCTTTCCTCAATATTTGAACAACTAGGCCTAATAAAGACTATCTCATCTAGGGCTTAATCAAATCTGACATGGGTGCTTGAACATCATCACATTAATCATGATATGGTTTCAAATCTATGCCATAAACTAGGTTTTATTCCAAACCCTAACCTCATAATATCTATCAAACCTTAATATCCAAATTTCCTAGGGTTTCATTCAAACCCTATAATTATTTTGGGTCTCCTCCATCTTCTCATGCTTCCATCAAATGTGTCTCCTTAGGGGTGATCTTCAATGACTTTTCTTGAGCCCAACTCTGATAGTGTTTCTTAGGGCTAGATTGTTCTTTGCTTTGATAATTTCATTTCATTATTTCCATATTTAAATTCACTCCATAACATCATAACATTATTCATATTATTCAGTAGAATATGCAATTATATAGAAAGGACAACACCATCATCAATGAAGTGAAACATAAAGGAACAATAGAAGAAAAGAATTCAGATATAGAGACACCAGGAATGGGCAAAGACTAGGGAAAAACCCACTATGGAAAGCCCTTTCAAATTATTCTTCTTATTATATTATCATTGATTGATTCAGAAAAAGAGAGTATAGTGATCCATATCTTCAACTAGAGAACTAATCAACAAAATCAACTAAGCAACATCCATGAAATGAACCCAATCATGCTAATGATCAAAACTATGATTAAGGAGCTTGTAATCAACTATCATTGTCTATGGTCAACTATCAAGCTCTCGAGTTAACTGGAAAAAACTTTGGTCAACTAAAAAATAAAACTTTAGATTCCAATTGCATGGACAAAGTGTCATCCTTGTAACTAATAACCTCTAGTCACACGCCTACATGCCAACAACTTATTGACGATGTTGGATCCCCCAACATTTAGGGGATCTACCCAATATGAGGTCCCAATAAGATCTCACACAGTTTGGTGTAGGAGTCCCATCCGTATGATGGCCAAGTTTCCATATACTTAGAGATTTTCCTCGGCTCTAACTTTCAGTGCATGAGAGTATTGCAATGGTACCTTCAAAAATCATGGTGAGTGTGTCTGGTGAGTGTGCAATGTAACTGTGTCTAGGTTCTCTTACTACAAAAGGGGGAAAGGTGAGCCTCTAAGTGAGAGGTAATATTACCAACCATGATGAGACACACGTGAACCAGGAAGGTTTGTCCAAAATCTTGGGGAATAGTCCGCAGTGGATGTGGCAGATGTTAAAACCAAAGAACAGGGAAAGGTTCGTCTACTATCCAGTAGAATATTCCATAGTGGATGTGACAATCGTTATAACCAATGAGTGTGGAAAGGTGTTTCTAGTATCCTATCAAGTAGTCCATAAGGATGAGACAACAATTACAAGCATACATCACATTCCCAACAAGGTTAGCACTAAAACAACTGAACTAGTTCAACTATCTTAGTACATGTGAAACAAACATGAAATATAAATTCTTACAGAATAGTCTTAAAAACATCCACAAGTCATGCATGGAAAAGTGTTGGCCCAAGAAGGCTTATATATTAATAAAAAGTCCCAACCCACATACTTACATCATACATCACTAGCCCCAGTACTGGGACATTGGAGCCACTCCTTTCTCCTCAAAGAACTCACTAAAACTCTCCATGATTTGCAGGAAGAGTGAAGGTGAAAAATGATTTTCTCATATAATGAGTGGGTATATATAACCAAGGGTTGATTCTTAACCCCTTGTGCTTCTTTGACTACCCTCATGACTATTCAACTTCCTATGACTTTTCAACTAACATGACTCTTCATATTCTTGTGTGTACATTGGACTTCCAGTTTACATTACAATTGATTTACAATATACATATGGCTCATAATAGTGATGTGGCCCTTAAGAACTCATGGCATGACTTAACATGACACTATTGACATGGACTACCTTGCTGAGTTGTCAATGTCAAGCCACTGTTGCTGTTGAGTGATAGATGTGTTCTTAGATGTGCTTTATCCTCTCCTCCACATGGCTTGATGATGTGGGTTGATAAATGATATTCAGTCTTGAGAGGTGGTTGCAAGCATGTATTTCCTTCACTTGTTCTTGATAAGCTTCTTTGTCCATCTACTTGTATGTGAGTCTTAAAGCATGTTCGCTCCTTATCCTTATTTATCATCTTGCCATGATCCAACAATCTACCTATTCTTGCAACTATCTTATGATGGGATGACATCAAATCCAAAACCTCCTAGTCTAAGTCGAAGCATTGTTATCTATGCACTAGACCTGGGATAGATGATAGGCTAGGAAAGAGGGCTCAGTAACTACACATTGAGCAGTTCCAGGTGATAGGCTAGGAGGTTGGTTGAAGAACTATGAAGCATAGTCCTTACTACAGGGAAACATTGCATAGAGGCCACTAGGAAGTATGATTATGCAGTTAAGAGAGTTAGTGATTGATGTAGGATGGGACCCTAGGATGAAGGTCTCTGCATTTTTTGGAGGCAAGGCAGGACTGGGAAGAAGAGGGGCCTAGGAGGATGGGTCTATGCAATTCTTGATATTAGTGAGTCCCAACTGAGCGAGGACACTGGGAAGACACTTCTGTGAAGTTTTGGGAGGTAAAGTAGGCTTGATCTTCTACACATTGGAGGGTTCTAATAGGCAAGGAAGAAGCTTGATGACGGATCTTGCGAACTGTGCTGTTAAGGTGAGGTTGGGAGAAGTTAATGCGGAATTTTTGGGATGAAGGGAGGTTTCTTTGCTCTAGAATTATGAAGTACAACTGCCCTAGGGACAGTGACTGTGCACTGTGTAATTCTAGGCAGGAAGGTTGGATCATTGAGGGTTGAGACTACACAGTGTGTAGTTCAATGAAGGTCCAGTGAAGGTGAGTTTCCCGTTCAGAAGGATTTTCGAAGAAATGGCTAAGTGTGGGAGAGAGGTGAACCAGTGAGGAACTTAAAATTGTGATCACACACTTAGCATACTTCGACGAAATGTCCCATAGAACACTGGAACAATAAGAAAAAGAATTACCCTCTATGAGACTGTCCTAGGAAAAAAGTGACAAGTGTGACACTTAAGGTGGACTTATGACGACCGTGACGACACTTGTGCGACAGTTCTTAAAAAATTCTTTATGAGTGTGATAGATGTTTACATATCTAGGAAATCTAAAATACACAAACACCAACCTTCAAAATGACCAGAAAAGGACTGCAAGCATGGTAAAACAATGAAACATGCTAAAAGATGATAGTTGACCAAACAAGCAAAAGGGATGAAAAGATTATAGGAGAGCTCATGGAATGAGCTCAAGTGTTTGCAACCATAAAGGAAAATACAAAGGAATGTTTCGAATTTAAATGCAAATCAAAATTTTTGAGCTTGTTGCAGCTGCTACAACACTTGGTGACACGTTGGTTGAATACCGACTTCTCTGTCTTGGTTCATTTTTTAGTGGAGGGCCTTGGTCCTTCAAGGAGTATTAATTCAATGTGCATATTACTTTGGCTTCCCCACTTACTCCATGGGTAGACATGGTTTACTTTATACCTTCTCAGTTGAACACAACATAAGATTTAGCCAGATAACATTGTTTCAAATTGGTAAGGGTAGTTTAGCTCACGATCTTATGATTTTCATAGTATAGTTTTCATGTTTGGTGTTTCTCCACTACCAACAAACTTGAACAGTACCCCGATGGAGTCATGTAGGAAAAGAAGAATTACTCCACTTCTAGCGAGCTTGGATAGTACCCAGGTGGAGTTTCATGTTTCACCTCTCTACACAGGAAGACTTTCTCTTCCTTTGCCTTTATTTTCTTATTTAAATATAACTATGCATCAAAACTTATTTATTTTGGGGAAGAAGAGGGATATCGACTTATTGAGAGAAGAAGAGGTTATTGCTTCAGAGAAGCATATAAATACCTTTGATTTCAGTTTGCTTGTTAAGATTTTCCCCTTCTTCATTTCTACAAGTTGGATAATATTGAAAACATCGAAGAAAAAAAAACTAAGTATAGGAATGAGGTTTCCAAGATGGACATAGGTTCATGGTTGGACCAAAACTCTGTGTATAAATGGATCATATTTTATGTTAGAACTTCATCAGCCAAAAGTTAAAACCAAAACAAAGAAGTTAAACACAAGACTGACCAAGGGTTGTAGTGTCACAAGACTCTTTTAACTTCAGCCACACACACACTTAAAAGCCAGAATGCAGTAAGGCACAAAACTTATTCACATAAGTAGAACAACAGAAAACCAAAGAAAAACATAAACATCAAACAAAAAAGACTAGGTGCATAGTGTGGTGTGAAGGCCCAAATCTTCATTGAAAGTAATATTCTAAATCTTGGCCATTGAAAAGGATAGATTCAACCCTCCCATCAAGTGATTGAAGACGATACGTGTATTGGCCAAGATTTTCGTGGTTGTGTATGGACCAATCCATAGGGATTGAAACTTAGCGTGATTGCCTTTGTCTTCGTGGGATTTATCCCATGTTATGAAACCAGCTCAAGAACAGATAGAAAAGATAGATCAACACCTTAGAATTCAGCCTCTTCGAGGGGGCAACCTCCTTTACATTACATAAATGAACAATTCTTGGATGATTCAAATGAAAAAACCTCCTTTCTATATATAGGAGTCTAAGGAGTCACAATATAACCCAGCTGACCTAACAATAATAATATAAAGCCACAAAAATAACAATAGAGGGATTCTATGGGGCACAGTAATAAAAATATGGGGACAATAGGGGCACAACAATATTAATAAGGGATACAACTACAATCGTAATGGGGTAATCACTAGTATTATAGGGTCCTATCATGCCCCTCTCCTTCAAGAAAAGTGTTGTCCTCAATGCTTGAGTAGTTTTGGATGCTTCTGTATAAAATTCTCATCCTCCCATGTGGAATCTTCAGCAGATAAGTTCTTCCACTTGATGAGATACTCCAAGATTGATTGATTTCGTAGTTGTCAAGTTCTTGTTTCTGTGACTGCTTCCGATCCAATATAATTTTTCCTTCCTTGTCAAGTTCTGGAAATATTGTTTGAACTGGGAGCTTGTCACCTATAACCTTCTTTGAACATGAAACATGGAAAACTAGGTGCACTCGAGACGCTGCAGGAAGCTCCAATTTGTATGCCATAGTACCAATCTTTTGCAACACCTTTTACGGACCATAATAATTTGGTGATAATTTATTATCCTTCTTAGCTTGCTTGAGGGACATTTTTTTATATGATTGTAGCTGTAGGAATACCCAATCACCTACATCAAAACTTCTTTCATTGCGATGTTGATCTGCTTGTTGTTTCATTCTATTCTGTGCCAACACGAGGTTATCCTTTAAGAGTTGGAGGACTTGTTGTTGATGTTCAATGTGATGTTCCACTGCTTGAACCTTAGAATTTTCTCTTAAATATGATGTGATGGATGGTGGATGATATCCATAAAGTGCCATAAATGGGGTAATTTTTGTTGTTGTATGGAAGGAAGTGTTATACCACCATTTAGCCAGAGGCAACCATTTGACCCATTGTGTCTATTTATCAGATACAAAGCAACGAAGATATCCTTCCAAACATTTGTTTGCTATCTCAGTTTTCCCATCATATTGAGGATGATAAGATGAGCTATGAGCTAACTGAGTACCAAGACAAGAAAATAATTTTGTCCAAAAAATTCCAGTGAAAATGGGATCTCTGTCACTTACAATAATCTTTGGGTTTCCATGTAGCTTTTGAATTGTTTCCATAAATGCACTAGAAACTGTACTGGCTTTCAATGGATGTGATAATGCACAAAAATGTGCATACTTGGTAAGTCTGTCAACTACCACCATGATGACACTCTTTCCCTCAGACTTGGGTAAACCTGTGATAAAATCCGTTGAAACCTCCTCCCAACGTTGGCTTGGAATGGATAAAGGTTGTAATAGACCCGGGGTCTTAATTGTTTCAACTTTATTTTGTTGGAAAACCAAACATTTTTCCACAAACTTTTGAATATCTGATTTAAATCCATCCCAAAAAAATTCCTTCTTAACCCTGTGGTAAGTTTCTAAAAATCCTGAGTGCCCTCCTAAGGGAGAAGTGTGAAATTCCATACGAATCTTTTGTTTGAGTTGTGAATTCTTATAGAGGTATAAGCGATCTTTGTACCATAACAAATCATTTTTCCAGCTAAATGTATCAGATGTACTAGAATCTTGTTGTAACTTTCAAATAAGTGCCCACACTTCTTCATCATTCTTCCACTCCTCCCTTGCTTCATTTATCCAATCTGGTTGGATAATAGAAATGGCACATAACAACGCTTCCACATCCTCATCTTTTCTTGAGAGTGCATCTGCCACCACATTTTGCTTCCCTTTTTTGTAGATGATTTCAAAGTCATAACCCAACATCTTTGTGACCCACTTTTGTTGCTCTTCGAAGGATAATCTTTGGTCTAAAAAGTATTTAAGGCTATCATGATCCATTTTTACCTTGAAGTGTCTTCCCATTAGGTAGGGTCACCATTTCTTAAGTGCATGTAGTATTGCCAACATTTCCTTCTCATAAATAGCTTTGTGTAAAAACTTTCCCTTCATTGGACGGCTTTCAAAAGAAATGGGTCTTTCATCTTGCATTAAAATAGCACCAATTCCATTTCCTGAAGCATCACGTTCCACAATAAAGGTTTTTGTGAAGTCCAGTGTAGCTAAGACCGGTGCTTGGCACATTGTCTCTTTAAGATGTTCGAAGGCCTTTGTTGCTTCTGGAGTCCACGAAAATGCATCTTTCTTCAATAATGTTGTTAGAGGTGCTGCTATTCTCCCATAATTCTTAACAAACTTGTGATAATACCCTGTCAACCCAAGAAATCCTCGCAGATTCTTTATGGATGTGGGGATTTTCCATTCCTTAATGGCATTAATTTTGCTAGGGTCTACCTTAACTCCTTCATGAGATACAATATGACCGAGATATTCCACCTCTTGTACTCCAAAGAAACATTTGGATCTTTTTGCATATAATTGTTTCTCCTCCAATAGTTGTAGCACCCTGTCAACATGTTCAACATGATCCTTCCAAGACTTGCTGTAGATTAGTATATCATCAAAAAATACTAACACAAATTTTCTAAGGAAGGGTTTGAAAATGGAATTCATCAAACCTAGAAATGTAGAAGGTGCATTAGTAAGGCCAAAATGCATGACCAAAAATTCATAATGACCCTCATGAGTTCTAAATGCTATTTTTGGAATGTCTTCAGTCTTCATTCTAATTTGATGATATCCTAAACGAAGATCCAACTTGGTGAAGTAAATTGATCCATGCAATTCATCCAATAATTCATCAATGAGAGGAATGGGAAACTTATCTTTAATAGTGAGCTTGTTGAGCACCCAATAATCCGAACACATGCGCCATGATCCATCCTTCTTGTGCACCAATACTACTGGAACAGAGAAAGAACTTTGACTAGGTTGAATTATACCAGCCTCTAACATTTCTGCAACCATACGTTCAATTTCACTCTTTTGGGCATAGGGATATCTGTACGGCCTAATGCTTGGAGGAACACTTCCTGGAATCAAATGAATAGCATGATCATGATCACGAATAGGTGGGAGACCTTTGGTAGTCTCAAATACCTTGGAATGATTGTCCAAGACTTTTTTGAGATCTGGAGAAATAGATGATTCCGATGTGGAAACATCTGGCGAACATAATTGTGCAATTACACCTCTTTGTTCCTTTTTTAGAAGCTTTGTCATACCATTAGAGCTGATTATCTTTCCTGGTTTCCCTGCAGTACCACTTAATTCAACTTCCTTTCTTTCCGTAGAAAATTTCATGAAAAGTTCTTGAATATTAAAAGTTATTTTACCCAAGGGTTATAGCCATTGGACTCCTAGTACAACATCAACACCTCCAATTGGAATGGAAAGCATTGGGCTAGTCAATACATATTCTCCCATGGATAGCTTGATATTATGGCACTTTCCAGAGAAATTTATCATTCCTCCACTTTCAATCATCACTTGACACTCTGGCGCTGGATATAGGAAGCAATTCAATTCCTTTGCTACCTTACAATGAATAAAATTATGGGTACTTCTTGAATCGGTCAACACTATTACCCTTTTCTTCTTGATTTGTCCTTCTATCTTGATGGTTTTAGGAGTGGTAATTCCAGCCAATGCATTACAAGATATGGTCGGATTCGTTTCTTCTTTATCTAGGCTTTGTTCCTGGAGTATATCCTCTTCCTTTGACCTTTCTTGCTTCTTCTCTTCTTCCTCTTCACAATCTATGTAGAATAATTTCTTCTCAGCACACTTATGACCTTTTGTGTATTTGCTATCACAACTGTAACAAAGCCATTTTTCTCTTTTTTCTTCCAATTGTTGTGGTGTCAACCTTATAGGTTGTGGAAAACTAGGGGTAACAACACTTCCATCTTTATAGTTGTGACTGGTATGCTTCCTGGTTGCCATAATTTTTCTTTCCATTTTTCTTGCTAACATGAATGCCTTCTTTAATGAATCAGGTTCCCAAAGGCGAACATCATGTTGGATATTATCCTTTAAAGTCCCTATGAACACATCAATCCTATGCTCCTCTGGAATATTTTTTACCCTTATGTTCAATTTTTGGAACTCCTCAATGTGCTCCATTATTGAACCCTTTTGTTTGAGACTTATCAATTGGCTAAAAAAAGTGTTGCTTTTTGTATCCTCATAATGTGCTGTCAATTCTTCCGTAAAAATTGCCCAAGTGATAATTTGTTTACGAGAGCAAAACCATTGATACCATACAAACTGATTTGGTTCCAAATATAAAGTTGCAATATGTACCTTTTATGTGCTTTGCACATCGAAAAATTGCTCCATCTGTAATATCCATGTTGCGGGATCATTGCCATCAAACTTCCTCATATCTATTTTTGGAATATGGTGGGCCTTCGATCCAACATTAGAATCTATGGAATCATGATTAACATTTCTTTTGTTCTCATCATGAGTTTCCTTCACTACCCTTTCACCATTAGTGACCATTTCTTGTAGCAACTTATTCATATTTATCTTCAATTCTTCCATGTCTGTCTTCAAATCTATCTTCAAATCGTCCATCTTAGCTTCTATGTCATTCATCTTATCTTCTACACCTTTCTTTAAACAATCCATCTTAGCTTCTACGCCTTTCTTTAAACCATCCATCTTAGCTTCTACATATTTATTTAAACCATCCATCTTAGATTCTATTCCTTTTTGTGCAAGTGACACTTGTTGCACTTGGTCTCGTAATTTTGATATATCATGTTGCATTTCTTCCTCTTCTTCATGAGTCATGCTAGAGCTTTTAGGTTGCCTACAAGGTGTTTGCATTTTCTTTCCTCGAGGCATCAATTACCAATAATAATGCTTTACTATGCCCTTTGAATTCCTTCAAACTAATTTTTCAAACCAATCTTATGCAAAAATTTAAAAAAAACTACGCACCTTTTTTCACTTTGTAGGAGCTTGATATTGAATCTGAAGTATCTCTGTAATTTCAGATCATCCAATTCTACAATTGTGATTTGTAGTAGCCCTCTGCGTCCTCTTTCCAATGCCACCAGTCTGATCCAAATTGGATTCTCCAAGAAAGAGTTATGCACAATCTCCCACAATGACCTAATTATAGACTAGTTCACCAGAGCGAACTTGTATGACGTGCCATGAGTCACTGTTTCGACTTTTGGCTTTGAAAAACATATACAAGAAACTACAGTCCGTCCTCTTTCTATACCTTCTTGTAAAATTTTAATCCAATGCTCAAAACAAAAGTTATGACGATTTTTCCCAAGTCACCTGTTGGAATGTAATTTAGGAGTCTGCAAAAAGACCAACTTCCTCAGATAATATCTCCGCAAATATAGCGCTAAAAGCTCTGAAATTTGGACGCAAGATTCAGCATGATTTCTTCTCAAATGGGTTTTTTTTTAGCTTTTGAAACATCGCAGAAAAAAATTAATAGCGAAAATTCCATGATGACCTGTTTGGAGCAGCGAAACCCTAGAATCCAAAGCTCTGATACCAAATGTTATGAAACTAGCTCAAGAAAACATAGAGAAGATAGATCAACACCTTATAATTCAGCGTCTTCGAGGGGAAAACCTCCTTTACATTACATAAATGAACAATTCTTGGATGATTCAAATGACAAAACCTCCTTTCTATATATAGGAGTCTAAGGAGTCACACTATAACCCAGCCGACCTAACAATAATAATATAAAGCCACAAAAATAACAATAGAGGGATTCTATGGGGCATAGCGACAAAAATATGGGGACAATAGGGGTACAAAAATATTAATAAGGGATACAACTACAATAGTAATGGGGTAATCACTAGTATTATAGGGTCCTATCATCCCACTTGAAGACTAAGTCTCCCACACTAAAGCTAGTCTTCCCTACAAACTTTTTGTCAAACCATCTCTTGATACAGTTCTTATGGAGTGAAATTTTTCCCATTGCTTTCAACTTTTCTTCCTGTAACTTTTGCAAGGTGTCCATCCTATGCTAAACTAAAAGACATGGCTTACCCTAGGATTCTTGGGAAAATTGGAGAGAAAGAAAGTATATGTTCGGCAGAAGGATGGATTTATTTCCATACACTAGGAAGTAAGGGGAGATATTCAGAAAAGGCTTAGGTGTAAATCGGTCATCCCATAAAGCATTCACCAAAGAGGAGTGCCAATTTCGCTACTCTGAGAATATGGTAGTTTTGATGATGCGAATGAGGTTCTTATTTGTATATTTGGAAAGACAATTCCCCTATGCATAATAGTTAGTAGAATTCTTCAAGAAAATACCATTTTCCAGTGCAAAATCATAAAGCTTTAACAAATAAAACTACGTTGCATTGTGAAAAACAAATGACGTAGGAATTCCAAACCTGGGAATGATATTCTAATGTAGAAAATTGATTCCTTCTTGATCATTCACTTATTTCAACAGAAATACATTTGTCCATTGCATGAAGTAATATGTAGAAGCCAAGATATAGCAGTGTTTCTTTGATGAATGAGGGAAAATTTCCCAAATGATGTCGAAGCCCCACTATCAGAATGGTTCTTCCAATGCAATAGGATACAGCAGGGCCACTAACCTACAATTTATGTCGGCACACCTTTGATAGACCAGACACTTCTCGACATAAGCATGCACATCCCTGAATAATGTAGGTTAGTAGAAACTGGCTCGCATGACTTTGTGTGCTATGGTGTTACCCATAAAGTGTGCTCAGGTTGGTCCATTGTGGACATCATATAAAAACTTTTTAGAATCGTCTGCCTCTAGGCACCTGAGAAAAATCCTGTTATGGTGCTTTCTATATAGCACCCCATGCACCAGTTGGTATGATAGAGATTTGAGTCGCAGTGCCCTCTTCTTCCATAAAGAGAAATGAGAGGGTACAGTACCATGCTCAAGGTATCGACACACATCAGCATACCAAGAGTTTCCACCTGAAGTGGGAGGAGCTCACTCAACGTTGTACATTTCTATTTCTTTCTCCCATCCTATGAGCTCTTCTTGTTCCTCTTGTGAATGAACCACTTCTACTCCTAACTTACAAATACCATGACCCTTGATGGTGTGAACTAGTTTAATTTCAAGATCATATTCTTGTAGTCCTATCATCCAATTCACCCTTATCTCACCCAGCTCTTGCAGAACATGCAGTGATATAAGTGTTGGGTGTGGGACAAAGATAATGCAATGGTGTTTTAGAAAATAGGGTTTGAAGTGCTTCACTGCCTTGTATAATGCATAAGAATTTTTGTCCACAGTGAGATAGTTGATCTCTGGTCCTTGCAGCTTCATGCTCATGAAGGAGATAGGTCACTCATTTTTCAACTCATCATTCTAAGTGAGCACAGTAGCAAGAGAAGTGTCAGAAACGAAAGTGTAGAGCAAGAAATCCTTGCTAAAGTCTAGGTTGTATAATGCTGGTTCTTTTGTTGTTTCTTGCTTTATATGAGCGAATGCATCCTTTTCCCTTTTTCCCCAGCTCTAGACTATGTCCTTCTTGATGATCTCCTATATAGGATTGACAATTTGAGCATAGTTAGAGATGAACTTTCCAGGGAAGTTGATCTTCCCCAATAAGGACTACATGGCTTTCTTATTCACGGGGTGGGGAATATATGTGATTATCTTAACTCTGTCCAGATCTACCTTGATCCCAGTTTTAGCAATAATGTGTCCAAGAAGGTTACTCTCGGACATAGTGAATATTCACTTCTTGGGATTCAAGGATATCCCATATTTCTAGCATCGCTCAAAAATTTTCTTGAGGTGGTGCAGGTGGTCTGAACACTATCTTAAGAACATTGTTACATCATCAAGGTAGAACACTATTCTCTGTCTAATAAGCCCATGGAAAGCGATGCTCATTGCATGCTAAAATTTTGTACATACATTACCTAGTCCAAACAACATTTCTCGAAACGCAAACATACCAGCACCTGGTTGAAACCAAAAAAACCATCTAGTAAAGAAAACATCTCTGCTCCAAATAATATCTGCAATATGTGCTCCATGGATGGCACAAGGTAATTGTCTTTGTCTGAGGCATGATTGAGGTTGCGGAAATATACACATAGGAAGATATCCCATGACTTCTTCCTTACAGGGACTAAATTAGATACCCATGTCAAATGTTGCTGAAGTGTTGGATGAACTTTTATTAGTTTCTATTGAAAAGGCTTGGCCCTGTCTTTGATCCGTATTATGTGTTGGACTATTCAGGTGTCATATCTCTTAATATCATCGTATGTCCACATGAAGACATCATGATACTAATTGAAGAGGTAGATAAAGGCTTTCCACTCTTGTGGTGTACAACAAGTACCAAGATTCACATACTCTAGATCTTCTTCTACTCCCAGGTTGATCTGTTCATGAAACAATGTGGATCTGTGGGTATTAGCATTTACAAGTCCCTAAAAATGGTTCTGCAGGTCATACATCTTCTCTAGTGATACCACACCCTTTGGGATGAGGTTCCCTTTGGTTGTACTAGCTTCATCCTATAGAGACTATTAATTTTCATCCTCATCTATCACTGCATCTTTGAACACATTAGCATTAGCCATGAAATGCAATATCTGTTGATCATCATAAAAAAATTTGTAAGTAAGTGATGTTTTCTGGGACAGCTGACTTATACAAAATTTCAATAGAAAAGTTGTCCCTTAATGGTAACATCCTAGCAGCTGCATTTGCTGAGGCATCCACAGTTGCATTATGCATTCTTAGTACTGAAATAATATTGAAATCTTGGAAGTGAGAAATGACTAACCAAACCTCTTGTTGATAAATCTTAAGATGCGGTGACACATAATGTATATTGTTACGTACCTGACACACCAAGATTTTTGGATTCACCTACCACTTTCAGGATGACAACCTTAAGGTCAATGGATTTTTGTAAGCCCAAGACGAGTGCTTCATACTCTGTGGTGTTGTTCGTGCACTTGAATTCCAAGTGACTAGAGATTAGATGTTTCCTCTATAGTAGGTCTATTAAAACACAACTAGCTCCATAGCCCTCCTCCATTTTTTATCCAAAAAAGTACATGATCCACATATCGTCTGCATGGGGATCACTTACCACACTAGTACTACTAGTAATACTACTTATTGTATAAGATTCATTCCTCTAGTTGGACATGGAAGGAGGTCTAATTGTCTCTCTAGTGGGACGGGGGATGGCTTTGCAAGATAGTACCCCAATTGTGTCTCTAGAAAACAACTGCGAAAACAAGTTCCATGAAAGCCAATAGCTCGTTTTTTCTATCCAAGGGAGTCACATTGTGCTTCATGTATCTCTCTAAGAAAGCTCAAATTTGGTTGTTCATTCACTTGTATAGAAGCCATAAGTATGAGTAGTCGATGGAAAAGTATCCTTCAACTTTCTTGACTAGTATTTGCTCAATAATACCTCGTATTCTTCTGGGATGTATACAATTACAATATTGATGCATTGATAAAATCGTCCATTAGATGATAGTTGAATGATAACATCCCTAAGTTCACCAATTTTTGGCACACAAGTTTTGTCCAGTTGGATGATCTCTACAATTGTCTTACTCCATTTAGCATTGATATTCTTCGTTATGGAGAGTGGCATGACATTAAGTGATGGACCAGAATCCACCAAGAAGTTGTGAACATTGAAGTTAAAGATTTAAAATGATAACAAGAATGGTGGGCAGAGTGAGTTCGCCTCCTCCATGTGGAGTGTGTTAAGCACAGATGTGAGATGATCAGGAGACTTACTAGATCCCTTGTTGAAAGAGGTGGAATGACCAGTAAAGGTTTCCCCAAGTACTCATAGAAGAATGTCTCGCTGACTTGTGATTTTTTTAAGTACAAACAGAGATATATTTGTACAAGTCTTATTCATGTCTTCTACAATGTTATAGTCTATTGAGGGAAGACTCACTGAGGTGTCCAGGGGTGGAACTCAATTCATGGTTTCCGGTGGGATGTTTATGTCTTTGCTTCTTGTGGAAACACTTTTCGTTGAAGCTATCTTCTTGGACTTGCTATGAGTTTTCTATGTTGAGCCGACCAGTGCACCCAATTTCTTTAACATATCTTCTCTTATTTTTTTCTTTCGTTTCTCAATCATAGTGGCCACCCCTTGACTTTTCAAGTTTTATCAGTTATTTTTCTTCAGGGCCAGACCATCACTCAAAGGCTCCTTATCAGTGGTGGTATTCTAGCCTACGGGAGCATACTAATACATGTTTACTACATGCTAATGCTTGGAGCTTCATCAAGCATAGAAACTTCTTATTCTTCATCGTCAAGCTCAGCCTGCTCATTAACCATTATTGTGTCCATTAGTTGCGTAGCCATATTACTCATTCCATGGTTCCATTCTGGGCCTATTTTTTCTGAATGAGGTTTGCAGTGGAATGTGTAGTATGAATCTGTAGTGATTTTATCAAGGTTGAGAACCATGTTGGACCTCTATACAGATTTGGTTGGCTGGATACTACTCTTGCTACTATTGGAAACTACATTCTTCTTTTCTGGGTACCTGGGGGGCCGACTGCTCACGGTAGTCTCACTTGTCCTTTATTTAAGTTCGACCACTTCAGTAATGAGGGGCATGATGAGATGAGTAAGGTTCTCAATATCACTTGATTCCTTTTCCTTAGCCTTGCTCATAGAGGTATGAGGCCTCTTACCCACATCTTTGGAGTCATTAGTGATTTCATCATCTATAATTGATCCAGGTGGCTCCAGACACACGAAAAAGTCCCAGAGGACTCAGAAAGGGTCAAAATTCAAACTAGCAAGATTGCTCGTAAACCAACACGAGTTCGAAGTGCTTATCACCCAAATTCCAAGGTGCGAACATCACTCAAATCTGAGCTTGTATGAGGGAGAAAGAGCCAGTCAAAGTTTTGGTCAAAGTTGGGTAGTGGGCCAGATTTAAGTGTTCTACAAATTCACGTCAATCGGTGTGGGAATCTAGCTCCTGAAAGTGGGTGAATTTGTTGGATACTTAATTTGTCTAATATCCCTTATATTATAAAAAATCAAAAATGGTTGTTAATTGTATTAAAAATAAAAAAATAAAAAACATTTAAAGGGGTGGCGAGGCATCTCCCTTGCCACCCCCATCGCACCCAAACCATAACATTGAATGAAATTTTTAAATATGGGTCAATGGGCCATGACCCTTGCCGGCCCCAAAAAAACCACATATATTAAGTATTAAATAGGGTGCGGGCCACCAGCAGTGGACTCGCCACCCAACCTCCCCATATGGCATACAACCAACCAAAAAATTTATTTTGGAGCTGGTGGAGATTGAACCCGCCCGGCCCATGTGGGTCGGCCCCATCTGGCATATGCCAACCCAAACATAAGCATTCATAATAGCCAAATCGTTGCACCATAATTGTGTTTAAAAATAATACAATGAGCCCAAACAGAACATGAAATAGCACTCGAGAAATATGAGGGGCGGGATGTAATCCCCTAACCACTCCTCAACCATTTTCCACATTTCCCAACGTGCCAAACGACTCGCATTGGAATGTCCACTGACGGATTCTTATTTAAACACATTTCCTCAATGCGTCGAGGCCCAAGGAAGAGCATAGAGTTTGAAACAATTTTTTTTTAACTAATTGCAGGTGGAACCATGGGCGTGGAGAAGAGGTAGGTGGAACCATGATTGAGCCCAACTTTGAGGAGGGTAGAATTTCTCCAGTGTCCAAATTGGACAAAATTTATGTCGATCCTACACCTCTTAGCGACATGAACCTGATGGCACAGATAGAATTTTGACCTGAGCAGCAGATCTTCATATGACCCGAAGGAGGGAATCTTTGAGGAATCTAGGGGGAATCTAAAAGATTTTTGTAGCCCTAGATTTTCACTTTGTCATAATTCACAAATTTGACAACCAATTTTACACTATTCGATGCATAAAATATGATGGTGCAATCATATTTTCCATTTTATCATTCCATTTTTCGGCCACTTTTCAAAGTGGACTGCAGGTGTCAGCATTCAATGTGCGAGTAGTCATTTCCAGCAGATTTGATGCCATGAGATGGATGGTGCAGCCAGATCCATCATTTTATCATCCTCTTTTTCAGATAACTCCTTGATGTAAGGTATATGCAGTGTGATCATGTACGTCTTTGTCTCTTTGCTTGAGGTGCATTGTGTTGTATAAATCCTTGTTCAATGTTTGATGTGGGATCTTGTTTTGTTCTTGATGTGAGATTTACTTATTGTCATGTTTTGATTGAGATCCCTTTGTCGCCATGTTGATGGGATACTCATGTGTCATCATGTATGTTGAATTGAGATCCATTTGATGAAATGTTGGTAGGATGCTCATTATTATCATACGTGAAATTATGTCATGCTGATAAGAGTCCTTTTGTGAATGAGAGTTCATGCAGCAGAACATCTCATGGAGCCACTTCTACGTGAGGGAATATTCCTTGCATGATAGAGAAAACACATTCATGTACATCATCACTCTTCCCAACACTTAATGCAGCAGCCTACACCATCTTGTGTTTTATATTGCTGATTCTTGTCATGTTCCCTCTTCTTTACAACATGCATATATGTTCCTGCATGATATTTTAAATGCAATTCTAACAACATCAAGGAAGCAAAAGATCTTGGTTAAATCCGGGAGTTGATTCAACTCGGATTAGCAATGACTCCAATAGCGCGTAGGTCTTCCTCTATGGCAATATCTTCTTCATAATTTTCTAGTAAATATGGTCTCACAAATCCCTTGAAGAACAATGCAATACTGGTCAGCAAGGCAGAAGTGTAATAGTTGATAGTGATGGATTCATGAGGTTTTCTATCATCTGAGAACTTGTTCAAAATATGGTTGAACCTTTGATTATAATATTTGACCTTTTCTTTCTACTCCATATTGAGACTACCCAACTCCTTCAGTAACATGGCATGGGTCTTGTCTTCAGCAAATTTCTCAAGAAAGATCCTTTTGAATGCCCTCTAGTTCTATATGGAGTTTGGAGGAAGGTTGCGGTACCATACAATTGCTCTGACATCCAAGGTACATGCAAAAAATCTATATGCAACATCATCATAGTGTACCTCGAGTGTTTATAGATGTAGGTAGAGAGTGTCTATGTGATGTTTTTCCTTCATTGTCTTATCAGGTCATATTTCGTTAAGTGATTCTCCACGTGTCTTAGCATCTTATTCAGGACACCCAGAAGTGCCAATGGGCCCTGAGTCATCCAATCTAGAATTTGTTCTACCATGTTTTCTTCTTTGTTGTCCACCTCTTCCTCCTCTAAATCTGATGATTCCTCTTTTGAATTTGTTGGTTCCTACTCTTCTTCGCCTCCTCCTATGTTTCTTTCCCCTCTACCTCTTCTTCTAGAACCTTAACCTAAGAGTAAGAGGTTACCTTCTTCTTCATTTCGAAAGAGTGTAGGTTCCTCTTCTTTCTCCATTGCTTCTTCTAGCTCCTAGAGAGTGGAAAATATCGCTTCATCAATAGATGTAAATACTAATCTTGTGGGGGTAGTCTTGTTCTTCTTTTGAGACTGTGGAAGAGAGTAAACTCCCAAAATCAGTCCAACAACTTTTGCAAATTGACAAGTGATAGGATGGAGAGCCCATATTTGATGGTACAGGATTTCACGTTCAAGCCTAAGAGGTGAGGAATTACCAACCTCAGAATTTCGAGTAGGGTAGAGGGAGTGAATGTTACTGCCTTGACCAGAAAATGGATTAGTGGGGTCGATGAGGCAATCAACCATAAACTATTGGTGGCCCTCCTTCTAGTGCCAGAAATGTTGAGGATGCTAGATCCACCAACATTCACGAGATCTCCTCGATATGCAGTCCCAATTAGACCCCACATCATTTTGTGTAGGAGTCTCATCTGGTACGATGTCCCGGTTTCCATATACTTAGATATTTGTCTTGGCTCTAACTTTCAACACATGAGAGTTTTGTAATGGTACCTTTGAAAAACAAGGTCAGTGTGCTTGGTGATCGTGAAACATAACTGTGTCTAGGTTCTGTTATTGCAAAAGGGCGAAAAGTGAGCCTCTAAGTGAGAGGTAATAGTACCACCCAAGAAAGTTTGTCCAACATCCAGCAGAATAGTTCACAGCAGATGTGGTAGTCATTAAAACCAAAGAACAGGGAAAGGTCCATCTACCATCTAGCGAAATAGTCCACAGCAGATGTGACAGTTGTTATAACCAATGAGCAGGGAGAGGTTTCTCTAGTATCCTATAGAGTAGTCCACAAAGATGAGGCAGAAGTGACAATCATAGAAACACATTCCCAACAAGGTAAGCACTAAAACAACCAAAATATTTAAACTATCTTAGTACATGTGAAACACACATGAAATATAAATGCTCATAAAAAAGTCTTACAAACATCCATAGGTCATGCATGGAAAAGTGTTGGCCCAAGAAGGATTTTGTATTAAGAAAATTATCCAAGACACATATTTACATCATACATCATTAGACCTAGTAGTGGGACACTGGAGCCACTCCTGGCTCCTTAAAGAAATGAATGAAACTATATATGCTTTGCGGGAGGAGCCAAGGTGAAAAGTTCTTTGCTCATACAATGAGGGGGTATATATAACCAAGGGGTGATGCTTGACCCCTTGTGACTCTTTGACTACCCTCATGACTCTTCAACTTCCTATGACTTTTCAAATGACATGACTCTTTATATTCTTGTGTGTCCATTGGACTTCCACTTTAAATTACATTTGATTTATAATATACATATGGCTCATAAGAGTGATGTGGCCCTTGACAACTCATGACATGACTTGACATGACACTGCTAAGATGGACTAGATTGGTTAGGTGACAATGTCAAGCCACTGCTATAGCTGAGAGATAGATGTCTTCTTGGATGTGCTTTATCCTCTCCTTTGCATGGCTTGATGATGTGAGGTATTCAATGATCTTCGGTCTTGAGAGGTGGTTGCATGCATGTATTCCCTTTGTTTGTTCTTGATAAGCTTATTTGTCTGTCTAGTTGTATGGGTGTCTTTAAGCATGTTTGCTCCTTCTTCTCCTTCTTCATCACATCACCATGATCCAATAGTGTACATGTTCCTGCAATTCACTCATGATGGGATGACATCAAATACAAAACCTCCTAGTCTAAGTTGAAGCATTGTTATGCATTGTTATGCATGGACTAGGCCCGGGACAGGTGACGGGCTGTGAAAGAGGGCCCAGTAACTACGCATTAAACATTTCTAGGTGACAGGCTGAGAGGTTGGTCACTCACACTAGCTACAGCGTAGCTCAGGCTTTGCTAGGGAACTATGGAGCACAGTCTTTATTGTTGGGAAAAATTGCACAGAGGCCACTAGCTAGCAAGATTGCGCGGTTGAGACAGTTAGTGACTACTACAATATGGGACCCTTGGAGGAAAGTCTGCGTAGTTTTCCAAGGCAAGGTAGGACTATGCAGTAGAGGGTTCTGGGAGGATAGATCTCCGTAGTTCTTGAGATAAGTGAGTTCTGGCTGAGGGAGGACACTAGGGAGAAACTTCTGTGTATTTCTAGGAGGAATGGAAGACTTGGTATTTTGTGCATTGCGGGGTTCCAATAGGCAGGGAAGAAGCTTGATGACTGATCTTGTGAAATGTGTACCTCAGGATAGGCTGGGATAAGTTACTACACAATTTTAGGGATGACGGTAGATTTCTCAGCTCTGGAATTGCATAGTGCAACTGCCTTAGGTACAATGACTATGCACTGCATAGTTCCAGGTAGCAAGCTTGCATCATTGAGGGTTGAGACTACAAAGTACGCAGTTTAGTTTAGGTCTAGTGAAGGTGAGTTTCCTGGTCGAAAGGATTTCAGAGAAATGGCTAAGCGTGGGAGAGAGGAAAACCTGTGAGGAACTTAAACTTGTGATCACACACTTAGCATACTTTGCGACACGACACATAGACCTCTAGAACGACAAGAAAAATAATTACCCTCTGTGAGACTATCTTGGGGCAAAAGTGACAAGTGCAACAATTGAGGTGGACTTAGGATGATCGTGACGACACTTGTGAGACAATGCTTAAAACTTTGTGTATGAGTGTGAGAGATGTTTACATATGTAGGAAAACTTGAATACATAAAGACCAAACTTCAAAATCACTAGAAAAGGACCACAAGCATGGTAAAATGATCAAACTTGTTAACAGATGATAGTTAACCAAACAAGCAAAAGGGGTGAAAATATTCTAAGAGAGATCATGGAATGAGCTCAAGGGTTTGTATCCATAAAGGAAAATCCCAAGGAAGGCTATGAATTTTAAGTGAAATAATTTTTTTTTTAGGGTGTTGCAGCCGCTACAACAAAACTATAGTAAAAAAATTCCTTTATCAAGCCTGCGGTTGAGACACAAAACACTAGAAACACACGTGTGCTTCGAACCTTGTAATCTTGGACCTATGCTAGTCAATCTTCATGAACTTGCCTCAAACTTGTGTGAGCCAAACCAAAGAAGTGAATATCAGAATGATCCATAATTATTTCCAAATGAGGTTCACTTGAAATGTATTTATAGGCTTCCAGGAGTGTCTAATTTGATTTGAGGTTGACTTGATCAAATATGCACGTGGGATTTTAATTCAAAAATATACTTTCCCTTATCCAAATTAACCACATGGGCCATCACTCTACCTCTTCGACGTAACTCCCTTAATGATAAGTCGTCTTATCGACAAGTCATCTTGGAGTTCATGGATTCACTTATTGAAAATCCTATGGAGACCATGCCTCTTGATTCCTTTAGTCTTCCCTTATTGGAAAAGGTATTGATTGGTAAACACAATATTCACTTTACCTAGTGGGAATCTCCTCAGCCCTGCTTGGAAGTCCCACCCCTAAACTGATTCAAGTCATTTATTTTTAATGCTAAACTTGACAATGAATTTCCTGTCTCATCTCCACTTGTCAATGAGTTTCTTGTATTACCTTTATGTCTTGATATTCCTTATCATCGAACTACACTAGCTCATAAGATCACTCACCTTGTATTTCCTTAGGTCATTCTTGATAGCACTATGCTTATAGGTGTTCCTTGGCATCATAAACCTTTGGGAATCAGTCAATTCAACTGTATATAACATGGTCCCATCATGGTGTGCCTCATGGTATCTCAACTCCCCCATGAGTTCATGTATGGAAATCCTTGGCTTGTTCCCGATAGTGGGTACACTTTTCCATAACCTAATAGACTGAGTTATCCTTGTACATATTGTACATATGAGTTTGTTATTTATATCTATTTTTTGGTTTGATGTGTGATGCAAGTATTTGTAATGCCTCCTATATTCCAAAAAAAATCAATAAAATTACAAAATTCAAAAAATAAAAACTATATCATCCTATTTTTACCTCCTCCATGTTTTATGTCTTTCATTATGTGTTTTAACCAGGGGTTTGGTCTTTCTGGATGGTTTTTATAGGACTAGGTGACATTTTTTATTGTGACATCCATTGGACCTTAGGTGTGTTTCTTAGAACTTGGCATATGGGGGTAGTTCATATCTCATTTTCACCAATGCATTATTGATCATCAATTCCATCATTATGCCTTAGATTTGACCCCATCAAGTTACAACAATAGCCACTCTTCTCTATGAATGTCGTACCTTGGTGATAGAGCCCACTAGATCATGGATATCCTAGATTGGCACTGTCTTTCTGTCTTGTTATCCATGTTGTATATCATTTATTTCCTTTTAAAAATTCCTATTTATAACTTACCATTGCCTAGAATTTGAGCTTCATGTCCTCTTCTTCATTGTATTCCTGGCTCTACTCTAGGAGGATTTCATGCTTTATCCCTTGTGACTACCACATTCACTAGCCTATTTTTGTATAATGATCCTTGATTTTTTTTTCCACAATTGTCATCATCTGCTTCATTGATCATCCTCTTTCACTTTGTGTTATACCCTTTCTTGGAGGAACTACTGCGATGAGTGGTCTTATTCACCAACCTCTTTGCCTTCTTATGATTTGAGTGCTTCCATCATTTTGGAACTAATTTCTACCCTTATACCACTACTTCCTCGAGGAAGAGCTTCCATAGTTTTCTTCTTATGCTTGTTAAAACTTGAATGACAGCAAGATTTTTTTTACATTTTTTTCATCTTCAATAATTAATGAAAAAAATGAAAATCCTGAGCTTCTTTTTCCATATTTTCATGCTCGTAAAATGTAAATGAAAATTCCAAGTTTTTTCCATCCTTTCCTACTCGTTACAAAGTCGACGAGTGATCTATTTGCTAATATGAAAGCTCATTAAACCATGAAGGAGACTAAAAAGAAAAAATGTGAAGGGAACATTTATTTATGTCAGTCATGAAAATGGTAGTGTTGATCGCATCGCTCTTGAACATGGCACCTATTTGCATCATTATCTCATAGTTTTGTTTTAGCTTGCCTAGGATCCATACCATACATATGAGTCTCTCTACTCCTCCACTTGGTTACTCTTGCAGTCATGTGGAGCATGCTTCAATTACTCTTTTTTTGTTGCGCTATATCATGTGGTTCTCATAGGTCTTGTTGCGATTTCGCTCTTGTGTTGTTCTGTATGCATTCAAGGGAAATCTCATCATGTGTCGACCATCTATAGTTGCTTATTGAACTCTTTGAGTCATCAATTCCTATGTCAGTTGAACTTCATCACTTCATGACTTCATCCATTCACTAAATCATCTCAGTCTGTTATGTGTTGATTAATGGGGTATACCTCAAGGTCCTCCTTCGATGGATATTCTCCTATTGATTACAACTCATTATCGAGGAGCTTTATCTAGGAACCAATTGTACCTTTGAGCTTGTAGACCTCAATGGAAGGTTTCGTCATGATCAGTAGTGGGTTTATATCATTGACTCATGGTTAGTTAAGTCTGTCAGTGTTCAACATCAGCTCATCTATTCACACTTAGTGGACTATACTAGGTACCTTTGTTCCATTTTCATCATTGGTGGGTTTCCTCCCATTTGTTAACAATATACCTCATTGACCAATAATTAGGCAGTTTCTACCATGCTCCACATTAGAGCATATATTCACATGTCTTAGATTCATACCATCGGGGTTATGTTGAAGACCCTCTTTTAGGGACATCAAATTCTTATATGGAACCATCCCCAGGTTGTGTTGTAGTTTTGTATCATTTATGTACTTTGAGGACTACTCTAGGACAAATCTTATCTATTATGTGTCCATAGTCTATTGATGTATACTTTGACATAGATCCATACTATATTTGTTGGTGGCTATGATTTGTTTGACATGTCACATGGATCCACTATGTATTGTTCATGGCCATGTCCTATGATTTCATGTCATGGATCCACATCATATGTTTGCCATCCATGTTTAGTATCTCTTTATGATTGAGCATGTGTATGCCCACAACAGGTATGTTATTAGCATAGTTGAGAATCCAGCACTTGTTTTCTTCCATTTTTTCTTCACACTCTTGGATCCTTCTCCTATTTTGAGCTTTGAGTTTTGTTTTAATTCATTTTGGCCATCAATTTCTCTTTTGACCTCACGCATTAGGGGGCATATGTTATAACCCTATTTGACACTCCATTATAGTAAAAGAAACCAAAGATAAACTTACCTCAGTTATTGGTTAGAATGCATCCCCTTTCACATTTTCTTTTACTTATATGAGATTTATCCCATGATAAAAGGGTGGAATTACATGATTGAGTTATTTGTCATAATTATTTTGTCACAATTTATAATTATGGGATAATTGAGATAATTGAGAAAAAGCTCATAACTGTGAAAAACATTTTTATAGTTTTTCATTCCCGAGGAAATCAACTTGACCCACTAGTGTATGAATTAGCTAGGGGTCCATTATTGTAGAAGTTTCCTATCTTCTCAATCCCCTAAGTGTCTAGGTACATTCTCCTAGAGGATAGAAAGAACCTATGTAATCTCACCAAGAGGAAAGGGGGGTAGATCAAGTACGCAGACCATAGTTCGAGAAATTTGTTATGTTTGGAGAGGGAAACCATGCTAAAAGCTTGAGAAGAGGGTCTCATTTGTTGATGGTATGCATTTTGTATCTATTTTTTGATTAACAAAACTAAATGTTCCCTCCTATCATACGTGAATCTATGATCTATTGTTCATGTTTATGTTAGTTTGTTTAAGATGATGGCCCTCTGTAGAAGGTCATTTTTTCTCCTTATATGGTGATTGTGTGCAGGTTCTAGATTTATTATAGAGGAATATATCTCTTGGTCAGAGCAGGAATTCTCTAAATAAGCCAACATTCGCCACCAATTTGTGAGGATTTCAGGTGCTAAACGCAAATCCTTGATAGAGTAATGTTGGTAGCGGGATCCCCAAAGGGTAGTTTTGGGGCTAAAATCCCATGTTTAAGTCAATTTTTGTAATATAATTCTAAAGACTCTGCATTTTATGGCCACAGAGTGTGAAGGTGTATGTGTCAGAAAGGGTAGTCTGCCCTTAGTTTTGTAAAGTAAAGTCGGTTGTAAGAAATCTACCCATGGTCTGTGGACCATGGGATTGTATAAAAAGAGCTAATCTCTAAGTAGTTTTAGAGACATCAATCAAGGAATAAATGGTAGATCATGTAATAGAGTGATAGCTCTAAAGAAGAAGTCTAAGTCTTTAGTCGTAGCATAGGTAGAGGCTCTGCAACTGAATGCGCAAAGGCCTTGTCTAGAAGTCTGTAGCTGAGTGCGCGGACACCTGTAGCTGTGTGCATATGGTGGACAAAGTCTGTAAACACTTGGAGGATATTAATGAAAGGAGTTATTCTGCAATTTCTGTATCTTTGTTATGATGATGTGATTAGATATTTCATGTATGAATTTCCTTTATTCTGCTTATATGATAAGCGAATGAATGAAATTACATTGAATAATTGAACGCAATTACGAATATCTACTTACACAATATTAACTTTAAATATTTGGAAAGATAAGAAAATCACTTAGGATAATTGGGGAATCTGCATGGCACGCTACCATATCAGCGTGAATGTACCTGAGCCACAGATTAGGGTTTTGTGAAGGTCGATCGTATACTTTCGTGAAGGTATTGAAGGCTAGAATAGAGGGTTTGTCTTGCAAGCCCTAGAACCAAGCCACCTGTGTGAAGGCAAGGATAGAGGAAATCAAATGACATCACAACCATCTCATGGTGTGGAAATTTGGTTCCAACATCCCCCAATATTGCTTCGGGCGACACTTCGATCCGCAGTCCACGAGTTGATACCAAAAGGGCCAATAGTGTAGGGATTTGTTTGGCTACTTAACGCTAAGCCTGGGTCAGGCCCCCTGAAGCCAACAAGAAATCTATGCATGAATGATTAGTTTGATTAATTATATTAGGGATTTATTGATTTTTTCTCTTATTTCCATGTACTCTTATGTTGTACGGTAATCTTGTCAGATCTAAGACTAGGGAGTAATATCTCCTAGTGGTTGTGTATAAATTCCATAACATTAGAAAGAACCCAATCCCATCTCCTCTTCTTCTTATAGTCACAATTATTTCTCTTAGGGAAATCCATTTCATAGATTATTCTAAATTTTCTCATGAACTCCACCAAGAAGAATTCCAACCCCATATTTCTATGCATTCCCCATTTTATCATTTCACCATGGGTCTCTTCATTTTCCTCTTTGACTCTTCCTCTTCCATTTTCTCAATATTTACACCACTAAACTAATTTAAGGTACCAAATAAACCCACTTAGGTTCATCTTTCTTCTTCCCTCTGACATCATGGATCTGTGGTCCCATAATTTAGTGTTACACTAAAATTTGTCACCATGACTATTTGCAGTTAGTATGGCTCCATCAACTGTCATACTATCCTCCTTGGCAAGTCTCATACCTCTGCTCTCCATGTCAAACTCCAAGAAAGAGAGAAAGTCTTTAAAAATCTATATATCTCTGGGTACGCAGTTTCTCTTAGCCTTACCTGCGTGTACGCACCCCAAGTTCACAATACCTATGTACTTGTACGCTCTGTCTGTAAAGGGGAGGGTGCGTACTCCTGTAAAGGTCAAAAGGCGCAAGTTTCACTCCAAAAAAGTTACTTGTGGTCATTTCTAGAGCATTCTAGAAGCTTGTTTGACGTGTATGGAGCGCCTCCAGATGGTTCATGTATCCCTATGAAAGAGGAACTTATCCCATCAAGAGGGGAGCTATCCCATCCAAAGAGGGGCTTATCCCATTGATGGTGGACCTGAATAACTTCCTCTAGAGCACTATAAATACAGGCATTGGGCCAGAGGGAGGGGAGGTTGAAAGCTGAACATTCCTAAGGGTAGATGCTGTCGGAATTAGGACTCCCTTGTAAAGCTTGAGAGGAGATATTCCCATCCTTTCCTAGCCTTATTTGGAAGTGGGTGACCTGATCAAAGTAAAGGAAAACTCTTGCTGGACCCTAGGAGGGACCTGCACAACACCAAGGCTCAGGTTGTAATGGTTTCTTTTGTTTCCACTTAATACAAATAAACTCATTTTTCTCAACAGATTGTTATTCATGATTTGTTTCATATACTCCTTGGTCTGTATGATGGATATGTGTTATTTTATAAGTTTATCAGGTGCTATTTAATATTTTGGCTTGTTAGTGAATGCAGGTTTCGAAGAGAAGGAGGAGCTCATCCGGATCGGCGAGGCTGGACTACTACAAAGCGTTGGACTAAAGGTATGTTAAAATCACCTGATTACTTGTATTCTAAATGCATGTTTAGAGAAAGGTAGTGTTTATTTGTCTTGTTTGTCACTAGAAAACCTTTGCTTCTAGGGAGGTCGGTTTTGTCCGCAATATCGACTCTTTCCACATGACAAAATGGCGACTCCGCTGGGGATTCCATTGATGTGAATGATTTTTCCTTTGTATGAAACTTTGATCTGAGAAAAGTCGTTTGTTTTCTGGTTTTTGGTTGTTTGATTGTGTATTTGGGTGGGCTAACTTAGGGTTAAATTAGATTTTACTTTTTCTTAGTTTTGCTAGAAGTACACAGCCTCTGCGTTGAGCACAGTGTGTACCTGTACGCACTGCAGCTTTGTGCACAGAGCATACACGCACCTGTGCAAACAGGTTGCCTGCGTACCCTGTCAAAATTGAGAAAATTTCAATTTTCTCCTTTTTTGCCTTTTAGATTTTGTTTTTAATTTGTTTTTTCTGCCCAGATCCACTGGTTATCTGCCATCAATCTTCACCTAAGCTTGTTTCGTCAGTGTCAAGAGTTTTAGTGAAATTCATAGAGATTTTGCCCTAGGGTTTGATTTTTGCACTGGTCCTGTAGTGACTTTGACTTTAGAAGTTGTCAAATCTTGGATCTCCCTAGTTTTGTTCAGTCTTCTTAGGAGTCGGACCTTTCATAGAATCCACCCTTGTGAGAAACCTACCTTTGTGTTTTCTCTTTGCGAATCTCGAAAAAGTTTGTTGATTGAACTTTGAATTTTATTCTTAAGAACAAGAACAAAATATTTTGATTTTTTTTTTTGACTGGTTTTTGATTCTTCATTAACTAGTCCTTAGTTAAATTTTGACTGAGTAAAACATCCGGGAATCATACTTGGTAGGCTTTTGCCTCATTAGATTTACTTTTAGGTCCATTTCTCTTGGATTTTCTTTTGAGTGAAATTGAGTTGATTTGATTGCCATAGATTTTTTAACTTTGATTTCTGTTAAAGTAAGTTTTACATGCTTTGTTAATTAGGAAAAAATACAAAAAACTCTTTTGAAGAAAAATTTTGCTTTAGTAGCATTTGAGTCTTTGAAAGGAAAAGGAATTTTCGTGAAGTAATTAGTGGTCATGTGTTGTATGTTTTGAAAAGATAAAGATTTTGTTTCTTTCATTTTCATTGCCAAGAAAGTTGTCTTTATATTAATTTTGCATTCTCCAACTCTCTTAGCTAGGGAATTCATTGAAAAAAAAAATTAGTATAAATCATCCTAAGTGCATCTTTTTAGTGGATTTGAGTCGAGTCCACACACCATCAGTTTCATCTCTGCTACCTTTTGTCTTAAAGAAAATCCATAAAATTAATGCTTAAGGTAAAATCAACTTAGTAACTTTTTATTTACTAGGGCTCTGAAACACCAATATAGATCAGGCTAGTGTCTTGGAGTAGGAGAGTAATTAACTCTCCAAGACAGTAAAACCAAACAAGTAGCTCATCTTGTGGTAGGATAAATCCAACTGTTTCATTTGTACTCTGGGAAAGCTCCTCTTAAAGGAGAAGCACGAGACCGTGTCCGAACCAATGAGTGGATCAATCCTCCTTCATTGGGAAAGACGCCAGATACGCACGTACTACAAACGGTAAACCTCGGATTATTGTCGAGGACCTGGGGTCACTTGTCGGTAAAACTTGGATTATTGTCAAGGAACCGGCAAGGGGATTGAGCTTGTTACTCTGCCCTTGCGTGCTATCGGGTCGTAGATTGTTCCCCCAGGTATATTTGTTGCTGCTGGTAACCTTAGTGACCATTATCTTTAGGATTCTACTGAGGTGACGGTGGAAGGAAGATCCCACTGTACCTGGAGCAGACGTCGGCTAGACTCACTTGGATTTTCTAGGGGGTTCACTTCACTCGAGATAGTTAAAGTGGAGGAACTTGTGCCGATCTATTCATTAAGCAGGTTGCCGGGGTAACTGTTCCACCCACCACTTCTGTACTGAATTCGGCGATGTTGGGTTTCATCTCCAACTAGTGTTTTCGGTCCGGAAGGCTACTGTTTGTGTATGGTTTGATGCCCTAGATTCTTTAGGCGTGTGATTCGAATTTGTTTGGTTCTTTAGAGACTTTAGGTGGTTTGCTTTGAGATTTTACTTTGTTTGCATGTGCAGTAGTTAAAAGTTTTTAACTGTGGCTGAATTACCGAGACAGTCCCGTAGACTTCGGGGCAAGTCTCCTGAGATTGTTACCGTGGCCGATTTGTTGAGGAAGTCCCATAGACTTCGGGGCGAACCTCCTGAAGAGGTCCCGAGTCATTACAAAGGTTTCAAAGACCTTGTAACTCCTAGTGGCATTAAAGTAGGTTCACCTGAAGAAGGAGAGTTGTCGTTGGTAGTCCATCCAGATTACCAAGGTCTAGAAACAGGTTATAATCCCGAAGCTGTTGCAGTTTCCGAGCTTGCTGGTAGTTTTTCATCTACTACTGATATAGGCGAAGAACCTGAAATATTTGAACCTGTTACTCCAACTTCTAGTGCTCCTGATTCACCTAGGGTAGAAAGAGTCATTACCGAAAATCTTCCTGCTGGTTTGATAGCTATTGAAGAACTTGCTCCAGAGGAAGAATTTGGCGTCTCTATCCTTGAATATCAACCTACTATTGATCTAAGGGAGCGTGAATCCATCTTTTACAGTCCTCCTAGAAGTACTACTTGGTACCTTTCGTTAACCAATTATTTAGACAACTCAGGGATAAGTTTTTCTCCACCTCGTACTCCTTATCCACCTGGAGGTATT
Organism: Pinus tabuliformis; assembly: GCA_031772625.1. Lineage (NCBI taxonomy): Eukaryota > Viridiplantae > Streptophyta > Pinopsida > Pinales > Pinaceae > Pinus > Pinus tabuliformis. Next base: position 588,009,944 of record CM062818.1, read on the forward strand.
TATACTCCTGTAAATATGTCTGGTAGGTCGTCCGTGTTCACTCAATCTCCTGAATCTTTCTTGTACGGCGGTCCTTCTGTTCCCTCCGGGTATCAGTCACTTTCTGGTACTTTTGTGGGAGCATCTCTTCAACCCATTGAACATGGGTTATTAGCTGGAAACAATGGTAATAAACCGTTGGGTGTAGGAGACATTTACATGATGTCAGGTTCAGTTCCTGGTTCTCAACCTCAAGGTGGCCAATTACCACCTGGGGGGTAGCCTCAATTAACGCATCGGGGGCAACCTCAAGTTACACAAATTGCGTCTGGGGGGCAACCTCAAGGACAGTATGTACCCATAGTACAATACATTCCTCAAGGTCAACCCCAGCCTCAATATGTACCCCAAGGTCAACCTCAGTATCAATTTATAGCTCAAGGTCAACCCCAGTATTAGTACTTACCTCAAGGGTATCTACCTCAAGGTCAGTACTCGAGTCAAGGTTATCAACCGCCTCAAGGTCAATCTTACGTTCAAGGTACGGGAAATGTACCTTTCAATTATCAATCCTACCCTCAATCCAGTTATGGATCTCAATATCCTCAACCTGTCATGGGTCAATACCCCGGAATGAACATAGTGTGGGATCCATCGCAAGTTCAATAGGTGTTGTAGCCAAGCGTACAGTTGTCATCTCAAGCTGGACAACCCTTAGTTGCTGGTTCACCCCAGCAACCAGTCCAGTCTAATGTTCAAACTTTTGTACCTTCAGTAGTTACTCAGTCCCCCATTGCACCTAGTACACCATCTCAAACGACTGTTGCAACTACCGCAACATCTGTTCCTTCCACCACACTTTCTTCTGGAGTATTGACAGCTCCGGTTTCTACTGTCTCTGCAACTACTCCTCAGACATCTTTACCATTGTCTGGATCTACGATTCAAACTATGGTTCAGATGCCTATAGACAACCTGGTTTAAGTACGGTTGTCACTAGTTAACCACAATTCGCTTATCAACCGTACCAGGGACAGTACCAATAAGGGCCTGCTGTCCAACAGCCAGTTTACCAGTATAAACCGTATCCTGGGTACACTTATCAACAACCTCAGCAACCCCAGTACGGTCCGGTTAATCTTGGTTTTCCAGGAGGATACAATATCTTGAATGCGATTCCTATTCCAAGTTATCCTGGATATCCTCCTCCTGGGACTGGTCTTGTGACCCAGAGTTTTATGGATCCTAATCGGCAATTACCGTTTATCACAACTTTGGATTTACCGAACTTGTCGTGCCTAACGAACGATCCAATAAATTATCTTCCGTTCTAGCCACCAATGCCAAATAAGTTGCCCAGTGATATTCCCAAGTTTGAAGGTAAGTCTGGAGAGGATCCGTCAAATCATGTGATGACTTACCACCTCTGGTGTGCTTCAAATTCCATCTCGGATGATTCGATCCGCTTACGTCTTTTCCAGCGTACGTTCATTGGTCTCGCAGCCAAGTGGTACATTGAGTTACCACGGGCCTCTTTTTACAATTTTAGTCAGTTAGCTACCTCGTTCCTAACTCATTTTCAGTTGTTGTTCAGATATGATAATGGCACGAAGTTACTGGCTTCATTAAAATAATCGACGTCCACTTATATTTCCGATCATATACATGAATGGAGACGTCGAAGGCGATAAGTGAAAGTTTTTATCCCGGACCAAATCTTAGCTGAATGGTTTGTTAAATCATTATTACCGAAGATTACTGAAGACGTAGCTAAGGGTAGAGTAGTTACTGAGGAGCAAGTGATTGCTCAAGCGCAGTACCTTGACTTAGTTTACACTCAGTCAGGTACGTTACACGAAAAGATCCCAGATCTTCCAAAGTCAAATCAAATCGTTGCTGCTCCTTCGGGATCTCATGCTGCTGATGGCATGATTGGTACGGTAAATACTAAAAGCAAGAAGAATTCTTCAAAGAATTCTTTGCCTATTATAACCTTACCAGATTCCCCGACAGGAGAATCTTCTCCTGAAATTTCCGTTGATATCCACGCTGTAGAGTCATCTACGGCTAAATCAAAAAACGGTGGGAAGAAGAAAGGTAAGAAGAAGAGTAAAGCAGACAAGACTCCAAAGGAGAAAGCAGAAAAGTCGGAAACCAATGACGAAAAGCGCAAACCTCGATATCCTTGTCTTATTTGTGAAGAGGATCATTTTACAAGAGATTGCCCCCATCGGGCCGAGTTTGTGAAAATCGTCAAAGGTTCCCCAACTCTTGTTGTTTTGAAAGATCCATTTCCAAAGCAGGAGAGTAAGATGATAGGTTCTTCCTCGGGTGCCACTGAAGAACCCATATTGATGATGTCTCATGTAAGGATTGCGACTCGATCGCAAGATTATGGTAGTAAGAGTCCTGTTGATGGATCGAAAGAAGCAGAATCTTCTCATTCAAATCCATCAACCTCAGCTCCTGGTTCCGATCCACTACAGATCGAGAAACCTAACCCTGACTTAGTGATCAAACCGCCCGCCAAGGGTGTACTTCGAAGGTCTGCTTTTTATCCACATGCGAGAGCGGCCCAGAATTACAACATTGTTGAGGATTTAACTGTTTCACCCTCAACAATGTCGGCTTTAGAAGTGCTACAATCATGCCCAGCACAACGAAAATTACTTTTGTCGGCTATAGGAGTTGTTGATGTTCAAGGCCCGAACCTAATAATCTTTGATCTAGAAAATAGTACACCGCGTTTGCCTCATCAGATGGCTTTCCAGATCCCAGCGATAGTAAAAAACAAGCCTATTCATCGGACTGTAATTGATGAGGGAGCTTCCACGTGTATTATGTCGATATAGTGTTGGAGATCGCTTGGTTCTCCTTCACTAAATCAATCCTCGACAATTCTTAAGGCCTTTGATGGCCGTGGGTTCCATCCGTTTGGCATTCTACAGGATTTGCCTATAGGGGTTGAAGGAAAAACCGTTAGTCTAGATGTGGAGGTGGTTGATGCCGCTCTAGAGTACAACCTTATTTTGGTTCGAAGTTGGTCTTACGATATGACAGCGGTCATTTCATCGGTCTTCAGAGTAATAAAGTTTCCACATAATGGCAAGATCGTAACCATGGACCAGCTGGCCTATTTTTCATCCAACCCAGCCTCTTCAGAGAGTATCCAGTATGTCGGTAAAACGACTATCCCTTACAAAGATGTTGGCGTAGGATTAGTTAAAGATGTCGGTTTACTGGGAACTTTTCCTTTTCCTCCAATCAACGCTGTGTCTTCATTTGCATCTATTCATATGATTACTTCAGACACCATTGTTTATGATGATCCTTGGATCGTTCCTTCTAAATCTGAGATAGACTCATTTGGTGATGCAATGCCTTTGAGTCCATATGAAATTGCCTATGAAGCCGTGCAGTCTTTTTCCGACCCGAGTTCAACCAAAATCGACCAAATGAATGTGGTCCGTGAGGAATCCCTTTTCCCGTCAACCTCGGAAATAATAACATTTCCCGAAGTTGTGTCATCTGACGAACAACTTTGTGAAGTCCTGTGCGTAGACGATTTACCATGGGAAGATCTCCATCATAGATCTTCATTTTTACCTGAGGATGATCATTTTGAAAACGATTTCTCATCAATCTTTACGGCTGAATATGTCAAAGAAGCTCAGAGTCCAATGAAACATCCTGATTCAGAGCTGAATTTGGGAAATATTTCTCGCACTATTCCCATTGACATTTCAGTCAAGCCCGGAATTGTTGAGCACATTCATATAGGTGCCTCGTGTTCAGATGACGAAATTCAAACATACAAGGCCCTATTTCAAGAATTTTGCGACGTGTTTGCCTGGTCTTACGAGGAGATGCCAGGAATTGATCCTGCCATTGTTGTCCATGAGATCAAGACTTACCCGGACGCTAAACCCGTCCGGAAACGTTTGCGTCAGATTCACCCACAAAAAGCGGCTGCGATTAAAGCAGAAGTTGAGAAGCTGTTGAAAGCAGGTTTCATTTATCCGATCCCGTTAACGGATTGGGTATCGAATATTGTTCCGGTTAACAAAAAATAGGGAACAGTAAGAATATGTATCGACTATAGGTATATCAATCGTGCTTGTCCCAAGGACAACTATCCGACACCCTATATCGATCAAATAATTGATGATTGTGCTGGCAGTGAAATATTTTCCTTTATGGACGGTTTTTCCGGTTACAACCAAATCAATATTCTACCTGCCGATCAACCAAAAACGGCTTTCATTTGTCCATGGGGGACATTTGCTTATTGCAAATTACCTTTTGGGCTTAAGAATGCCGGAGCCACTTTTCAAAGGGCAATGTCTTATGCATTTCATGACATCAAGAACATTGTGCAACCGTATCTCGATGATTTGCCCGCTCACTCCTTACATCGAGCAGATCACTTTGTCCATTTAGGAGCAATTTTTATGAGGTGTCGGCATTATCGTATATGGTTGAACCCACATAAATGTGTCTTCTGTATTGAAGTGGGACGATTGCTAGGATTTGTAGTTTCAAAAGCTGGCATCCGCGTCAATCCCTCGAAGGTAGAAGCTATCATCAAATTGCCTCCTCCTTCGAGTCTTCGCCAACTCCAAAGTTTGCAGGGGAAAGCAAACTTTTTAAACGCCGATTCATTCTGAACAACGCCGAGATTACCAAGGGTTTTACCCGGTTGTTGAAAAAAAATTCTCAATTCTCTTGGGATGAGATAGCTCAGAAATCTTTTGATGCGCTCAAGCACGCATTGACCCATGCACCATTGTTGCATCCTCCCAACTACAACTAGGATTACTTTTTGTACCTCGCCGCCGCTCATTCCACCATTGGAATGGTCTTAGTCCAGGAAGACGAATTCGGAACGGAACATGTGATATATTATCTTAGTCGGATGTTAAATCCCATTGAGCTCAAATATTCACATGTGGAGAAATTGGCCTTGGCAGCTGTTCAAGCTGTCCAACGTTTTCGTCACTACATTCTTCTCCGTAAAACTACAGTCATTTCGGATTGCAACCCTATGATCTACATTTTGACTAAACAATTGCTAGGGGGCAAGTACTCTAAATGGATCATTATCCTGCAGGAGTTCGACTTGGAATTTGAAAATTCTAAGTCTAAGAAATCTTTAGTTTTTGCATAGTAGATGTGTGATTTCCCGCGTGCTAACACAGAAACTGTGGCAGAGGAACCCATTGTGGACGAATCTTTGTTTCTCATTAGCACTTTAGATCCATGGTATGGGGATATAATTGTCTATCTCCAAACCCAATCCTTTCGGCCCGAAGTTTCAAAGTCGGATCGTCGGAAAATTCGATTCCAGTCCCAACAGTACAAAATTATTGGAGATACTCTTTATTGTCGTGGGGCGGACTTGGTTTTTTGTCGTTGCTTAACTCATGAGGAAGCAGAAAGGGTTTTGAATGACTGTCACTCTGGAGCGTGTGGCGGTCATATGTCTGGGTATGCCACAGCCCAAAAGATATTGCGTGCTGGCTACTTCTGGCCGTCCTTATTTAAAGACTGTATTATTGCGGTCCAGAAATGCCACAACTGTCAAGTGTTTGATCGCGAGATGTGCGCACCACCTGCTCCTATCCACCCTATAATTGCCGTTGGTCCTTTTGCTAAATGGGGTATCGATTTTATTACATGTAACCCTCACTCGGCTAGGGGGCATGCGTATATCATCCTTGCGGTTGATTATTTTACTAAGTGGGCCGAGGCGATGCCTACATTCGAGGCAGATGGCAAGACAGCTGCAATTTTCGTATTCAATCACATTATTGCTAGGTTTGGTGTCCCGCAAGCGATAATCACTGACCATGGGCACCATTTTCAAAACGTTATGATGACAGAACTTACAGGCCAGCTTGGTTTGCGTCACGATAGCTCAACTCCTTATTATCCACAAGCCAATGGCCTGGTTGAGTCTATCAACAAAGTTTTAGTTATCATGATCCGACGAATCATTGGTATTCATCGATCGAATTGGCACAACATGTTATTTTCGGTGCTTTGGGCATACCGAACCTCAGTGAAAACATCAACAGAGTTCACTCCTTTCCAACTAGTTTATGGTTTGGAAGCAGTGTTGCCCATTGAATGCGAAATCCCATCACTTCAAATGGCTGTCGAATTACTTCCAGCTACTTCCGAAGAGGAGAAGCGTCTATTATACTTAGCTCAATTAGATGAGACTCAATGTGACGTTTATACTTAGCTCAATTAGATGAGACTCGACGTGACGCTGCATTGGCAATCGAGACTCACGCAAAATGGATGAAAGCTCAGTATGATCGCAATGTGACCCCTCAAAATTTTTCGGAAGGAGACCTAGTGCTATTATATGATCAATCTAACAGTAAATTAGGTGCTGGAAAATTCATTCCTATGTGGCATGGGCCCTACATTGTCAAGCGAAAGCTAGCAAAAGGGGCCTATGAGCTAGTAGATTTTGATGGGGACTCTTTGGGTAAACCCAGAAATGGACTTTACCTTAAGAGGTATTATGCTTAAATGATGGGTATGGAGATTTACTTAGGTTAGATTTTTCTTTCTAGTTGGTGTGTTTGTTAGTATAGACAGTGTGCTTAGCTTAGAGAGTGTGTTTTTCGTCGTTATTCTGGCTTATCTTGGTTTTACTCTTGATATTGCAGATGTCGATGCCTCTCCAAACGTACATTGGATTTGCTAATGGTGCTTGTCATAGTACACAGAATATCTCTTTCGTAGCTTGGGTTATCTATTCGCCCTCTGACGAGTTAGTTTCTATGCATGGGGTGAGCCTCGGTCAAACAACAAACAACATTGCAGAATACAGTGCAGTGATTGAGTTATTGTCTGAATCTATTTCGTTTGGGATTCAGAGTTTGATGGTGAGGTTAGATTCTGAACTCGTTGTATTACAACTTAATAGAGTATATGCCATTAGAAATCCAGTGTTATTAAGGTTATTTTTGAGAGTGCGCCTCTTGGAACGTGAATTTGATTACATTGAATATCAGCATATTCCAAGGTCATTAAATACATTAGCAGATGCAATTGCTTCTCGAATGTTAGACAGACATTTGCGATAATCATACATGTAAATTTAAAAACATTTCATCACACATGTTTAACAAGATAAGTGGTAATAATGATATATATAGATAGGAGTGTGTCAAAAATACATCGTCTTCGATCATAGGTTGAAAAACACCTTATGATCGGCAAAAATGATAAGTACAAAAAACCAAAATGTCACATGTGTCTACAAAAGTGACCAGCTAGTCACTGGTGGTGCTCTCTATACGACACCACTGCATGCGCTACCCTACACAAGAACCTTTTAAAAGGTCCTGGGACTGCGACATAGCACTGAAGTCTGATAGGAATATCGTCTATAGTCGTCTCTGGTATGTCTGTCATAAGACGCTCTAGGTCTTGTTCCAGCTCAGCTAAGGTATTTGCGGCCGCATCCTGTGGGGCCAGTGCTGGTGCAACTGGTACTCTCCTCTCGAAAGGCCGGAGATTGGCCAGACGCTGTGGGCCTACATCTGCATTTTGAAAATTGTCGTTGTTAGTTTTGAGACAATATAAAAACAAAAAAAAAGTAAATAATTTAAAAACTTGTGGAAAATGAAGTACATGTGTCATCCCACTGTTCTCCCGGTGGAAGAATCATGTCCGGATCTCCGCGAAAATCAACTCCGGTATACGGAAAATCCTGTATCAAGAAGACCTGGTTCTCTAACCAGTGAAAATACTCCGGTCTAAATCGGAAAACCTCCGTGCCCTCGTCAGGATGACGGGCCATGACCGCAACCCATCGCATCAACTTAGGCTCTCGGGGAGGCCTAACCTCAACAGTAAGCTGTTGTGGGATCGGCATCGGAACCCTCTCTAGGGTAAAACTCACAACTAAAGGCCCATAACCAAAAGTCTTCAACTGTCCGTTTTTGGTCCTAGTCAGTTGGCCCTTTAAGTTGGCCAACACAGCCTCGCACCAATTGAAAATGGTGCCCTGATAGCAATCAATCGCCATCCGCATCTGGGATCCAGTGGCAATATGCAAAGCGGCAGCCCCGCAAAGTCTGGTAACTGTAAAGGCAATTACCATAAGTTCAGGTCAGGATATCTTTTTGATTTCTATCCCCTTATCCTGGTTTTGGTTATTGCACCACTCTAGCCGGAGGCTAGCAATGGACTGGCCACCTGGCCTAGTGCCGGACAGAGTCAATTATTCGCCCCTCTTGGGAAAACCAGTGAGAAAGTAAATATCAGAGGGCTCTATCTCAAGCTGGTGCCCTCCAATGTAGAAACACTGATCCTGAACGTTCCACCTTTCGACCAGCCACTCTAGAAAGCACACCTGGGCCCTCATGCCAGGTATGGCCCAGTATTTGTAAAGACCGCATGCCTTTAAAGCATTAATGGAAGGTTGATGATTAATCGCGGCCAAATCAACATCTTCGTGTTCCCTCTCGCGCCAATCAAGCATGGTGGGCAATCTACACACCATAAAACATCTGTTAGAGTCCATAAATTTGAAAGTTTTTGGTTCATTTTGGAGAAATTGGAGTTTAAAAATCCACTCCGCGGTGTACGCAGCCAGCCCTTTAGAGACAGGGCGTATGTACGCAATTTCTCTTAAGGCAAGCTGTGTACGCCTGGTATTTTCCCAATGGAGAAAATGTCGGGATACGCAGGTCACCCATGGGGCACCTGCGTACCCCAAAAAGCGGACCTTGAAACCCCCAAGGCCTCCAAAAAATAAAACTAAAGCTTAAAAACAAATTCTAAACGGATGGAAATGCAAGGGAGGGTGTTGTAGAATACCTGATGAGACGGTGTTCGATTTCGACGGTCGGATTCTCCGCAATCTCCACGGGAAGTTTCTTGCCAAAAGCCCTTTTTCTCTCCTCAACAGTAAAATGGTAAAAATGAAATGGTAAAAGCCCTTTTTATAGGTTTTTTGAGTAAATAAATGTCAAATTTGTTTATTTTTCACCATGAAAAGGTATTTTTCAAGTATTTTTATCTATCTTTAAACAGGTATGAGTAATGTGTTGGTTTTTGCGCAGGATAAAAGGATTTTCAGGGAAAATGTCATTTTTCACAAACAAAAATATCAGAGTCATCTTTTAAGCCCTTTTCTGACTCCTAAAATATGAAAAGATTGTCGAGCGTTTCTTTTACACTCGTTAAAACGGAATTAAAATACGGTCCCCTTATAGCCCTTTTCTGACCGTAAAAACAGGAAAAGATTGCCGGATTTTTGTCGTTTCAAATTCGATACTGGAAATAAAACGACGTGTCCTTGATCGCTTTTTACTTTTCAAGTCAAAGACACTAATCATGAAAGTACTCCTTGGTCGCAAGATCAAGCGGTTCTCTCAAGTATTATTTTATAATTTTTTCGGGCTTGGGAGACACAACTTTACGAAAAAGTTCAACCTGGAGTCTTATTAAGTTTTTTCAGACTCTCTAAAATTGAAAAACGCCAAGTTTCTCCTATATTGGACTCGTTAAAATTTCACAGTAAAGGACCTGTTCGATTACAAACAGGAACGGACCACTCCTTCTTAGGGTTCAAATCAAAACTAATTTGGACTCATCCGAAGGATGAGCTTATAATCAAGCATATGTTATCCTCCTCAAGCTTGTGAAAAATAAAGAGGTACTTGCCAGAAATGGTGGGCGAAAAGAGAGAAAAATGAGCCCATTTGTTATCCTTTGTCTCAGAAGAAGCCTTATCACCACTCTTGAACACGACACTTTTCATTCACCTGGGTTGGGAAATCCTTTGCCTCACAGTTGATCAAACCACATTGAAAGTCTTCAGTCGGGTATTAACTTTGGGTCAAATGTCACCAAGCCATCTGTTGTGTTGTTATGTTTTCAAGAGGTCACTGCAAATAAACCATTCATCTGCAAAATACCCGTCATCCATCTTGACCATCCCTGAGTCAGTCCTTACAGCTACATTTCTTCAACTTGATCTATGATTTCATGTTGTGGGCTTGCCTGCAATGGGTCGCTTTCTATCGACATCAACACATTATCTAGAAAGATGACCTAGAAATCATTAGTACCTTGAAATCTGCATGCATCAATGGCAGGTTTCTTGCCTTTGACGATGGTTTACATCATTGACTTTCGATCGAAGGATTCCGTGAAATGTTCGACATCAACTCATTCATTCACATCTCATGGATTGTACTGGGTACTTTGAGAACCATTGACATCACTGGTGGTCTCTCTCACGCTTGCTAACAGTTTACATCATTGACTGGTAATCAAGTGGTTTCTACCATGTTCGACATCAACTCATTTATTCGCATGGATAGAATCGTACCTGTTCGGGAAGTAGAAATGAAGACCCTGGATCTAGTTTCCACCATCCAGGCTGCGAGGAGTTTTGTATTCATTATACAGTAGACTAATCATAAACAGATGGCTGCGCCCATACTGTGTCTACAAAGTCTATGATTATGATGTACTGCAAAATCATTCCTGTATCAGAACAGTAGATAGTTTGTTAGTTAAAGTTTTCAATCTAAGTATGTGAATGCCTACCCCAGCGATGATATGATCTTATATATGTATTTTGTGTTGAATACTTGTAGGTTCTGACTAGGCTCTCCACAAGATAATCCTTGAAATGATAAAGTACTTCACCCTTCCTAGATGATATGAAACCCTAATCTACTATAGACTTCGCACTTTAGGGGGCAATCTGTTACACTAAAATTTGTCACCATGACTATTTGTAGTTAGTATGGCTCCATCAACTGTCATACTATCCTCCTTGGCAAGTCTCATACCTCTGCTCTCCATGTCAAACTCCAGGAAAGAGAGAAAGTCTTTAAAAATCTATATATCTCTGGGTACGCAGTTTCTCTTAGCCTTACCTACGTGTACGCACCCCAAGTTCACAATACCTGCGTACTTGTACGCTCTGTCTGTAAAGGGGAGGGTGCGTACTCCTATAAAGGTCAAAAGGCACAAGTTTCACTCTAAAAAAGTTACTTGTGGTCATTTCTAGAGCATTCTAGAAGCTTGTTTGATGTGTATGGAGCGCCTCCAGATGGTTCATGTATCCCTATGAAAGAGGAACTTATCCCATCAAGAGGGGAGCTATCCCATCCAAAGAGGGGCTTATCCCATTGATGGTGGACCTGAATAACTTCCTCTAGAGCACTATAAATACAGGCATTGGGCCAGACGGATGGGAGGTTGAATGCTGAACATTCCTAAGGGTAGATGCTGCCGGAATTAGGACTCCCTTGTAAATCTTGAGAGGAGATATTCCCATCCTTTCCTAACCTTATTTGGAAGTGGGTGAGCTGATCAAAGTAAAGGAAAACTCTTGCTGGACCCTAGGAGGGACCTGCACAACACCAAGGTTCAGGTTGTAATGGTTTCTTTTGTTTCCACTTAATACAAATGAACTCATTTTTCTCAACAGATTGTTATTCATGATTTGTTTCATATACTCCTTGGTCTGTATGATGGATATGTGTTATTTTATAAGTTTATCAGGTGCTATTTAATCTTTTGGCTTGTTACTGAATGCAGGTTTCGAAGAGAAGGAGGAGCTCATCCGGATCGGCGAGGATGGACTACTACAAAGCGTTGGACTAAAGGTATGTCAAAATCACCTGATTACTTGTATTCTAAATTCATGTTTAGAGAAAGGTAGTGTTTATTTGTCTTGTTTGTCACTAGAAAGCCTTTGCTTCTAGGGAGGTCAGTTTTGTCCGCAATATCGACTCTTTCCGCATGACATTTAGGCCATTACATTATTACATTACAAAAATCAAGGGAAACAAGTACAAGTGGTGTCACAGCAGTCAATTCACATGATGCTTAAATAAAATCACATCCATCTATAGATCTAAATATGTATGCCTAGAACACAAAGTAATTAACAGACTAGGCTCTTGATTACAATGTTCTTTAATTTTTTAATGAACAAAGCATCAAGAATATACTAAATATTATACACCCTCTAGTGCATTCATTGTGTGAGAAAAAATAAATGGTACAAATTCTTCTTTGTTCAACACAACTAATGCTTCAACTCCTTGCATTAAATGGATTTATCATACAAAAAATAGCAACGGTTATAGTCTAAAATATTATCTAGCAATGATTATGTGATGTGCATATACTCAAGGAGCCCCTAGTAATTATAAACCTTAGTAAAATAGATTGATCCAAGAGTATGAAATATTTTTCTTAATATCTAATAGATACAGAGCTATAACATGATAAAGAATGTAATAAAAATAATGAAAACTAGTCGAATATTCTTCAAATTTCTCGATTGATGGTTATATTTGTCTCTTTGTGAATTTGTTAGATATATATGGAGAGATAACCAAACCTTCAACTCGACTATGGAGAATGATCATCCTCACCTCTTTACTCCTACTCTAGAACAAGATAAAAGAAAACTCCAAAAGAAATTATGTGTAATACTAGTGCTAGAGCTAGCAAAGAAACTGGTTCTAGAACAAATACACATATCATTTTGATGCATGATCATTCCACCAAGACACACTCCACAACTTGATCTCACCGCTCTGAAACCATGTTGAAAAACGATTTCTAATCTATATATAATTACTTTGATATTATTTACCATTATTTTATCTTAGTAAATTTTCATCAAGCACTTATACATCATAAATTCAACCAATAACAGTGATAAGAATGTAGAAATTTGATAGAAATTACAATTGATCAAGAAATCAAACTGAAATTAGGAGACATAAATTCTACTCTACTAATCTGCAGAATGGAAATCATAGTTTAGAACAACATGCATAAACATGCAACAGTCAAAACCACAAGTACATAGTGATTTGTAGGGGAGACCAACTGGGGAATACCCCTCCCATGCTTTGCATTAATTTAGATGAAAAGAGAAACAATTCTAATGTCTTGCTTAAACTATGAAGAACACCCTACACCAGAATCATGTTCTCCTACTTCCGGACTTTCTCTGGCCAACACTTATGAAATCCAAGCCTCATCCAACCTCCTATTTCCTTGCGCAATCCTAGAGGAATTAATCGCTGAAAATACGGTAATTCGTTGTTTCCTTGTGTAATAGCTTGAGGAATTGATCACCTTCTCATTGAAAAAACATTGTACACTCAAAAGTATACAAATATAAAAACAAACATGCATTTTCCACCACCTCAATAAGGAAATTCGAATTCCATGCATGCTTGTGTCTATTTTTAGCTGATTAATTAGTTAATTGAGAGACCAGTGAGTAAACAATAGTCTTAATTACTCGACTGACCTTCAACTAACTCGACTAGTTACTTGAGATCAGTTAACTAAGTCAAACTAGAAAAAAAATTAGACTAGATTGCTACATTTTAGCAATCACCACATGCACAAATATACTTCTAGCCTATAACTTGAATTTACTGAGTAAACTAGTAGACAAGGCGATGTCAGATAATTTAATTACCTCCAAGTTGTTTTGATGATGTGGAAATTCTATTTAGTCAATTTGACTAAGGGACAAGTCAAAATTGAGGCTTTTTCTTGCTACAATTTCAACACTACCTCTTAGCAAGAAAAGGGCTCTACACAACCCAAATCTAGCTCCTTTAGGAATGTAGTGTAACAAGACTCCCTCTCACTATTATTTTTTCTACTACAACTATGAAGCATCCAAAATACTAAATCAACTATGTCTTTGAACTGCAATTGTCTCCTTAGCATTTGGCTACTACTAGTCTTTGCACTGTCCACTGGGAAAATTGTACTGTTTTTGATTTTGCATTGTGCCTCCTGCATTGTTATCAATACTGTTATTTTCTCCTCAATATATGATTACATCTAGTTTTCAACTGTATCTCAAGATATGAACGCATCTAGTGACATCAATCCTCCTCATACTAAATATTGTGGACCCATGTAGTAGGGGTAATGATCCATGAGAAGAGTATACTACAATTGCTACTTCTCTCCTATGGACCCTGCCTAAATATTTGCAACTATGGGACTAGACATCACCCCACCTTACTCCTAGAGTTATGGCTGCAATTTATTCCTCTGATCTAGAAGGTTCAATTGTTAGAGCTATATTCTTCTCTCACTTAGCCACCATATATTTACTCTAAGGAATCTATCGCTTGCTCCTCATGGATGCCCATACATATTCCTACAATTTGTAGAGGCTCTCGATCCTGACAACAATCATATCCTTCCCATTGTAAAAGACTACATCATATCCTTTGTCTTTAATCCTCAATTTTTTCATCAAATCAAGTTGTATGGCTTCACTACTATTTTAGAATAGCTTAGTGAGGGTCTTCCACATAGCAAATGGAGTCTCCTTTCCATGTAAATTTGAGACTATGTCATCTGTCACACCCTCCAGGATGATCCTCCTGGCTCTAGCAACATCCTTCTTCCACTTGGTTAACTATTGTGCATCCAACTGTGGAGGTTTTGCAATATTAGTTTTTACATATTCTAACACACTATTATCAGCAAGTATTGCTTCCGTTCAGTGGTTCCAAGATATGAAATTTGAGCTACCCTCTAGACCACACTCCAATAACAGTCCATTGAAAGACATTCTCTTGAATATAAAGAAAAAGTGTTGCGATCACACTGCAAATTTGAAATTCCTTAGGGAAAAAATCTAAATATTGGCTCTAATGTGATTTCAATGCTCCGATACCATGTGAAAATTTGATAGAAATTGCAACTGCTCAAGAAATCAAATTGAAATTAAGAGACATGAATTCTACTCTACTAATATGTGGAATGGAAATCACAATTTAGAACAACATGCATAGTAATTCAACAATGAAAACCACAAGTACACAATGATTTCTAGGGGAACCCAACTAGGACAAACCCCATCTACTATTTTACATTAATTTAGATGAAAATAGAAACAATTACAATGTTGTGCTTCAACTCTGAAGCACATCCTACACTAGAATCCTATTGTCATGCTTCCTAACTTTCTCTAGCCAACATTTAGCCATTTCAAGCCTCATCCAACCTATTATTTCCTTGTGTAGTCCTCAAGGAATTAGCCCTTAAAAAATAGGAGAATTCCTTATTTCCTTGCGCAATAGCTTGAGGAATTGATCACGTTCTTAGTGAAAAATCACTATACACTCAAAAATATAAAAGCATAAAGAAAAACATGTCTTTTCATCCACCTCGACTAGACAATTCGAATTCAATGCATGACTGTGTCTATTTTTGGCTGATTGACTAGTTAACTAAGAGATTAGTGAGTGAACAACATTCTTAACTACTCAACTGGCTTTCAACTAGTTACTTAAGCTTAGTTAACTGACTCAAATTGAAAAAAAATGAATGATATTACTAAATTTTAAACATCACTACATGCACAACTCAACTTCTAGCCTATAACTGAAATTTACTGAGTAAACTATTAGACAAGGCCATGTCGCACAAGTCAACTACCTCCAAGTTGTCCTACTGATATGGAAATTTGATTTACATAATTTGACTAAGGAACAAGTAAATTGAGCCTTTTTCTTGCTATAGTTTCAACAAACAAAGTAGAGATCAATGTTCACACAAACAAGAGACACTAATGTTTATGTTAGAGACTAGGGCAAAATCCCATAAAATGGAAAACCCAATCAATCTTTTCCTTAAAGAAATCATTAAAGAAGACATCAAGACATATATAATACTAAACAATCAAGATGGCTTCCACAAGTTCTAGGCTCCTCTTCACAAATTCTTCCAACAATATTACAAATGATATGTTGGTCTTCTCACCATACCATAGAAACAAACCTCAAATATCTTCCCTCTTAAGGCTTGGACTTCAGATCTGTAGAGGCAAAAAAATTATGATCAAATTATAATTCTTGAATAACTTCAAGTCTCGGACTAGAGGTAGCTCTTAGTTAGATCTCAACAAATAAGAATTATGGAATAAGTTTAGGTCTCATACTAGAGGGAGATATGACTTAAATCTCAACAAATTACAATTATGGAATAACTTCAAATCTCATACTAGAGGAAAATCTAAGTAACATCTTGAAAATTAGATCATATTTCAGATCTCAATAATAATGAGTAGATCTCAGACCATCAAACTTGATATAAGGAGCAGATCTCATACCACCAAACTTCATCCACAAGAGTAATGAATCAATACATAACTCAATGAAAGATAAAAGAGATCCTTATTCACTTTATCTAACCCTTGAACCCTTCCAAAAATACCTTTTCCTGGGAGAATAAATGAGCAATGTATGTGTTATTGAATTTCTTAGCAAGGAGGCCAAATGGAGCTCTTTATATATCCATCATGAGATCTGATTGGGTGCATTTCTAGCAAAACTAGCTTGACCATATAAAAGGGATGATATGATAGAATGATAAAGTTTCTAGGCAAGCCAACTTGATCATCTAGAAGGGCCAAGTTAGCACATGTGGATCCACTTGTATTTACAAAAAAAATAATATGATTTTTCATTCCAAAAAATAGATTTTTGACCAAATCAAAAGCATGAAGATCATGTTAGAAACAATAGTAATTTGATCTTCTCAGGTACAAAGATAATAAATAATTTTATGAATATTGACCATAGCTACAATTTCAACATGAAGAAGGTCAAAGAGGGACAAAGGAGAGTCAAGGAGTCTTTCCCAAGCTGAGGTGGTTATTATGGATCCATTTGTGTAATAAAAAGTTTAATTTGGGCTATCCTATAGCTCTACAAAATACGAATAAGCTTGCTAGTAAATTGTAGAAATTTGTAATAGTGGGTAAAAATATGATGTTTTAATTAAACTAAATGCACCAAAACAATACTAAATATGCCAATGAAACAATAATATCTAATTGGAGGAAAAATGCATGGTTGATTGGTAAAATTAAATTGCATAAATGACTGATAAATTACTAACTACAAGAAATAAAAAAACAACAGAAAAGCAGAAGTTGAAATTTAAATAATGATTTCCATTACATGAAAGAAACTAATTTTTTTTATTAGAGAAATATACATGAACAAACATAGAAAGAATCTCATTCATTAACCTGCAAAGACAATACCTTTTGAGAGATGAGACTCACAACAAACATGGCTAAGCTAAATGCATGGAAAGTAAATGTACAAGAAGAGGGCTTGAATACTTATGTTGGGAAATAATATAATATGACTCAAGCCCCTTAGAAGAATATCAGACTAGAAACAAAAAAGTGCTTTTTATTTATCCATAAATGTGCTCATACATGAAACATGACAAATGGAAATAACAAACTAAAGCCTTCACTAACTATTGTTGATTCTAACCTCTAAAATGTCTCCTCATAATGGGCTAATCAAGCCTCTTATTTATACAAAAGTAGTTAAGAAGAAGCCTCGTTGAAGAGACGTGTACTTCCCTCCAAAGTCCCTAGAAAATAAGATATGGTTTCTTAATGACTGTGAAACTATAGGGAGTAGTAGTAACTTATTTAATCCAACTAAGCTATTTTGTTCTTGTACTAGGGCACATGTCCCATATTTTTCACTAGACTAGATTTCTTGTGATTTGTACTAACTATTCTCAATCTCCTCCATAATAAATGCATTAGGCACACAAGATATGCTAATTATCTCTAAACATTCCTAAGAACATATTGAAGCTAAAAATTACATTATTAAGTGTAGAAGGAAAGGTTAATTATTCCTACGAAAGGTTAGATGGGCCTTAATTTGTATCTAATTTGGAGGCCCCTCATACCCTCCTACTGAAATTGTTTCTCATCCTCTAAGAAACCTACTCATATTATTTTCCATGTTGTTCTTCATTTATGCCTCTAATGATTTTTCTAACATCCCATGCTAATGTGGATGTAGTTTCCCCTATTAGATGGAAGCCTACATGCTCTTCAATTTATTTCTAGTCCCTTTCTAGTTCTTTGGAGTTTTAATGAGATCCTAAGGTTATGTTTGAGGTGCAATAATATCTTGAACCTCTAATATTGTCTCTATTATTTATGCCGCTATCTTTGGATCAACCTCCATTTTTTATTTTTTACTGTCTTTTCTTCTGATTCTTTATTTGAATACTCCCCTTCAATATTAGCTTCTTCTTATGATAAATCACCATCCCATGGATTTAGATATTTATAATCAAAGTGGAACAAAATATTTGTCTTCTACTACTACAATATCCTAGGGTTTCCTTTGTAGTGGAAGATATTCGGAAAAAGGAAAATATGAGAGATTGTTTTACAAGTTTGATGGAAAGAAAAATTGCAACATGTATCTCTTATTTGTGCAATGCGCCCTATCTTTTGACCAAACCATATCCTTTAAGTAAATTCTTGGCCAATTCACTATTTTCCTTAATGAAATTCAGAACTATGAAAATTATAGAGTTCTTTTATTTTGAGATGAGATAATTTCTTAAGTCCTTATATCGAATACTGGTGAGCAAAAAATACACATACACCCATTTCGAACATTTTCCTTTATTCCTTGAGATTTGACAACTATTCTAGTCATAAATGAGATTCTTGTAGCACTATATGAACTTTCTATAGAAGTCTATATGTTTCATGTAGCATCAATTGTAGGTTGTTGTAGAAGCTAGTGTCCATGCCGAGAGATGGCACGTCCACTATTTTATTTTTATATAAACAATATTTTATGCAAAATAAACTCGAAAAGTTAACTAATTTGGCCCCCACCAAACCATTTTCAATCCTTGTCCATTATCATGACTAAATGATAACAACCTACTTTCTTGAGTCTTTTTCAGCATTTTCTTTTCCCTCTTCGACACGTGTGGATGTGTTCATGGATAAGTGAGTTCCACTGCTAGATATGGCTTAGGTTGCATGATAACTAAATTTGGCTATAAAATTCCTTTCCTTCTCATAAATTTAATGTTTTCTCCATCTAGAATAGGTTTACAGAGTGAGGTTCAACATTTTCTTACATGTGCACTGCCTTCATAGTTTCTTGCAACTATCATGGATGTTTTTGGTGTGGATGTTGAAGTCTTTAGTTGTATTCTATTGGGAGAACTAATGTTTTTTCTAGTGCTTGAGTCCTTTTGAGACCTTCGTCAATTTTGTTTATACTTATCTAGGTGATCATCATATAAAAGTACTATTGTTGTAGATGGTCAAAGCATTGGTGAGGAAGATGACTAGAGTGTTATAGTTGAAGATCTTGTAACAACCTATAGGAGATCATGTAGTTTCTCATATCTTGTACTTTATCTTCTGGAGAAGGTGGAATCAGTTTCTCCTTCTAAAAACTATTGGATTCTTTGGTCTACTTGGCTTCTGCAAGACACTACAGGACTGTGCTTTTCCTATCGTAGTCACATAACCTACATAGACTCGTGATTTTTCTTTTTGGAACCTTAAAAAAAATTGATAATTTTGAGGCATATTTATAGTGGTGATGGAGAGGTGTCTTCACTTGTGGTTTATGGAAAATAGGGGAAATGTTGGACAACTTTGAATAATGATTGGCACAATGAATGGAAATGTAACATCCCCTGGTTGATTTTCCATGTAAATAAAATAAAACCAAGGTCATGGGACATGTATTCCAAGTTGAATGGTGGGAAAATATTATAGTGGGAATCACTTGTGGTTTAATAATGGTTATGGAAATCGGAAAAGGCATTGGCAAAGGAAAAGAGTCAATAATAAACATTTAATTTTGGAAATAAAGGAAAATAGGAGAAAAGGAAGGTGAAGAGACAAAAATATGCATGCAAAGAAAATTAGAGAGACAATGAGGAAATTTAAATAAAAATGAGATATAAATGATAAAAAGGCATCAAAGAAATAGTTGTTATCTTTTTGTCAATTTTGTCTTTTCTCTCTTACCTCTTGCACACTTTGAGCATTCTTGGAGCATTCTAGCATTCACTTGGACTTGGAGAAAGCGAGAAAGGGACAAGCAAGGAATTGGTGGGTAGCAGAAGACAAAGTTGGATCAACAGCTATAATAGGGATTCTTTTCAAATAACATGTTTCCTATGTGACTTTCCTTGTTGGTTTTTGGATGCATGGTATATGCATGTGGTTCCTTGGTAACTTTTTGTCATTGGCATGGAGATTTTCCTACAATGATAGTGGTTTCATCCTTTCCTTGCCATTTCCTAGATAACCATGGTGTGGTGGGTTCCTCATATGTTTTGATTTGGGGTAGCATCGGAAGTGCTCTAGCCATGAAATTTGGTGGAGAGACTAAGGCACATGAGATCTCCAATACCCAGAAAGGGTTTGGGCAGATTCTAAATAGTTTGGGAGATATTAAAATAATTAATATTTTTAATGGAGTCCCTAAGTCTAAACTTAGGGAAAATAAAATATTAATGTGAATTAATATAGAACTGCGTTAGAATGGTCCAAAATTCATGGATCAAGCCAGATATAATCTTAGCCATTCATTATGGACTTAATCTCAGCCGTTGATTTTTCAACGAGAAAAGTATAAGAGGAGGATTGAGGGTCACTTGGAGAACACACCGAGTTGATCAATATTTCGACTTTCTGAGGTAGTGTTTGCTGAGGAAGTCGAGAGAGTGATCAGATTTGCAATTGAGGGGAAGTGAATACAGAAGCAGAGAGGAAGAGATAGTTCCGGGAGGATCATCGCAATGGCCGGGAAAGCTGACGCAGAGGGCAAAAGTCAGCACTATTAGGAATAGTCGAAATTTATGAGAACTGACAGAATAGAAGGGGAAGATGATGTAGAGGGCAAAATCCACAATTGCCGAGAATATCCAGAACTATCGCGGCTGCTAGAATAGCTGGGAAATTTGACGTAGAAGGAAGAAGCCATAACTGCGAGGAACAACTGGGAAAGCTGACGTAGAAGGCAGAAGTTGGAACTGTTGAGAACATCTGGGAAAGCTGGCACAGAGGGCAGAAGAGGATAACACTAGGGTTTTTCGTGGGGTAGATTGGAGATGAGGAGTTGTTGGAGTGTTTATCCAGGATTTTAGCCAGAGCATTTGTCTCTGAAGGAGAGGTAATACTATCAAGATTATTCTCTGTTGGGTGAGCCAGTTTTGGAACCCAGATTATATTCAGAAATTGCATAATAATAAAACCCTCAGATAGCTGCATTGGTTTTCCCACATTGGGATTTTTCAGAGACATTGGTCCAAAAACAATGGTGGCACTTGTGTGCTTATTTTGTTTCCTTCAGTTGATGATCTGTAATGTGTTGAGCATGTACTTGTATTTATTTCCAGTATTTACATGGTGAATAACTTGTTAATTAACAGAACAAGTAGGTAGGAATAAATCAAAAAGTACATGAAGGGCTTTTAATGGGTTAGACTTAGAAATTCCAACACGGTATTAGAGCATGGTTAGAGATCAGAGGAGAACTGAGGACATCAGCTTAGCAGAGCAGCAGTAGCAGAAATCAATTGTCTTAAGTGACAAAGCTGATCGTTGCTGAAGGTGATAGAGGAAGGAGTGACACAACGTGACTGTGTCATCATTCTGGGCCAGAGAAAGACAGCGCAGAGGCTAAGGGACGAAGAATCAGACTCATGTAGAGCCACGCAGAGGCCAGGAGGGCTGGCACAGTTGGTTGGAGGAGCTAATTTACTGGTGTCGGGATTACGCAGAGCCAAGTTGCTCAATCATTTAGTTTCTGGGGTATAGGAGGCTGTGGGTAAGTTGCAGAGTGAAGCTGGTGGGGTATTGTAGTTAGAACAGTACCTAGCAAGGCAAGACCAAGGGGAGAGAGTTACTTCCAAGGCAGATTTCTAGCAAAGGAATCCAGATCAGTGGTGTAGTTGCACAGACGATCGAAGACAGACAACTTGATGGTTGGCAGAAGGATTTCTAGGAGGGAAATCGGGACTTAGATGGAGTCCGGAAGAGAAATTCTAGACATGAAATATAGAGAATCAAAGGAGTAAAACAGAGAACTTCCAGATGGGAAGTAGAGAGACTCCATAGGATTCGAATGAAGAACTTCCAAGCAGGAAGGAGAGAGACTCAGAGGAGTCAACAGAGAAGAGTAGAGACATGGAAATGAATGGGATGAGGGATCATCATAGGCTAGATGAAGCATCCAACTTTATGGTCTAGAAGGCCAGGATCCTATCCATTCTAGATAAACATTTTATTAGGGCATTTTCCTTAAGGGACGATGATTGTGAAATGAGTACTCATGTGCCAATTGATAAGAGGTGGGGAGACATCGAGCTGTAGTCAGGTGGACTACAGGCGATTAGGGGTAGGATCCTCAAGATACCCAACCTCTTGGATTACACCTTACTACAAGAGCCTTAATGAGGAGTAGCAGTACTAGCAGATGTCGGTAGAGACGAATGAGGATGGAGCAGCAAAGGGAGCGATAGTGCAGGATTCCCAGGACAACACGAGGCTAGCAGGATGCAAAGTGCAAGAGGCACGGGAGTGTTGCACCAGTGTAGGATGGCACAGAGAGGTGTGCAACGAGCCAGATGCAGGGAGTTGTTGCGGCAACATAGAGGTTAGAGAGGGAGAACTTGTTAGTGACAGAAGGAGCTTCAGCATCTGGAGTGTCTCTAGCTTGACAGAGACTTCAGAGTTGGGAGATCAGTTACTTACTTCTCAGTAACTGAGTTGCCATGCAACAGTTAGGAGTGGCGGTGCTATGGGCAGCATGATGCAGCGTGATGGGAGGGGATGCATTGCATATGCAACAGTGGTAGTGGTAGGGCCATGGTTAGTGACACAGATGTAGAGGGAGTTGTTGTATAGATGTAGTAGTGGCAGTGGCAGAAGCATGGGTGGAAGTGTGAGATATAACAATGAAGATGATGGGCAGCAAGCCTAGCATCAAGGATCAATGTTAGATGATCAGAGTAATACTCAGTAAGGTGTATTGTTAGAGCACAATCTTCACTAAGAGGGAGTGTTGATTTGGGGTAGCATCAAATGTGCTATAGCCACAAAACTTTGTGGAGAGGCCAAGGCACATGAGATCTCCAATACCCAGAAAGGGTTTGGGTAGATTCTAAATAGTTTGGGATATATTAAAATAATTAATATTTTTAATGGAGTCCCTAAGTCTAAACTTAGGGAAAATAAAATGTTAATTTGAATTAATATAAAACTCTGTTAGAATGGTCCAAAAGTCATGGATCAAGCTAGATCTAATCTTGGCCATTGATTAGGGACTTAATCTGTGTTGTTTATTTGTCAACGAGAAAAGTATAAGAGGAGGCTTGAGGGTCACTTGGAGAACACACCAAGTTGATCAAGATTTTGACTTTCTGGTGCAGGGTTTGTTGTGGAAGTCAAGAGAGTGATCAGAGTTGCAGCTGAGGGGAAGTGAATATAGAAGCAGATAGGTAGAGATAGTGTTGGGAGGATCAACGCAATAGTCGGGAATGGTGAAGTAGAGGGAAGAAGCCAAAACTATTGGGAAGAGCCAGAACTACCGAAACATCCAGGAAAGTTGATGTGGAGGGTAGAAGCCGGAACTACCGAGAACAGCCAGAACTGTCGGGAACTACCGGAACAGCTGGGAAAGCTAAAGAAAATGGAAGAACCTAGAACTGCTGGGAACCGCCGGAATGGCCAAGAAAGCTGACATGGAAGGGAGAATTCAGAACTCTCGGGAATAGCAGGAACTACCAAAACTATTGGGAAAGCTTATGCAAAGGGAAGAAAAGGCTGACTCAATATGTAGAGGCTGACGATGGGTTTTTCATGGGGAAAAATTAGAGTTGAGGAGCTGCCGGAGTGCTTATCTAGGGTTTTAGCCGGAGCATCTGTCTTCGAAGGAGAGGTACTACTACCGAGATTATTCTCTATTGGATGAGTCAATTTTGTCACCCATATTGTATTCAGAAACTGCATAATAATAAAACCCTCAAATAGTTGCACAAGTTTTCCCGCATTGGGTTTTTCTAGGGACATTGATCCAAAAACAATGGTGGCACTTATGTGCATGTTTTGTTTCCTTCAGTTGATGATCTGTAATGTTTTGAGAATGTAATTATATTTATTTCCAATATTTACATGGTAAATAACTTGTTAATTAACAAAACAACTAGGTAGGAATAAATCAACAAGTACATGAAGGGTTTATAATGGGTTAGACTTAGAAATTCCAACAATTTGGTTTTGTAATTAGTTCTCGGGTTCCATATGGCTATGGGTTTCGGATAGGATCTCTGGATCCCTAGAACATCTTGGGTCCTTGGAGGTTGTGGGTTGATATGGTAGTTATTTGGAGCCCTCTAACATTTTGGGTCCCTGGAAGCTATGGGTTGAGACGGAATCCATAGAACCCTAGACATATTGAGAAGAGACCAATTTGGTAGATGTTAGTGATTTCTAGACCGGTTAGGTGAAATCACTGTGGTTAGTGGTTGAGGTGGTTTGGCCTCTAGAAGCCCTGGTTGGTTTTATTTTGGTTTAACCCTTATGATTCTGCATTCATGTTTGGAATATGGTGTGGGGATGATTGGTTGAAAGAGATATTTGGTTCAACCGAATATATCTTCGGGTGGTACATGGATGCCCTTGACTTGGTTGGCATTTTCATAACTTAATATGAGATATTTTCCTATTGTGATTTTTGAGCACTTGTACTAGTTAATGTGTTGATTTTAAGTCTAGTTTGTCATGGATTCTATTATGGTTATATGCACAGTTATATGATGTGCTCTTACTATGGATCTCTCTCATGATTTGACAATTTATTGAATCGTTGATCAATGCATGGGCTAAGAAGTGTTGTTGCAACTAGCTTGAGAGGGCATAGAGCCTTCTTGGTATTCACAGATGAATTCAAAGGTTTATGATCAGATATGCATTCATAACATGTAGCTTCTATGTTTATCATATGTTTGATGAAACACCTATCATGTATTTTGCATGTCCAAGTAAATATCTTGCTCAAGTTTTAAATGGTTGGCATTGCTATCATCGTATTTATGTTTTTAGAAAGTCATAGATAGTTTTGGGTAGTGGTCTGGAGGCTAGCCTGAAAAAGTGGCATAGATCTAGCCATCGCATGCACATAACGAGGGAATTTTGGACATAATGCAGGCAGACAAGCTTATGGGTGTGGTTGGAGCCTCATAACCACATTCACATTATGTAAAGGGTGTAGTTTGGGTGTAAGGCTTGTGAAAAAATAGTTCCATCTCAAGATATAATCATTAGAGGTTGTGCACTGACTTCTGGGTGATTTAGCGCTCCTAAGAGGTATTATAAAGTTTCCAATTTGTCAGCCCCACTTCCATAATTGGAACATGGAGCTTAGTTCATATCATAGTAACACTCAACTCATGTTTAACTGGAGAGATTATGAAAGAAATTAGATATGGGAGGATTCATTACACAGTGGTATCAGAGCTTCCCATTCCAAACACTTGGACTGGATGGGCTAAAATGCATATTGTTATGCGTGCATTCTGATGGTTATGGTTATCATGCATGTGGTTATTATTGTAGTCTTTTGTTATCATGCATGAAGTTGATATGTTCATGTAATTAGATATATCTATATATATATCTATATCTATCTATATATATATATACCATGCTAATCTGAATTGACTTGTGTAGATGTATAGCCTCCCCTGAGATACATTGAGGTGTCATTTGATTATGTCTTCTATTTCTTTATATAACATGATACGTTTGTGGGAGAGATAAGATTAGAGATGAAGAGCATAATGGTGTAAAATCCCCTTACAGGCTTCATGTAAAATCGATGAAATGGAAAAGATCAATTTAGCAACAAGGAGAATAGTATTCTCTTGATCTAATAGATACACTTAGGAGTCTAAGGGTGGAGATTGGAATTTCAAATGAAGACAATAACAGGATGTCTGAGGCATAAGAAAGGCTTTCCATAACTTAGGAAAAGAAAGCAGAAGTTAATGCAGTCATCCTTTAGAGCCTTTTAGATTTGCAAAATTCAGGAAAAATGGGGATCATTGTGGACAGGAGGAGAAGACTAATGGGGCATATGGAAGTAGGTGTCTTAGAGGAAAAAGGTTGGATAGAGATGATATAGTCATAGGTGGAAGATATTTAGATACACCTGATAGGAGGGGTAGTACTTATGGATTTCATTCTATTTATGGTTCTAAGAGACATCATTGCTGATGGCTCCCATAAATAGGTACATTTTGAAGATTAATATGCCATCCTCTAGCCTTAAAATTTCCCTTCTCTTGTATAATTCACATTTTTAATTATATTATGATTACTAAGAGGAGTAAAAGGTGTTTGTCATAGTATGTGGCCTAATGTGGTTTAATTGTAGGAAAATGAAGCATCTTTTAGGCCACTTTTATGCAAGGCACAATGGAGACAAATAAGAGAGAATTTATGGGGTTTGTCCACCTCCTTAACTCCCTAAAACTAGCTTGGGATCACCATATCCTCTCTCACCGGTTCGAGTTCATTGGAAATCAAGTAACTCCTAGTCCAAATGAAGATAAAGAAGGACAAGATCCATCATTTTCAGGATCAAGGAGGGAACAATTCCTACTTTCAAGGGAGTTTCTTCAACTAATATTTTGTATAAATAAAGTAGAGGAATAGATCATTAGGATTTGAAGTTTGTTTTAAGCTAGGAGTAGCTATTGAGCTCCAAGCATTGACATTGTTAATTTCAACTTTTATGTGATGTATTAGACTTGTACTTTTTGATAATGAGAAATTGGATTTTAAGTTACATTTGAGTCAGTTTCAGAGGGATGAGACCCTTGGGTTTGGGCCCAACCCAGAGGCTTTGGTCCCTCTTCTTGTAATTATGTTTCTTCTTGATTCCAAATAGTTTAGAGTTTCTTTCATCAGTGGAAATTGATATATAAAATCCTGTGTTTGCAGCCTCTACATCACCTCTCTCGTGGAAGAATGAGTCGAAGGATTCACAACCACAAGCCAAAAATATTAATTTTATGATTTCTTGGAAATAGATTAGTGTTATTTGTCCTTTTTTACATTTTATTTATGTAGTTTAGAAGTTATTTCAATGGTTATATCAATGGTTTGCATTAATTATATGTCATTTAAATTCAACTCATATTTTCCATCATAAGTTATTTAATTTTGTAAATGATAAATGGATGTATGCATTTGATTGATTTTAGGGATGATCGATCTACAGGTAAGGGAACCTTCATTGCTTCCATATTGAGCTCTTTCACCTTCTCCTTCCACCTCCAAGTTCTGTCCCAAAAGCCATGTTTTATGAGCTATTCCATCTAGCTCACCGATAACACTCATCCTAGTGCAAGACAGACCTCTGAGAGGTCATGAGGTTGGCTAGGGGCTAAAACCAACCTCCTTTAATTTTTTTCAACTAATATTCACCTCTCCGTACCCTCAAGCCAAAATTTTCACCGTGAAAAACCACTTGGATACCCTCATGTATCATTACAGGCCTTCGTGTAGTATTACATGCCTCCTGTAGTAATCGCCTGTAGAAAACATATAGCGGCCTTTTTCTTAACCAGTTTCAACCCAGACTACAAATTTTACTTAGAATATATGCATAATTACCCCCAGTTGTGATAATATGATCAGCAAAAGGTCCTAGGGCTTTCCAAACCTTCCTTGTCTTCACTACAAAATATAGTAGGGTTAGTTTCTTTATCATGCAAGTAGGTTATTGATTTATGAGTATGAACTAGGTAGATGGTACTTGCAATAGTTTGATTAATTATGAAAGATAAATTGGTTTCCTTTCTGCAAGTAGATAAGTTTATTTGATGAATTCTACAAGATAACATAGCTTTATTTCTACAAGTAGGTTAGCCTTTGTCTTTTCATGAATTGAGTAGTTAGAGTTTTATAAGCTAAGTCAATGGAATTTCTATTTTGATAACTAGAAGCAATCTCCAATTTGTCCTTTTCTCAAGCTTTCATTCTAATTCAGTAGAAGGAAGAGTCTTTGAGTACTTTTTGATCTAATTTCATAACTAAGGGTGGCATGAGTGGAATCCTATCTACTGTGCATATAGCACTACCACCTTGAAGTTTTTACAAACCCCAGGTTGATAATTTGAGTTTGGTAGCCCTTGGGAATTGCAACTTTCTTGGTGCAATACTAGGGATCACCACTTTTTTTTTATCGTTGCCGGGGAGGTGTCTAGGTAGATGTTGTTTCTCCTTAAGATTTTTTTATTTTCTTTTGCATACAGTTTTTGAAAAAGTAACACAAAGAAAAAGAAGAGAAAAAAATTATTTCATGCCTCATAGGAGTATTGATAATCAAGGAAAATTCTTACCAAAAACTCCCACACCCTCAAACAATCAACCTACACTGTTCTTCAGTGACTATCAACTTCCCTCTCTGACTGCAAGGGACTTAGAAGACCCTCTAGGTGAGTAAATTGAAATTTTTTAAGAACCTATTGGGGAAGAAGAAGAGCCCACTACACCTACCCAAACTATTGTTGAAAACAGGGATAATGAAGTTTTCCCTATTAGAGAGATCAATGGAAAGTCTAGAATGAAGAATATGAGCCCTACTTCCCTTCCACACTTCCATGGCGTAACCTCTTAGGCTCCTGATACTTTCATCTTTGAATTTTCTATTGTCTGTAGGACCTATGACTATACCTCTGATGAGTAGAAGTTGAATTTATTCTCCTCCGCCCTTAAGGATACATCCTTGTGCTCGTTGTAGAAAATCTGGTAGATTCATAAGCTAATGCAATTTTTTAAAGAAAGAGACAATAATATACTTCTACTCTTTACAGCGGAAATCCATAAACAGCGAGAAAACAATGATCAATATAGGAAGATAATCAAAGGCACATAACACTGTAAATATATGGGGAAAGCCATGGTTGAAAACCCCACCATCTATTTTGTATTAATCCGAAAAATCAAGATGAAATTACAATGCTTGTTCTATCTAGAACAATCCCAACACTCACTAAATTCAATCTCCAACTCATAAGCAAGATCAAGGCCAAATCTTAGCCTCTTCACAAGCTCTCCAAGTATCTATTCCAATGTGTAGCTCCTATGGAGGATAGCTTGTATTTAAAGGGAAATAAAGCCTCTAAAAAATTATGCAATCCCTTAAGGATCAGTTCCTAAATGCATGCACTATCAGTGCAACTCAGAAAAATCTAAAACAAATAGCACGTTATCCCTGCACTTTAGTCTCAACTGGGTCTTTCTTAGAATCGACATGCATAATTTTTCGAGCAAATATTTAGTTAACTAGAGTAGCACTGGTGGATTTCATTAGTGACACCACTGACCGTTAACTCACTATTAGTTCTCTCAATTAGTTTGAGAACTAATTTAACTAAAATGACTCATTAAACTGAGTCTTCTATTTTACAACTCACAATTAACTCACATTGGACCCCTACAAAGTAAGGAGAACATACACATGACGACAGAGAGACTTCTAACTCGAATTTCCTAAGTTAAGTAAGTTTAATAAACTTAACTAACTAACTAATTCGAGGACAAATTAAACTGGAATTTCTTGTTTCCATTTCTCAACACTCCCTCTCAACAAGAAAGGGATTATCAACTACCCCGATCCTGTCTCTGTGAAACTCGAATTTACATCTTGACAATGCCTTTGTTAAGATGTCAAAATCTTGCTCCTCCATGGGAATGTAATCTAACAACATGATTTGCCTTAATACACAATCTCTGAGATGATGTTACCAAATATCAATATGCTTGGACCAATCATGAAAGAATAGATTTTCAAAGAGTTTGATACAACTCTGATTATCACAATAAATCATTGTTGGATCCATCTGTTGACCAAACAAACTAACTAGGATCTTCCTCATCCAAATAGCCTCACATGCCACCTAACTTACAGCCATGTACTTTGCCTCTACTGAATTGAGTGCAACTGATCTCTATTTCTTGTTGCACCAAGAAGCTGTTGTTGACCCAATACTAAAAATCCCTTCTGATGTTCTCTTTCTTTTGAATTAACCCCTTGCCCAATCTACATCGGTGAAGCCTTGAATCCGCACTCCCTCTGTCTGTCTATACCATAGCCCAAACTGAGTAGTGCCTTTGAGATATCTTAATACATGCTTTGTTTCCTTCCAATACTGGTTCGTAGGCCTAACCATCACTTTACTATGCTGGTTAAATGCATAGAACATATCCAGGCATGTGCTCACAAAGTACATGAGTAAACCCACAAGGTGCTTGTAAATAGTAGCTTCCACTACTTCCCTTGAACTAGCATCTTCCTTCCTCTAATTACCAGCTGCAAGAGTCTCCATAGGTTTACTGCTCTCCATGTGGAATCTTCTGAGTATCTCACTGGCATACTTTCCCTGTGATACAAACAACTCCCCATCTCCCTACCATACCTTCATGCCAAGAAAGTAACACATGAGCCCCATGTATTTCAACTCAAACTATCTTGCAAGGTCCTCCTTGCAATATTTGTTGAGATTCTAATCACCTATCAAGATGAGATCATCTACGTAAAGTAAAATTATCAACAACTTACCTTCCACCACTATGTGATATAGGTTTTCATCCACTTCACTCTTCATGAAGCCCAACCCAGTGAAGTAGCTATCTATCCTAGTGTACCAAGCATGGGGTGCTTGGTTTAACCCATACAATTCTCTCTTGACTTAGCACACATGTGAGTCATGGTCCAAGGTTTCAAAACCTTTGGGCTTCTCTATGTACACCTCTTCCTCAATCATGCCATTATGGAAGGTAGTCTTCACATCAATATGATTGATATTCCAACCCATCTATGTTGATAGTGCCAAAATAGAACTGATTGATGAGTACCTTGCAATAGGAGTAAAGGTCTCATCATAGTCAATCCCCTCTACCATTGAAAAACCACAGGCCACAAATCTGGCCTTATGCTTCTCCACACTAACATCTGCATCTTGATTTACCTTGTAAAGCCAATGAGAGATCACTAACTTGTCCTCCAATCTCAGGACCACATCCCAAACATTGTTTCAAACTATGGAGTCATACTCCTCCACAATTACATTAATCCAAACTGGTTGCTACACCACTTCCTTAAAGGAAGATGGATTTGTCACAACACATGAACCCATAATTTCCATGTATCGAGTGCACCTCTCTAGTGACCTCCTTTGTCTGTGCTGAGAGGATGGTGCTCCCAGATTCCCTAGTTCATCATCCAACAATCTGTCATCCTCTCTAGCATGCTTTCTCCCTCTATGGAAGACTTTGCTTCAGTGGATGTCTCCACTCTATGAACCTCTACATATAGCTTCTCCACAGCAATCTAAGGTCCCTAAAACTTAGGAGCTAAAATCTCCTCATCTACATGTAGCTCAAGCTCCCTCTCAAGGGATACTCACATGGCCTTCTCGTCATCAAACCTTATATCCCTGCAAACCACTGTCATTCGACTAGTCAGAATGTACACTTGATAGTTGTGGGATGTTTCAGTGTACCCCACAAAGATCCCCAACTCTGTTGTTGGCTCAATCTTCTTCCATTCATCTTTGGTCACATGGAAATAAACCAATGACCCAAAAATCCTGAAGTGACAAACATCTGGCCTCTTACTGGAATAAGCCTCCTTTGGTGTCTTCATCTCAGGTATTCGATGTGTGCTATGGTTCTAAACATAAACCACTGTGTTGCATGCCTCAACCCAAACGTGTAGTGGTAGGCTCTGATCATGCAACATCGCCCTTGTTGTCCCTACTATGCTCCTATTCTTCCTCTCATCAACCCCATTCTATTGAGCGTTATGGGGTGTCGTCAACTCTCGTTTAATCCCTTCCACTACATAGAAATTCTTAAACTCATTGGAGACATACTCACCACCATTATCTCTCCGTAGAGCTATAACCTTCTTGCCATTCTCTTTCTCCACCAATGCTTTGAACTCACAAAACTTTGTGAAAGTTTGATCCTTTTTCTGCATAAAAGATACCCATTATTTATGATAATAGTCATCAAAAAATATAACATAATACCTGTGTTTGGCCGTGGATGCTATCAAAAATGGTCCACACACATTTGAATGGAATCTCTCCAGAATACACTTTGCTCGATTATCTCTGTCTCCAAAGGAATACTTGGTATATTTTCCCAAAGTACAACCCTTGCATGTATCTACTTTCTCAAGCATACCTTTGGGAAGATTGGTAGAGATTTGCTACAATATCTTCAAATACCCATGATGCAAGTGGTGCAATCGCTTATGGCACAAGTCACCAACGTCTCGGCCCAACATCTTTTCCTCTTTTGAACTCAAAGCATCATAATCCTCTACCTCTATCTTATAGATATTCTAAACTTGAATCCCTATCTTCTTTACTTGACTCATGATTATGTGTCAAAGGAATGCCTTTCCTTTTGAAAAGATCACATCATAGCCTCTATCCTCAAGCATAGAAATGGATACCAAGTTCTTCATGAGCCCAGGTACATGCATAAAAATCTTCAAGGTGAGCGGAGCCACGTGATCCCTATGAAAAGTAATAGTGCCCAAACTAGTAACACTATACTTACCGTCATCACCCATCTCAATATGCATCTTGAGATCTTTCTCCTCTCACTGAATAACTCTTTGTCCCCAGTAATGTGGAAAGAAGCACCACTATCTAAGTACCAGATGCTTCCTGTCACTGAAGACACCATGAATGAAATGAGGGAAAATTCCAATTCGAATTGGGAGGCCAAAGCCTCACCTTACGCTCCTCCTAAGGACTTCTCCTTGGACTTCTTCAATGGACAATTTGTAGCAAACTGTCAAATCTTGTGCCAATGAAAGAATTTAACTTTTTTCATGTCCTTCTTCATGCCACCATGATAATAATCTAATTTGGAATGGGAAATTTTACCTTTCCCCTTCTTTGCCTTAATCGCTAAGGCACAATTCTCTTCATCATCAGTATTTGATGAAGAGCCATCCTTAGTGTTCCTCCTGATCTCATCTTGCATCAAATCTGACCATAGTCATTCCCAATCTGGAATCTTCTCCCGACCATTGATAGAGTCTTGATAACTATGCCAACTCTTTTGGAGTCCAAGAAGATCAAGGCTCACCATATCCTCCTCGGAAACCACGATTGCAACACTTCCAAGTTCATCCCAACATTGAGTGAACTTGGTCAAGTATTTCATAATCGTCTTGCCTTTCTCCATCTTGATTTTATGAAGTTTATTGTTCAGTGCCAACTTCCTTTGATAAGTGCTATTTTGATACAAGTCTGTCAATGTTTTACGCATAGCATTCGGGGTTTCCTTTCCATGGAGACTCGAGACAATATGATCTCAAACTCCCTCAAGTATTATCCAGGTTTCCTTCACAACACCCTTCTTGCACTCAACCAAGTTCTCTGCATCAGTAGCTATTGGCTTAGGAATTTCTTGTTAAACAAATTCTTTCAAGCCATTGTCCTCTAGCACAACCTCCATCCTATCCCTCTAGGCTATGAAATTCGAGTTGCCTTCAAAGGCATACTCAAGCCTCAACCCATGGAACGCCATCTGTTGATCCTGAAGTATGTATTGCAAATTCGACTTTCACCTATAACCCAGAAACTCAAAACTTCGAAATATCCTCTAGTATATTGTTCTTAGCTTCGATACCATGTAGAAAATCCTGTAGATTCACAAGCTAATGCAATTTTCTAAAGCAAGAGACAAGAACCTACTTATACTCTTTACAGTGGAAGCCCAAAAACATCAAGGAAAAAATAATCAATAGAGGAAGAGAATCAATGGCACATAACATAATAATTCTTCGGGGAAAGCCACAACTCAAAACCCCACTATCTGTTTTGTATTAATTTGGAAAATCAAGATGAAATTAAAATTCTTTTTCTCTCTAGAACAATCCCATCACTCAGGAAATTAAATCTCCAACGCATAAGAAAGATCAAGGCCAAATCTTAGCCTCTTCACAAGATCTCCATCTCTCTATTCCAATGCATAATTCCTTTGGAGGATAGCTTGTAGTTAAAGGGAAATAAATCCTCTAAAAAACTGCACAATCCCTCAAGGATTAGTTTGTGAATACATGCATGGCCAGTACAACTCAGAAAAATCTAAAACAAATAGAACATTGTCCCTGCACTCTAGTATCAACTGGGTCTTTCTTAGAATCGACATACACAAGTTTCTAATGGGTTAATATTCAATTAACTAGAGTAGCACTGACGGAGTTCATTAGTGAAACCACTGGCTATTAACTCACTATTAGTTCTCTCAATCGTTTTGAGAACTAATTTAACTGAACTGGCTCATTAAACTGAGTCTTCTATTTTACAACTCACAATTAACTCACACTGGACTCCTACAATGTAGGGAGAACACACACATGACGACATAAAGACTTCCAACTTGAATTTCGTAAGTTAAGTAAGTTTAATAAATTTAATTCACTATTTTTTAAGTTTCTCTCAGAATAGAATTCGAATTTAATTCACAATTTTATTCAAGGACAAATTAAACTGGAATTTCTTGATACTGAATCACTAAAACTAGTTCTTTTCTAAGGGATCATGAAGACATGTTCGAGACCCTAAACATGTTTTTTGAGGGAGATATCTATCAATTATCCCATGATGACATTAAAATTGTGTTTAAGAATCACTCTAGGGCTACTAGAAAGAAGGGTTGGGCTAGTCAAGGCTTAATCAGTTCCTCTCCCTCCACGACATCCATTAAGAATGAGATAGGAAACATGTTGGAGAATTTCAAGAGTGAAATTATGCATACCCTTTGAATACAAATGAATACCATGAAAATCAAAATAAAGCAAGAGGAAGTGGAAAGGGCACTAGTTATTTTTTACCTAAGATGCACCAAAAGACATCCTAGGAATAAGTGCCCCTTAAATTTCATAGAGGTATGCCTAGTCTGTGAAGAAAATCATGCAACATACAAGTTCCCTTCTTTTCCAGGACTAAAATTTGTATATCAAGGAGCATAAGGGGGTGAGAGAAATTTGTTTCATCAATCAAATAATACCGCAAGGACCTAGGCCATATCAACAAGGCATGTAAGGTACACACTATTCTTATTATAATCCAAATCAGAATACAGTGTAACCTTGGTACTCTTGCACTCACACATCCTGGTCCACACACCCTTCTTGGCCTTATACTCCTCCATATCCTCCTAAACCTATCAACCATCATTTTCATCCATATCTACCCTAATCATCTCAATGAGGAAACCCATAACAAGGGTGGAGGCCTCAAGTTAACCAACCTGCTACTTTACTACCTCCACCCCAACCTCTGGCACAACTCACTCATCCTGCTTTGCCTAAGAAACCTCAAATTCCCGCTCAACCAAATCCAAACTTGAATAACAAGAAAGCCCAGCAGGTCTACAGTGGAGAGACATATTACCCTTCTTATGTTGTGGAAACCCAGGAGATCAAACTTTAGTTTGGGAGAGTTCTTCCACATAACCACCCACCTTCTCCACCTAAATAGCTTGAAGGAGATAAGGAAGAGAGTTTTCCTCAAGTCAATACACCTCCTTTTCCTAAGAGGTTGATCCACACTAGCCAGCACACCCCATAAGTAGTTGAACTTTTGGGAGAATTAGATAATTTATGTGTTAAACTGCCCCTTCTCCAGGTTGTTAAATATGTTCCCATATATAATAATCTCATCAAGGAGAAATGTTTCAAACATCCTGGGAGAATAAAAAGAGACACCCCCACCATAAATTTTGTTGGGAAATTATGTGATTTGATGCTTGCGAGGGTGATCGTCCCAAAATATCTAGACCTTAAAATCCATGTAGTAGATGTGCACATTGATGGCCTTATAGTCCCTAACACCCTAATTGATCTTGGGGATGCCATCAATGTAATGACTAAGGAAACCATGATAAATCTAAAACTCCTAGGAGATTTGAGAAAGACCACCACAATGTTGTAGCTTGAAGACAGATCCAAAATATCTCATGAGGGAGTTAATGAAGATGTTATGGTCTCCATTGACTCTTGGGAGTATCCTACTAATTTCCTAGTTCTCTAGTCCCCAAGTTTAATTTCTATACTCTCATCTTGGGAAGGCCATGGTTAGCTAATTTTGATGCTTACTTGTTATAGACATTTTTGGGCACTATGACCCCGATCATAAATTTCCATAAACCAAGGGCTCTTAAGTCCCTAAAAGTGTTGTGCCGACCTCTAAAAGAGCAAGGTCAACTGATTACATCTTCTCCCAGAAGTTCTCCATGAAAAACTACTCAAAACTGGTCAAAACTTTACCATCTCACCTGCTCCATGGTCAAAGTACACTGCATCCCACCTAAATACACAAGGGAGGTGCGATGCATCTTGAAAAGCCCTTCTATGGGGTGCGATGGGCGAGAGTGGACAAATGGCAAGGTCAATTTGCAAGGTGGAGGATCATGGAATCTTCCAGAAACTTCTCCTGTGACACTTGCCTCTCTGCATTCGCCCAGGGATGAGTAAGAGATCATCAATCTCCAAGTGGAATCAAGAACTATCAGAGAGAGGACACTAATCAAATCTCAAAAGCTGACTCACCCCCCTGCAAACATCTATATATGGATCCCTCATCCCAGAGATCCAGAGGCTGGAATTTTGTATCTTGTAAGGAAGTGCTGCTGGTTTCTTGGTGTAATATCATAGTGTTGGGTGATCTAAGCTTTTCATGAGGTGAAGAAGGGCTTTCTTGCTGAGAGGATGATGCTGGGTCAGAACAATTGGTTGTAATCCTCTTTGCTATTCTTGATTATTAATAAAGCTATTCAAGTTTTCCTCCACATTCTTGTATGATTAATGATATATGCATTTTTGTGGTCAATATATATCTGGTCCTATATTGCTTATGATAATAGATCTATGTTCTTGGATAGTGTTATGCTGCTTTAATTCTATAGGTGCTCTTTGAAGCTGGGTAGACGAGGAAGTGAGCGGCAAAGATCTATCAGAAGGGAGAGGAATCAAGAAAGGAACCAAGCGCAAGACAGAGGTTGGTCTCCTTCTTTCCCCTCTTATCTATTTCTCATAAAGGAAAATGAAAGTGGTTTTAGTTTGTTTGTTTCTAAGGTAGCTACCAGCTTTAGTGGGACTAGCAGCTCTGGATAGACACTAGATTTCCTGATAACAAAATGGTGACTCCACTGGGGAGCGAATAGATTGTTTGTTTATCTACATTTGTTTACTTTATAAACTTACAGACGGAGCCTGAAGTCAAGCCAGCTAGCCTTCGAATTTCATTTTCTATGCAAGTGCAAAGTAGATCAATGTTGCTTCAATCTATCTCTGGGTTTTGTTTATGAACTGAAAAATCAATCTACAAGCTCTCCAATTTCCCTTGTGGTGGCTCTAGTAACCTCTTTAGATCTACCCCTGTGATTTATTTACTTATTACCACTTGCTCGGCCTAAATCCGTGAACTGAGCTGCAAACTGTGACCCGGAACCCAGTTGAAGTCTTGTCCCTGGATCATTGCACTGTCTCTTCTTTGGATTCTGGATGCATTGCACTTCCCGAGTGTAGTAGGTGCGCTGCATCTCACTTTCCCTGTGTTACAGGTGCGCTGATCAGACAAGGCCTCTTCTGCTCTTAGATTTTGGTTTCTGTGTTCACTCTTTTCAGCTCTATTCAGGAGTTTTTCTACCTATTGTTAGTACACATCTGTTGAAACCCCCTTCCTTGCCATTATTCTGCATCCATTGTGCAAAGAACTGTAAATGTTTTATGTATTTTGAGCCATTTTTAGTTCTCTTACAAAGAAGTAGCGTAATTGAGCTGTCGTTTCTTGATTTGAAAGTGTCGCAAGTGTCGTTTTCAGTCATAGAAGAGAATCTGATTGTTCTTGATAGTCGATTACACTGTTACTCTTGTATTTGATTTGAATTAGTAGTTTTTCAAGTGTCGAAAACAAGTTTTCAATTCCAAATCGCAAAGTGTCGTCATTGTCTTCATTTTTCCTTGAAAAGAAACTTGTTAGTAATGTCGCTTAGAAAATTAATTCAAATTTTCGCTTGGCTTTCTGTTTATCATTCACACATTAAGAAGGCTAAAAACAAATACATGCATGTGCATTTGCATTTAGACTATTTGTTGGTTTGATTTAGGACAGTGCATATAGTCTGTGCTCTCTGCTCTATGTTGAAAGAATATCATCTCTCTTTCCTTAGTAGCTAGGATTTTCATTGCAAAAAGAAGATTAAACGATTGTTTATCATCTTGGATTACATTTTAGGAATTGTACATCTACATCACGCGGTGAACCTGAAAGGCAAATTTCTTAAGCAAGATCAACTGTAAAATAAATTTAATGAATCTAAAAACGCTTTGGAACCTAACGCACAACATTTAGAAGTCCAGGCTAGAGACATATTCCGACGTCGTAAAGCCTGGTAACTGTTGTTTTCATTGATGGTTGGGTGATTCCTCCACTTTGAGATGATAAGTGCCAGTACGGACTTGTGCTCCCATGTACCGTCGAGTATATATTGGGAGACCACAATAGGCTTTATCCTTTATCCATAGGAAGCCATGTCTGCCACCCTATCGATCGCAATGCACTGAACACAGCATTCAGGAAGATTGACTGCCATACCGTAAAAAGTATTCTACAGTTTTGCTATTGGTTTCGTAATCCATCTGTCTAGATTTCCAGAGCAGTCTCTTTCATTCCTTTTCAGACTCCTTAAAGGAAAAGGTCCATCTGATCACTTGTCACTTCAGGCTCATTAAAAATCGAAGGCAGCTAGAGTCATCTTTTGTTTTTTCTCGACTCTTAAAAATTGAAAAATCAATTTGTGTCAAAGCATCTAAAATTTATTTTAATCAGAATAAATATCACCTTTCCTACATTGGTCTTAGGTTGAGAAAATGGAGTCCACCAACAAATGAGTTCCCCTTGGGGGAGATCCTAGTCCTTTCTCCTCTTGGGGAGATGTTGGCGCACCACATATGGCCACATTGTCGCTTCCAGGATTGACAATCGGCTTGCCTGTATGGCTCTTCTCAACTTATGTCGTTCAGAACACCGTGATTCCTGAACAATCAAGTCAGCAAATAAACGATACCAGAGTTACCCCCCAACCCTCTACTTCTTCCAATTCTTCCTCTCCTCCTTCCTCTTTGCTTGATGAAGTTGGTAAAGCCAAAAATCAAGTAACTGAGAAGAAGAAGGAGAAGAAGAAGAAAGAGAAGAAGAAGAAGGAGCCCAAGGAAAAAAGGGGTGACTAGGCATCGTCTAGCGAAAATCCACACACTACACCATCCAGGCCTAAATCACCATGTGTCATTTTTAAAGGAGACCACTATCATCAAGATTGTCCTTGCATCCCTCAGATCTTAAGGGACTGGTCTCCTTGTTTGCAAAATCCGGTGTCATCAACCTTTGATGATCACGTTGAAAGTACACCGTCAACTAGTGAAAGTGACGCCCCTGGACAAAAAGGAAGACGTAAATTCCCTTGTAAACTGTGTGAAGGCGATCACATCGTCCACCGTTGTCCCTTCTTAGATGAGGCTAAAAGAGTTCTAGACGAGCATCCAATTTCACCGTTACGGCTTCCTCTTGGATATAAGAAGCTCTTCCTGAGTGCATCACTAGTTGAAAATCCGGCTGACACGCCCTTGTGGTCGGCCGAAGCATCTATCATTGAAGATAAACCATCTGAATCCATAGTAGACGAAATTCAAAAGGTCGAGGTGGCAGTTGACCCGGTCTTGCCTTCAGAGGATCCATGTTCAGATGATACAGTCATCGAAGAGAACAAGAACGACACCGTTCAAATTCTCTTCATAAGCATAGACTCTAATGAACATGGGGGCAGTTTACCCATTCCTTTACCACATGAAGGAATTTCGTTAGAGTCATATCTAGCCATCTATTCGGTCCCACCTCCAAGCAACCTTGTTTTTTTCTTCGATTGGAATCTACTAGGCAGACCCCGTTTACCGGCTAGTGTACCATTTCGAATCATTGCTCAAATATATAAAATGGTCATGGCCAGTACCATCATAGATGAAGGGGCTTCTGTGAGTATCCTTTCCTCAACTGCTTGGAAAGCACTTGGTTCGCCATCACTTTTGCCTGAGATGAGAAATCTAACAGGCTTTGACAAAGGAACCAGTCAACCGTTAGGGATCCTTCCCAATGTGCTGATAATGTTGAGAAGGAAAACCGTTCACATGAACGTAATGGTAGTCCAAGGACCCCTGCATTATAATCTACTGCTTGGACGTGACTATATTTATTGCGTGGGAGCCATTGTCTCCTCACTCTTTAGAGTAATGTGTTTTCCGCACGAAGGAAGAGTGGTCAAGCTCGTAGACCAGCTTTCATTCCCTGGTTCGCACATAGCAAATAGTCATACACCAACCCTGAATGGTCTTTTCATGCAAGGAATGTCTCATCAATCCCTAGTCCGTCCTCCTGATGAGCGCGAGTGATTCAGAGGATATGACTGAAACCCAGGGGGCATGCACCCTGGCCTGTTTTGACAGGAAAACCTTAGGTATAGGTTAGGTTTCCGCGAAGGATATATGACTGGTTGACACACCAGTCCATTTAGGAAAATGGGGTTAGACCGGAATAAGATACCTCTGTTAAAGGTAGGCCTTTCTCGATAAAACAAATGTTTTGTCTGCAAATTGAGGGGTAACCTGGAAACTCTACTTCACTATACCTGGGGGTATGCAAACCTTTTGGCATGCAAGCAAAGAGTGACCATTTATTTTTTTAAATTTGTAGGTCCTCTAACCCTTTAAACTTGTAGGATTGGTCGTTTCCTAACTTGCATAAAGAAAGGATGTGGGGTAGAGCTTTGAAAAGATGTCGTTTTTATATGAGATATCCTTATTATACGACTGGATTGAGCAGTTTTAACGCGGAATTCAAGCTCGTTAAAAAATAAACATAAGCAATGAGCAAATGTTTCCCCAGAGTTTAAGCTCATTAAAAAATGAACCATTTTCTGGTAAATAACCTTCGTGAATGTATTATCATCAGCCTTTAAAGCCTTGGTCGTGTTCTCATTATCACCTCCACTCTGTATTGGTCGATCATTCACCTTCATTTGATTGTTTACGAAGAGTGATCCTGTTATCCATCCTTGTGACACTGTCATGATTGGAAAATTCCAAACCTTACCTAGAATCAGCTGCTACCCGAATTTATCACTCGTTCCTCAAAAAACAAGTCTCCTTTAAGCTCTTTTCAAATGACTAGTAAAATATGAAAAGATTGCCGAGCAATTGGCCTCTCCCGCTCGTTAAAAGGACCAGAAGTGCTATCCCTCCTTTAGATTTTAATCTTTTTGGACTTGAGGGATCATTACACAAAAAGATCGAGTGCTTGTTTTGTTCGGCTCGTTAAAAATACCAAAAATTCATCCCTTTTGTATTATTTTATACTTTTTCGGACTCAAGGGATTATATGACGAAAAAGGATTATTGGAGTTTTCTTTACATCCCTTTTTCAGACTCTCTAAAATTGAAAAGGACCGAGTTATCCTTGTCGTTAAACTCGTTAAAACCGAATAGCGACAAACTTGTCCATACAGACAAGAACGAGTTTCACTATCGCTAGGCTCATTAAAACATAGCGATGGGTTTTCCCAAAGGGAAAATTATAGAAGAAGCATATGTTATCCTCCTCAAGCTTGACAAAAATAAAGAGGTACTGGTCAGCAATGACTAGGGAAAAATTGGGAAGAAAACTTGAAAAAACTTTATTGGTAGCAAGTTGCTCTTGAACATGACACTTTCACTCTGCATCCGAGTCGGGTTGGGTTGTTCCATTCACTGGTCATATCACCATGGGTCCATCACACCATCCATATTGGGGGTTAACGCTACCAATCCATCATGTCATTGTTGCCGATATGTCCAAGAGAAGTCGCTCAGAGAATTCACCTGTGTCTCATCCACTGCAATACATTTACACTCCATTCTTTCATGATCGCACCCTGAGCCTTATATCACCAGATCGATTTCACCTCCATTAAAATAATTTGCTCTGTTCCGTGTCATTGATGTGGTATTCACTAAGGCCCTCCTATTATGGATCACTTCTTGTTGACATCAACTCATTATCCAAGAGGTCGATCTAGGAACAACCCTTTTAGTACTTTGAAGCTTGCATGCCTCAATGGCAAGTTACTCACTTCCAGCGACAGGTTTACATCAATGGCCTTCGATCGAAAGATTTTGCGTGGTGTTCGACGCCAAGTCCCTTATTCACACCACATGAATTGTACTGTAGTACCTTTAGGGTCACCATCATTATCGGTGATTCCTCTCGCGCCTGTTAACAACTCACATCATTGGCTGGTAATCAGGCGATGTCTTTCCATGTTCGACTCCAAAACATCTCTCACATGGATCGACTTGTACTTTGAGTGAAGATCGAACAAGATTGAAGACCCTGGATCTAGTTTCATCCATCTGGGCTATGATATATATTCAGGAAAATAAAGACATCAAATGTACATCATTACTGCACAGATAATCATCCAACCGAAGGGATGATGGCTCTACCAGAATCATCAGTCTACACTCAGACGATTTTCTGTCTTATGTACATGAAAATGAATTTATAACGCTGAGCATGGGAATGCCCGCCTCAGCTAGATCATGAAAATATTATGAAGATAATGTATTGTATTGTACCTTATTACAGGTCGCCTTCCAGCTTGAAAAAACTTCAAATCCTCATGATAAAGCATTTCACCCGACATCAACAGATTAACAACCTCATGCTTTAGGGGGCAACTGTTATGGACATTTTTGGGCACTGCAACCCCAATCATAAATGTCCATAAACCAAGGGCTCTTAAGTCCCTAAAAGTGTTGTTCTGACCTCTAAAAGAACAAGGTCAACTGATTACATCTTCTCCCAGAAGTTCTCCATGAAAAACTACTCAGAACTGGTCAAAACTAGACCATCTCACCTGCTCCATGGTCAAAGTGCGCTGCATCCCACCTAAATACACACGGGAGGTGTGATGCATCTTGAAAAGCCCTTCTATGGGGTGCAATGGGCAAGAGTGGACAAATGGCAAGGTCAATCTGCAAGGTGGAGGATCATGGAATCTTCCAGAAACTTCTCCTGTGACACTTGCCTCTCTGCATTCACCCAGGGATGAGTAAGAGATCATCAATCTCCAAGTGGAATAAAGAACTATCAGAGAGAGGACACTAATCAAATCTCAAAAGCTGACTCACCCCCTTGCAAACATTTATATATGGATCCCTCATCCCAGAGATCCAGAGGCTGGAATTTTGTATCTTGTAAGGAAGTGATGCTGGTTTCTTGGTGTAATATCATAGTGTTGGGTTATCTAAGCTTTTCATGAGGTGAAGAAGGGCTTTCTTGCTGAGAGGATGATGTTGGGTCAGAACAACTGGTTGTAATCCTCTTTGCTATTCTTGATTATTAATAAAGCTATCCAATTTTTCCTCCACATTCTTGTATGATTGATGATATATGAATTTGTGTGGTCAATATATATCTGGTCCTATATTGCTTATGATAATAGATCTATGTTCTTGGATAGTTTTATGCTGCTTTGATTCTACAGGTGCTCTTTGAAGCTAGGTAGACGAGGAAGTGAGCGGCAAAGATCTATCAGAAGGGAGAGGAATCAAGCAAAGAACCAAGCGCAAGACAGAGGTTGGTCTCCTTCTTTCCCCTCTTATCTATTTCTCATAAAGGAAAATGAAAGTGGTTTTAGTTTATTTGTTTCTAAGGTAGCTACCAGCCTTAGTGGGACTAGCAGCTCTGCATAGACACTAGATTTCCCGATAACATTACTTTAGTTGTAAAGCTGGGAATATGACCATTAAGAATGGACATTTTTCTAAACAATTGGTACGGTATCCTCCTGCTCAAGCCTGTATTGAGCATGAATTACACTTGTGGATAGAAGAGGAGGAAGCATATGAATTTTATTACACCACCTGCCACCCAATATGCACTCTAGACATCACTACAGGAGGGGGCAACCTCATAAACATGATCTAATTGACCATATCCTTCAGAATCAACCTCCCACTCCCATACCCATTGATGATTTTATGAAAGGATCTTAGAGTAATCCTTGGGTTGACTTATGACTTATTGCCTCAATTCCAGACCATGTCAAGGTTATATAGTTTTGCCCATCCAAAACCTTAAATATCAACGCTTCTATCTTGGCCAAATACGAAGAACAATTGTGCAAAGTGTTGAGGCAACATCTGGATGCTTTTGCTTGGGACTATAAA
Organism: Pinus tabuliformis; assembly: GCA_031772625.1. NCBI lineage: Eukaryota > Viridiplantae > Streptophyta > Pinopsida > Pinales > Pinaceae > Pinus > Pinus tabuliformis. The sequence continues at coordinate 588,054,145 of CM062818.1, forward strand.
TAAATAAAAGGTGTGAATCCCTCAGTCTATACCCACCATATTTATGTCAAGGAGGGATTCAAGCTTGTGCACCAACCCCAAAGGATAATGAACCTATCTCGTATGGATATTGCGAAAGAAGAACTGCAAAAACTACTAGATGTAGGGTTCATAAACCCTAATTTAGATAGTGAGTGAGTGTCACCTCTTGTGTTAGTTCCCAAGAAGAATGGGAAGTGGAGGATCTATGTTGATTACTAGGAGATCAAGAAGGCCACAAAGGAGGAACATTTTCCTTTTCCCTTCATTGACCAAGTCCTATATGGCCTTGTCGGGAAGAAATTCTTCTCCTTCCTAGATGAATTTATATTATACAATCAAATCCAGATTAGCCCCGAAGACTAAGACAATACCACATTCACCTATCATTGGGGTACTTTTTGTTATAGAGTCATTCCATTTGGTTTGTGCAATGCCCATCCTACTTTTGAGAGGGCAATTTTGAGTATTTTTTCTAAATTACTTCATGATTCTATGGAAATCTACATGGATGATTTCACTCCTTATGGATGTGACTTCCATGAAGCTCTCTCCAATCTATGCATGGTTTTGAAAAAATGAATTGAAATGAATCTCTCTCTAAGCCCTGAAAAATGTGAGTTCTTGATCAATTGGGGGATTCTCCTTGGCCATGCAATCTCCAGGGAAGGGATATGGGTGGACCCAAACAAAATTTCTATCATCAAAAGGGTCCCTACCCCTTAGAAGCAAAGGTATGTCAGGAGATTTTTGGCACTAGCAGGGCATTATAGGAGATTCATCCAAGACTTTAGTAGAGTGGATTCACCTTCATTGACCAAGTCCTAGATGGAATTGTAGGGAAGAGATTATTCTCCTTCCTGTATGGATTTATTTTATACAATCAAATCCAGATTAGCCCCGAAGATCAAGGCAAGACCACATTCACCTATCCTTGGGGTAATTTTTCTTATAGTCCTTCCATTTGGTTTGTGCAATGCCCATGCTACTTTCCAGAGGGCATTTTTGAGTATTTTTGTTGAATTGGTTCATGATTCTATGGAAATCTACGTGGATGATTTCACTCCTTATGGATGATTTCACTCTTTGACATCATCTCAGCATGTCATGATGGTCCTTGTGGAGGTTAATTTTCTACAAAAAGGACATCCTTTAAAGTTTTATACGTTGGTTACTATTGGCCCATCTTACATCAAGATGAAAAAATATATACCACTAGATGTGATCAGGACCAAAGAATGGGAAAACCCACACCCAGGGATGAAATGCCCCTACAACCTCAAGTGGCCTTAGATCCATTTGACAAGTGAGGCATGGATTTCATTGGGTTAATTGATCCACCATCAGGGGAAAAAAATTATGTCATTGTGTGTTTATTACTTGACAAAGTGGGTTGAGACAAAGACGGTCAAAGAAACAACTGAGTAGAAAGTGGGAGAACTTTGAAGAGAGAAAATCTTCTATAAGTTTGGGTATCCAAGGGAGGTAGTCACTAATCAAGAAGCACAGTTCACATCCAATTTGATTGAGGCTATCATGAGGCAACACCATATCAAGCACAAGACATCCACTACCTATCATCCTCAAGTAAATCGACAAGTAGAGGTAATGTTTGGGATGGGGTCCCTTAGGTAATTTTGGGGTTAAAACCCCAAGTTTTGATGTAATTTTTGTAAATGATGTAAATTCTCCATGATTTGTGGATGCGTAGCACCTAGATGGTTAGGAGTCAAAAAGGGTTTTAGCCCTTGTTTATGTAACGTTGAGTCCGCTTTGACATCCACCCATGGTCTGCGGACCATGGAATTGTATAAGTAGGTGTGTCTTAGAGAGTCTAAGAGAGAATCTGAGTGGCAATGGGTCTGTAGAAGATAGGCAGAGAAGTGGGTCAGATAGGAGAGAAAGGCTCTGCAGTTGAGTGTGTAGACCCCTATAGCTGAGTGCGTAGAGGACTAGGTAGAGTCTGAAACTGAGTGTGTGGACCCTTGCAGCTAATTGCACAGGGTCGTTTGAGTATGTAATACCATATTCAAGATCAATAAAGAAGACTTTCAAAGAATTCCTGTGTTTATATGTTTACTCCTGTCTATTTATGATCATGATATATGTTGTGAATGAATAATGTATTTATGAAATATTGATCTAATGATGCGCATCTCCATGGAATAAGTCTTAATAACTGTACACATTGCATGTTAAGTACTTTCACAAATATTATGATACATTATGTTATGTTCATTAAATACCTAAGTAGATTTGCGCCAGTATAGATCTAGGGTAATTCTCTAATATGCGTAAGTGGATGATTCGACTATTAAAGGTCTGAAAAGACCAATCGTAGACCTTCACAAAGGTGCAAAGGCTGTTTAAAGGGAGTTGCAGTACCAATCCCTAGGGGATTATAGATCTGAGAAAAGGTAGATCTAGGGCATTAAAAGACATAACACTGATCTCTGGATGCGGAAACTTTGTTCCAACATCCCCCCATACTGCTTGCGGTGAGATTGCAGCCTGCACTACGTGGGCTATTACCGAAAGGGCTAGTAGTGTAGGGTTTTTTTTGCCATAATTAAATCTGAACCTAGGTCATGAACCCCTAATCCAACAAATGGTTTCATTTTCGGGACTAGGATATGCTTGAAGGGGACCCCCTAAGCCAAGAAATGGTTCCATTGCTAGGACCATGATCTGCTTGAAGGATATGTGTGATGCCGCATCACTACAATCTGACCGAGAAGGAAATTGAGAAGTGGTTGGATAGGAAGATTCACGAATTCATAGTGCAAGGGAATAGGAATCCATCCCTCTCAAAGGAGCACTAGTTGGAAATATATTTGTATACAGAAATACATGAAAGTTTCTTCAGCACCTTCCTGATCATATTATATGAGTGGATAGCTAAGTTGGCAGATGACCAAGGGCGGTGGAAGCTTGATGGTCCAATAGTGTGAACTCCAGAGTTGGTACGATGATTAGAAGCATCTGAAGAAAAAATCATGTGGGTTGTCGACCAATAGCTTGATCGAATTATAGGAGGATTTGTTATAGAATTTGATGTTTATACCTCAGTCAACCACAGTGAAGTAGAGTGACGCTTCTTCAAGGGACCACGAGATAAGTATATAATATCTTCAAATACTTGGAATAAGATACTCTTGTGTGAGAAATGGGTTATTCCATTTCCTTGATGTTCGGAGCTACGCGAAGTGGAAAACTCTTAAGAGATTGAAAGAAATCAGGTCCTAAATATAGCCCATTGATTGGAACCCCTTCAAGTGACGACAAGGGAATAGTATAGACCTCACCACAGAGTGTTGTCCAGCTAATAAGATAGGGTTTTTTGTGGACACATCACCCATCCACCCCACCTCCACCTCCACCTCCACTGCATACACATTCACCCACACCTCCACCACCACCATCGCCATTCAACATGTTGAACACAATGAAGCTGTCGATTTTCAAAGGTATAGGGAGTGAAGGCACTGATCAATTTTAGTTTGTTGTGAATGCTATGTGGATAGTGCAGCATATTACTAATGAAAACATAAAGAAAGCACAGTTAGTTACTCCTTTGCGGGATTGCACATTGACGTGGTATGTTAAGTATTGTTCTAATCATCTTGTGCCAACGCTAGCAGAGACTAAGGTTGCTTTAAACAAATAGTTTAGTAAGCCTAAGTCTGACTTGCAGTGAGTAGCTAGATTTAAAGAGATCATGATGAGGGTTGATGAGATGCCTTGGGAGTTAGATAAAAGGTTGAAATGTGTGATCTGCAAAGCTAATATGAACCTCACAGATGGTTAACACTACGGGTGGTTTATAGCTTCCCTCATGCCCCACTTGAGGATTTGTTTTTGCAGCAGAAGATAGGAACTCAGGTAGAATCCTTGGAAATCATGATGAGGATACGACCTTTGGGGTACATCAAATCCATTCCCAGATATAAAGCCTATGCTTAGAATTGTAGAGCTTGAAGAAAGATAAGGAGGCTAAGCCATAGGTGCACAATGAAGTCTAGTGTCTAAAATGTAAGAGCCAAGGGCATGATAAACACCATTGTCCTTTAGTTTTCAACTATATCATAGGAGGGGGCTCAATTCCCTTGAGACTAGAAGCTCCAACAGGCCCAATCATGGGGGTTGCACTATGGTGCATTATTTGTCAGGTGATTGGAAAACACACAACCAATAATTTTCATTTGTTTCAAAATTTCATTCAGACACCACAACAGTTCTTCTATGACTTCTGCAAATTAGTGGGCCATGATGAGTGCCAATGTCACAGCTATGAACAGATGATGGAAACAATGCCTAGCTACCGAATGCAAGCAGAAACTTAGCCTCCAGAGTAGGGCATCGGAGGAGTGCACAGAGGATATCAGGGATGAGGATGAGGTTGAGGAGGAGGAGGGCCTAGTAGAGGTCGAGGTTAGGTTATTTTTTACAACTATGGAACACTAGGGCACTACCCACAGGAGTGTCAGAATCAAACACACCCATCATGTCAATATTGCAGCCAGTTTTACCACACGATTGAAGAATGCCCTATGTTGATAGCTAAGATGCAGGAGAAAAATGCATAGCCTTACCAACCTACGCAGAACCTACAAATGATGAGAGATGAGCCCCACGAAGAGGATCCAAATGTTAATATAGTGTTGAGAAGTGGAATAACAACTGGAAATGATAAGGGAAAGAAACCTGAAGAGGATGGGTGCATTCGTGAGGCCCCAGAAAAATAGGTTGGTTTTGATTTGGTGTGCGCTAAGGAAACTTTTTTGGAAGCCAAGAAAAGCCCGTTGAGGCCTCCACCTCAGGGAGCCAAAAAAAAGTACCAGAAGCCAGTGCACCTATAGACGTTGATCCCTCTGTCCTTACCACATTCTTGGAGCATGCATGACACTTATGTGTGATAGAAAAGTTGCAAAAGGCATGCAAGAGTTAATAAACAAATGAGATGGAAAAGAAAATTCCCCCGATGGACACTGCATAGTAAGAAAAATGGGCAAAAATAAGGCGAGAACGGGGTGCGAGATGAGGCTCACCACACAGATAGCAGAATATGAGATGGACCAAGTCATTCTAGTTCTGGGGTCTAATGCGAACATTTTCCCAAAAAAAACATGGGAAAGAATGGGGAGACCTACGCTACAGTGGTCTCCGATCCAGCTTAAAATCGAAAACCATCAGAAAATCATTCCTATGGGATAATTACATGGAGTAATAGTGGATATCAAAGGTGTGAGAATGCTAGCTAATTTTGAAGTAATAGAGCGTTGATGACAGTAATCCATACCCTGCGCTCCTCGAAATTGACTAGGCCATTTACATGAATGTATTCATCATCTTGAAGAAGCAAATTATGTCATTTTAGAAGAAATCGCTTCGAGTAGCAGTACCGTTGGACCCTACGGAAGGGCCGCGGTACATTGAACTGGTCCGTGATTATAAAGAAAGTGAAGATGATTTAGACCAGATCTACAAAATAACAGTGCAAGATCAAGATTGGATCAATCCAACAAAAGATGGATGAATTGCATGGGACTGGGAGAGTTCCTGCACCTCTGATTGAAATGAAGAGTTGGAGCATTGGCAGAATCGACTGTTGAAGTATCTACACTGCACTGCAACATGATGACAAAATCACTGCACCACGTTTTTCAGAGGTAAGGAATTTACCTTATTATGATGGTTTGACTAAAGTGGATAAATTTATAGATGTGTTTGAGCATCAAGTCCCTGAGCATCACTGCCTCCAAGTGTTAGACTTAGCACTGCATGCTACCCCCGCATGATGGTTGGGTATGCACAAGGATAGCTTTGATGGATATAGAGATTATAGAAGAATGATGAGGGTTTGGTTTGGTCAACCTAACCTTTGATTGAGTACAAAATATGATGGGAGGGATGATCCGCGTGATCACCTAGTGAAGTGGACTAAAGCTTATAGAACGAAACTGCACGCGGAATGGGTACACCTATTTTGCCACACTCTAGATGCAACCGCCATGAACTGGTAATTGGAGATAGAGCTCTGCCATGGCATTGTGGAGTGGGATATATTGAGGGAAGGATTCTTAATGACCTTCATTTTCAAAGATGGATTGGAGAGCATTGACAAAGCTCTGTAGGTGATTAAGGCAATGATCTTTAGAATACCACAAGAACCTATGGAATGGGTCCAACTAGATTGAAGCACCTAGTTATGCCAGGCACTAGAATGTTATAATGTGATCACTGTGGAGGAGGATGAAGATCCAAGAAATATTAATATTCCAAAGGCTAAAGGGCGTCATGAAGTCGAGGGCCCACAGATAGAGAACATGGACATCACCACATCATTTAAAACTAAGCGAGTGAACATTAAGACTGAAGCAGAACCAAAGTTTGCAAAAATTGGGGATTATTGGGACAACGCGACTGTGGATAAGGTTCCTAATTTACTCCGTGAATATTAGGATTTGTTCCCTACCAAGTTTTCGGACTTGAGGGGCATAATAGGAGACTTGTGTGTTATGAAAATCACTTTGAAGCTGGACGCGAATCCTGTTAAGAAGAGGCCGTATCGCCTGAATCCTATGTATAAGGAAAAGGTCTGCTCAGATTTGGACAAGATGTTGGAAGTAGGCATCATAGTACCAGTGGAAGAATTGGATTTGGTGAGCCCCATGGTGGTTTAGGAGAAGAAGCAGAAGGGCGAGATAAGGATTTGCGTAGATCTGAGGAAGCTCAATGACGCCAGTGTCCATGATCCATTTCTAACACCATTTACGAACAAGGTATTAGAGAATGTTGGAGGATAGGAGGCCTACTTGTTCACTGATAGGTTTTTAGGGTACCATCAAAATCAATACTGCGCCAGAAGATAGGAGCAAAACAACCTTCGCGATGGAATTGGGTTGCTTCTAGTATATCATGATGCCATTTGGAATCAAGAATGCGCCTGCGATATTTTCTCACGTATTCATTGTAGATTTCAAGGAGTTTATTCATAAGTTATTGGAGGTGTACTTTGATGACTAGATGGTGTTCGGACTAGTCAAGCGCCACGTAGCAAGTCTGCGCTCGCTGTTGGATACATGTCGCAGATACCATATCACGGTGAACCTGAAGAAGTGCATATTATGTGTTCCCTTTGGAATCATGCTGGGTCATGTGGTATGCAAGCAAGGGTTGACGGTGGACCCTGCCAAGATCATCGTGATATTGAATTTGGAGGCCCTAAGGAGTGTTAAGCAGTTACGTGCAATGCTAGGACATACAGGGTACTACAAGAAGTTCATCAAGACTTATGCATAGATTACCGCACCCATGGAGAAACTATTGAATAAGGATGCTACATTCTATTGGGATGAAGAATGTTAGCAAAGTTTGGATGTATTCAAGGAAAAGATGGTCGTTGCGCCAATATTCATCTTCCGCAATAGGAAGAAGGAATTCCATATACATGTTGATGCCTCATGCATTGCGTTGGGATAAGTACTAACACGGGCCGATAAGGAGGAAATGGACCATCCTATAGCCTTGGTGAGTAGGAAATTATCGAAGGATAAAAATAACTACTTAACCACTAAACGTGAAGGATAGTAGACATGCTGTAGAAGTTTAGGAACTATCTATTCAGCGAACATTTCAAGATGTACACATATCGTTCTGCCTTGAAATACCTTGTCAATAAGCCTGTGTTGGGGGGAAAGATTTGTCGATGGTTACTATTATTCCAGGAGTGTGACTTTGAGGTCATCGTGAAGCCAGGGAGGTTGAATGCAGGACTTGACCATTTGTCATGGATTGAAATAGGAGAGGAGCCTACTAATTTGGAGGAAGGGTTGCCAAATGCACAATTCTTCATGGTGCACATAGTGGATAATCATTTTGCAAATATTATCCACTTTTTTACTACGAGGATGGCACTAGAAGCGTACACAAGTTAGCAAAAGAAGGAGCTAGTATCGCGTGCAGGAGATGTATCAGTGATTGCGGAACATCTATATAAGATGGGTGCAGACAAGATAATGCGACGATATGTGCAAGATTTTGAGAGAAGTAACATTCTCACAGAAGCTCATGGACGAGCTGTGGGAGGACACTCTATAGGAAAAGTGACTGCACAGACGATTTTACGCGTAGGTCTATGGTGACCAATGCTACATAAGGATTCCACAGCGTATTGTAGGGCATGCGATGCATGTCAACAAACCGACAGACCATCGCAGAGGGACGATTTGCCGCTAAATCCTCAAGTATCTTTGCATCCATTTGAAAAATGGGCGATTGACTTTATTGGACTGATTTAGCCCCTAGGAAAGAAAACTGGTGCAAGCTACATCATCACCACTATGGAATATCTAACCACGTGGGTAGAGGCATAGTTGGTGAAGGATTATATAGGGGCTATAGCAGCGAAGTTCTTGTTTGAGTATGTCTCAACCAGGTTTGGATGCCCAAAGGTGTTGATGAGTGATCGAGGTATGCACTTCCTAAATGATACAATCATCGCATTGACTAGGGAGTTATAGGTCTATCATCAAAAGAGCATATTATATCATCCTCAAGCTAATAGAATAGTTGAGATCTTTAATAAGATCTTGGAGAATGCGCTAACGAAGATTTACAATGTGCAACAGAATGACTAGAATGTGTGTGTACCTATAGTACTATGGGCTTATAGGAGTACTTGTAAAAAGTTGATCGGGCAAACCCTTTTTAGATTGGTCTATGGTGTAGAAGTTATGATGCCAATGTAGTATATCATGCCTAGTATGCACATTGCAGCCCTCACAGGTATGGCAAATTGCAAAGCGTTGGAGGAACAACTCGCGCAACTGATGGAGCTTGAAGAGGACCAATTCTTGGCTAGAGTCCATCAGCAGGTACAGAAGGAACGCGAAAAGTCATGGCACGATAGACACATCAATCTTTGCACGCTCAAGGTAAATGATATGGTATTGTTATATGATAGTAAGTTCACTAACTTTCTGAGGAAATTTCAGATGCATTGGTTGGGGCCATATATTATCAAGGAAATTACAAATGGAGGTGCATTTTAGCTTGCGAAGTTGAATGGAGAACCTTTTCCAGGAATATTGAATGCACACTGCTTGAAGTTGTATACAAGGGATCCTGCCCCATGACTATATGGTGGTAGGATAGTCTTAGTTCTCTACAAAGTTGCAAGGAAGCTCGCGACTATAAACTACACTGCCAGGGTTGTAGGACTACGTAGTAGGCAGGCTTCATGGAAGGGGGTGAAGTTGCAATATAGGCATCTCTGCGCAGGAAGCTGTGCTATGGAGGGAGGTGCTGCGCAGCACAACAGGAAAGTGGTTGTTGAAGTCATTGTTCATGATTTGACAACCAGAAGACGGTTTAGAGGAGTGCGCTAGTGGCATTTAAGGCTAAAATATTCGAAGATTTGTTGCAAACACAAAATTAATGGTAGAAATTTGGGGGGAACAGTCGGATTTGAATTTAAAAACCCCCATAAATTATGTGTGCTAGTCCAACAGAGAACACTTTGCGCATTTGGAGTTTTTCTGAACTCTGTTGTCTATTGCTTATGAGTTGAGAATTTTGGCAATATTTCTTCACCCACATGGATGTTTCTCTTGAAGCCTGTGGACTATTTATGGAGAAGATGACTGCCACCAACACCGCAGAATCTTTGAGTGTAGAGGCCATTGTGTCTGATGCCCCAGGCGCTGAAATATCTTGTGCTGATGCTACACCTGCGGTACCCATGGCGCCAAGGTCGCTAAGAATAAAATAATCTGTGGCAAAGGAGAAGAAGTAGAAGTCGATATAGATATGTGCTTCCCCTAGGAAGCATACTGCGACACCTACATAGGAAATTGACAAACAACCCGCAAAAAGGAAAATAAAAGGTTGTAGGACTGGAGGCCAAAGAAGGACAAGAAATCAAAGATGTTGATGCCGAAGGAGTGGAGTCCATCACAAAGCTCCCTCATTATATCCCTCCAAGGAAGGGTAAATAAAATATTTCAAAAGACACGGACTCTAAGAAATTTGTCATTTCCACACCCCTGCTACATGAGAAGGTGCCTTTTGAGGGGTTGTCGCTCGTGCAAGTACCGTTGTTGAAGATGGAGGATTTGGAATTAGTAGATCACACTAAGTCCCCACACTTAGTGAGAGGAAACCTCATGAAATAGGTATATTATGACGACATGGGTGTGACAACGCTAGAAGCAAAAGAATGGGCCCATAGTGTTGAGCAATCCAGTTTGCTCAACTTGCTTTGGGTGTTGCATTACCACCGCACCCCAATTAACACAATGTGCATAGATCAGTTGCTCATGCAGGTATGTGATGGATGTTTATCACTAGGAAGGCCTATCACCATCACTAATTTGTTGATTCAGAGGCTTACACACTTGTTGGATGAAGGGCTAAATTGGCCAAGGAGTTTGGCAGAAGGACGGGAGAGAAGGAGTTGGCTAAGTGCATGAAAAATGATTACAAACTTGTGAAAAAGACGCATGGGTATTATATCCTATCAATAAATGACCCTATGGTTCAATTGGCCACACAGATATTGGCTAGCAAGGTGATGAGGAAGTGCCACGTGGATGATGTTCAGGTGCCCATCATATCTCTAACAGCTCATTGCGCGGAAGACATATTATTCAATTGGACCAGATATCTATGCCAAGAGTTCCTTGCAAATTGCCGTGAGGTGAAAGATGAGACCAAGCCATTTCATTATGCTTGGTTGCTGCTACTTATTGTTTTGGTTGTATGGGAGCTGTTAGAGGACAGCCAGTTTCCTTCTTTGGAAGAAAGATTTTTGGAGGTAGCACAATTCGCCTCCCTATGGGCAAAGAAGGACCCCGCGTGTGTCACAGAGACAAATTTTTTTTGTCTTTTGATTAAAGCAAGTCTCCACATGGAAGTTAACCAATGCCCAAGGTTTTCCCCAACCTTTTGAATGTAATTTTCTACCTATGCAGCTTTCAAAACTGAATTCCATAGAGTTTATATCTAGGCCCAGAAGGATCCCGTGTAGAAGTGGTATGACTTGCCCTATTTGGTCATGGACTCCAATGTGCAGGATGTAGTTATGCACTGGCTAGCAGAGTGGTGTGCCCCTTCAAATATGGCTACTGGGCCAAGCATAGGTGTAGAAAGCGCGAGTGCAAAGAAAAGGAAGGAGGTAGCTAAGCAGGCTGCACGGAAGAAGAAAGATGTTGCCGAAAAGGCTTAGGTCGAGCTTGAACGTGCTCCCAAGGGGAAAGAAAAGCTTTAGCAGCACAAGACCCAAAAAGGTGACAAGTCACCTTCTATAGCAACAAATACCGAATTGGGCCAAGGTGTCAGAGGTGAGGAAGGGAATCACACCCCCTTCATTATGAAAAGGATAGGTGTGGAACAACAAGAGGGATCGGGGAAAAAGAATAAGGCACACAAAACACAGGTTGAACCCCTAGTGCTCATAGAAACCGATCTTGATGAGTTTGGTGACAAAGTCAGGGACATCACCATAGAAGTACTACATTAGTTGGAACAACAATACATTTAGAGCTTGGGAGGAGTGTAGAAGGATCTTTGAGAGTTGCAACTCCAAGCAACCAAGCTCTAAGTAGATGTCGGCAAAGTGAGTGTTGTAGCGAGAAGTTTGACACAAGAACAGAATACCGACGCAGAGCTAGTCCTGTGGCCGACGATGAAAGTGCGAGTCTTCCCCCTACCCACAAGTTTAGTAAACGCCAAGACCGAGGAACAGTGCGCCCTCTTGGATAACATACCGAAGATGGGCCTGAAACTTGCCACAATACAACTAGAGACATTGCATAAATTATTACATGCAATTGCGGGAGAGCTTCGCCTTCGAGAACAATGAGTACTTAGTGTTGTCAGTGAGATCAAGGTGAATAATCTACAATTTTTCACTAAAAAGACACAGATTTTGGAAGAAAGTGAGGCACTCGAAGCCCACAGTTCATGATTAGATTCAGCGGTCACAGACGCATGCAAAACTATTCCTAAACTTCATATTCCCAAGGATGCACAGTTAGAGGCGAAGGTTAGAAAATTGGTTGTTGGTGTGCGCGAGGAAAAAGCTAAAGTTAGTCGAGTTCAATTTGAACTCAACATGAAGATAACTGAGCTACAACTGAAGATGTAGCTATCAAATCCATTGAAGGTCCAGTAGTAGCATGGAGCCGTCGTAAAAGAAGGGATGACCACTTTGGATACTACAGTTTCTGATTGTTCGGCCTTATTTGAGTAGGCAATGGAGTTGGTGACGACCTTGCAGGAATATCCAACCCTGTAGATTTTGAATACAAAGGTGTGGGGGATGTAGAAATAGTACGATGAAGTCCAGGAAACAACATGCTCCATTGCCCAAGCACAATGCCTAGCCAAGTTGCAAGAAGGGAAGTAGCTCCTCTCATAGGTCAAATCATCACAGAATAAGGAGGCCTTACTTAAGGCCAGGTTGGGGCCCTAGTTAGACGAAGCTTACCAGGTCACAACCAACATTCAGGAAAGGCTCACAGGCTTGAAGAAGGTGTAGCAAATGATGAAGCTAGCAGCATAGGGACTAGCTACATAGTAACTAGTGGAGGAGATCAAGCAGGTAGCCACTCAGAGCGTTGTCGATGTTGTTGTAGTTCACGTGGGGATGGGGGATCTTCGTAGCAAGATCGCTACACTAGTTGAATGACTCGAGGGAGAGTCATGATATTTTTGTTGGGGGGCTATTGGGATGGGTTCCCCTAGGTCAGTTTTTAGGTTAAAACCCAAGTTTTGATGTAATTTTTGTAAATGATGTAAAGTCCCTTTGATTTTTGGATGCGGAGAAAGTAGATGGTTAGGAGTCAAAAAGGGTTTTAGCCCTTATTTATGCAAAGTTGATTCGGATTTGAGATCCACCCATGGTTCACGGACCATGGGATTGTATAAGGAGGTGTGTCTTTGAGAGTCTAAAAGAGAATCTCAGCGGTAATGGGTCAGTAGAAAATAGGCAGAGAAGTGGGTCAGATAGGAGAGAAAGGCTTTGCAGCTGAGTGCGCAAAGGCCTAGGTAGAGTCCGCAGCTACATGCATGGACCCCTACAACTGAGTGCACAGGTTCATTTGAGTCTGTAATACCATATTCAAGATCAATAAAGAAGATTGTTGAATAATTTATGTGTTTATCTATTTACTCCCATCTATTTATGATTGCGATATATGTTGTGAATGAATAATGTATTCATGAAATATTGATCTAATGATGCTCAACTGTATGGAATAAGTCTTAATAACTGTATGCATCACATGTTAAGTACTTTCATGAAGATTATGATACATTTTTTTATGTCCATTAAATACTTACATAGATCTGCGCGAGTTCAGATCTAGGGTTATTATATAATACGCACAAGTGGATGATTCGACTGTTAAATGTTCGCAAAGACCAATCATAGACCTTCACAGAGGTATAGAGGCTGTTTAAAGGAAGTTGAAATACTGAGCCCTAGGGGCCTATAAATATGTGCGAAGGTAGATATAGGGCAATAAAAGACATCACACTGATCTCTAGATGCGGAAACTTGGTTCTAGCATCCCCCCCATACTTCTTCGGGTGAGACTACAGCCTGTGCTACATAGGCTATTGCCGAAAGGGACAATAGTGTAGGGTTTTGTTTGGCACAATTAACTTTGAACTTGGGTCAGGACCCCCTAAGCCAACAGGTAAAAAACAGATTTGTTAGTAGCATCAGGAAATATTGGGTGGAGAGACTAGTATAGGCCATTTGGGCCTACAATAGCACTTGAAAAACCACCAATGGATTCACTCCATATGATTTAGTTTATGGGAAGAAAATTATGCTTTCTATTCAATTTGAATATAACACTTTAATAATGGCAGCTCAATTGGACATAGATGACACAATAACACAACAATAAAGGCTTCTTCAAATAAATAGCTAAGATGACTTTAGAATGAAATCTCCCTTACACACTAAATTCATAAAGCTACAAAGGAATGTTTGGCATGAAAATCATATAAAGGAAAAGACTTTTGAAGAAGAGGAGTGGGCCTTGTTATATAATTCTAGGTTCAGATATTTTAAATGGAAGCTAATGGCAAGATGGTTAGGCCCATACCTAGTGGAAAAGTGTCATGAAAATGGATCTGTCTAGATCATAACCATTAATGAGGAAGGAATTCCCTTGCTTGTAAATGGTTACAGGTTTAAGTTATATAGAATACCTCTATCCAAGGAGGAATTCATCAGTTAATTCAAAAAGGAATTGAATGTGATTGGGAGTTTCATAGCTTCCAGTCCACAACACTTTAAGAATTTCTTTTTTTTTAAAAGAAGAGAAAAATAAGAGGCCTATTTGAAAACCTCTATGAGGCATCTAAGGCCAACTCCTGGGTTGGAAACCTCTATGAGGTAGCCCAAGAGAAAATAAAATAGAAAAAAAATAATAAAGATCCCTAGGTGAAAACCTCTATTGAGGAACATGGGGCGGGAATGCAGGTTGAAAAGCTCCTTTGAGAAATCCAGTGTGTCTCAAGAAAAATAAAAAAAAAAGAGAGAAAAGAAAAGAGAAAAAAGGATGAAGCTTATATCCTATTTTCTAACCTTTCTTTTGTTTTGCAGAGTTTTTCACAGTGGCAGATTTCATGGTTACATGAAAAAACCTATAGGATTCCATCCATTACTCTATTTGTACACGACATATCCATGCTCTCCATTCACATTACTATCTATCTCCACCATCCCATCATTAATAGATATGAAATTCACCTCCTCTCTCTGTTGCTACAGGAAGGTCTTGTAATGCTACAAGAGGAAATTGTGGAGCTACAAGAGAGATATCTGAGGAGGAAAATGATCTAAAATACCATCCTAACTCTAAGAAATGGTAAATAAGTCCCTCCTATAAATTTTCCATCACTCATCCATCATCCATCCACTCATTTTAGGAAACTTTTGCTCAAAGTTCTCTACTCTGTCCTACCTTAAAAACAACACAAAAGCCATCATTTTCTATCTTTACATTGCCTACATTAATTTTCCATGATTCTAACCCTATCCTCACCACTCGTTATCATATCCCTCATCTCCCTCATGCCAATGGAAGACTTAAAGGGGAGAACAATAGATTGATACAAGAAGGAACACCTCCTGTAGCAGCCTATACAACCACACAACAAACACCGATATTATTTTTTATTTCAATGACTAGAATGGACGATGAACCTAGGTTTTCATCCAGGAATAGAATATTCATTCTCCGGGAGGCTTTCCACCATCGACATAAACTTTTATATTTGAATATGCACCTGCAAACACACAACAATAGAAACAGTCAACGCAGCATAAAAAATGAAAACATGCATGGGAAATAAGTCAAAGAATTCAACTCCCTTGATCATAATATTGTATGGTCCAACTCCAACATGCAAGCCTTTGCAGCAGATTGATCCACAAGTAGGCTCAGATATGGCAACCATAACCTCCTCCCTCTGCATATAAATGGAAAAAATTTGTTTTACTAGGCTAGAAGTGGCTAGTGAATTTGGCCACCCTCAACTAGTCAACTCAAGTGTGAGTTAAGTCACCCATGAAACGTGGAAATGTCAACTCAAAATAAACTGGTTTCCTCGAAGAGTGGGGTGATAATCATGAGGACGGAGAGATGATGACAAATAGTGGGGACAATGGTCCAAAAGAATAAACTCGTGTTAATTGCAAGTCACCATAGTGCTTCAATATTTTAACAAAAAAAAGATATTATGTGTTAACTTGAGTCAATTTACACCATCACTTATTCCAAAAACTGGTGGAGGAAGGAGGATCTAGTGCATCGAGTAGCTAAAGTGCCACCGAGGAGTTTCAAACATTACCTCCACACTGCTACAGGAGAAAGCTACAAGCAGACTTAGAATTGCTATAGGAGGGTCGAGAGGAGCTATAGGAAGAATTGAGAGGATAAAAAGGAGTCACAGTGGCTCGATACTCTCTCAAAAACTTCATGCACACCTAGAATTGATCTGAGAAGAAGTAAGTGATACCATCCTTCTCTGTTTCTACACCTAATTTCATGGACAATGTCCCTAAAGTTAAGAGCATATAGCAGTCAATTGATTAGTAGGGAATCCTTTTGGAATTTGTTGTCGGTAAGATAAATTAAATATCTTGGTGAATATAACTTTGAGCACCCTTTTCCCTCACTATCACCAAGAACTGTGCCATTATTTCAGCGTTGTTTATGACATTGTTTCACCACTAAGACTCGAACTTTTGAAATTCCACACCTACATAGCATCAACGAGTAATAGAAAATAAATGGGGGGAGGATTTAACAGAAGGGAACCCTCAGACACTAGGAGAATTCACCAGCACCCTCTTGTAGTTGACATCTCTAGAAACCACCGATGATTGGGATTCTTTGAGCTACTAAAGTGATATGAGGATGATTTGACCCATGAATTTTTGACAACATTACACTCTAAAGGGGATGATAGTGCCACAACTATTGTCATAGGAATGGCCATTCCCCCAATCTAGAAACTATTAGCAGAGTAACCATCTTTCCTCTAGGAATGAGATTGAGCAAAGAAGATAAGAAAGTAAGTGTCACAACTAGGAAAAAAAAAATTCCTTTCAAAATAGAAGCCTATAGAAGACAAGAATGGAGTGAGGAGAGAAAGTCTACCTTACGCTTGGGATGAGGCAGCCTACAATATCCTTAAATACATATCTTGTGAAGGGAGATTAAGTGTAGTTTATTCCTACCACTTCAGGTTGCTCCAAGAGCTGTCATTCAAGGCAGACTTACCCCTTTCTCAAAGACTTAGTGTCCCTTATTTTCTTCCACATTCAATTTGCTAGGTCTGTATAATAATAGTGTATCCCCTTATTGTTATTTTTGTACTCATGTAGCCCCCATATTATAATTGTTGTGCCCCATAGAAGCCCACTATTGTTATTGTTGTGCCCTTACATTATTATTGTTATGTAGGATTTTATTATAATATGACTCCTTCTGCCCCTATATATAAAAAGGAGGTCTTGTCATTTGTATCATCCAATAATTGTTTATTTATGTAATGTAAAGGAGGTTTCCCCCTAGAAGAGGATAATTTTTAAGTCACTTATCTATCTATTTGTGAGTTGGTTGCATAACATTTGGTATCAGAGCTTTGGATTCTAGGGTTTTGCTTCTTCAAACAGGTCATCTTGGATTTTTCGCTATAACGTTTTTTTTACTAGGCTTCAAAAGATGAAATTTCTACCACATGGATCCTAAATCTTATAGAAATTCGTGTACAAATTTCATATCATTATTAGCTATATTTTCAAAGATATGTTATGAGGAAGTTAGGATTTTTGCAGGCTTCAGAATTCTGTCTCAAACAAGTGACCTATGGAAAATTGTCATAACTTTCGTTTTAGGCATCAGATTTGAATTATATAAAAAGTGTCTAAACGTGCATGGAATTTAGTTTTTCACATATAAATTTCAGGTTGAAAGGTTAAAACAGTGACATGTGGTATCCCATTCAACTTCACTCTAATGAACCAGTCCATAATAAGGTCATTGTGGGAGATTTGGCATAAATCTTTCTTGAATAATTCAATATTGATCATACTTGTGGGGTTAGAAAGAAGACTTATAGAGATACAACAGGAAGAAATTTCATAAATTGGACATCCGAAATTACAAAGTTACAATCGTTTCAAGATCGAGCTCTTAAAAGCAAGAAAATGTGTGTATTTTTAAAGAAAATTTCGTAAGTTTTGTTTGAAAAATCAGTTTGAGGTGATTCAAGAGGTATATTGAAGCATGGATATCGTTGTTTGATTCCAAAATGCATTGAAACAAAATAATGGATAGACCTAGTAATTAACCAGAAAGCTATTTTGTGATGCATGAAGAAGAGGAAGAAATGCGACATGATATATCAAATTTGCGAGACCAAGTACAACAAAGTTTGCTCTCGCAGAAAGTAACAAAAAATGAATTGGAAGCCATGATGAATGTTAAGATAGATATGAGGAATTTTTATGGAAAGGATTGGTAACTTGGATACTACAGATGGAGCAATATTTTGATCTACATGATGTGCAACCCTCATAGAAGGTACGTATTGTATATTTATGTTTAGAACCTAATAAATTTGTATGTTATAGATTGATTTGTTCTCATAAACCACTTGTCACTTGGTCAATTTTTATGGAGGAAATCATATAAAATTAGGAATATACAAAGACAAACACCTTATTTAGCCAATTGATAAATTTCAAACAAAAGGGTTCAATGGTGAAGCATGTTGAAGACTTCAAAAAATTGAATATTAGGATAATCGGTATTATAGAGGAGCATAGGATTGATGCGTTCATAATGACTTTAAAATATAACATCCAACATTAGGTTCTCCTTAGGGAACCTAATTCATTGGAGAAGACATTGATGGTGGCAAGACAAGTTGAAAGCAAAGTTATGGAAACAAGGAAGTCTCTCATATTATTCCACAAGCTACAAGGTTGAAACTAGAACAACTGGAGGAAAAAAGAGCAAGAGGGCTTTGTTATAGTTGTGATATAAAATACACTAAAGGTCATAAGTGTGCTGAGAATAAATTATTCTACATAGATTGTGAACAGGAGGAGGAAAAGGAACAAGAAACATCAAAATAGGAGAATATACACCAGGAACCAACCCCAGAGAAAGAAGAAATGAATCCGACCATATATTGTAATGCATTGGTAGGAATTACAACTCCTCAAACTCTTAAGGTAGAAATATATATCAAGAAACAAAAGCTCATAGTGCTTATTGATTCAGGTAGTAGCCATAATTTTATTCTTTGTAAGATAGCCAAGGAATTGAATTTCTTCCTATATCCAGCACCGGAGTGTCAAGTGATGGTTGCCAATGGAGGAACTATAAATTTCTATAGAAAGTGCCATAATATGAAGCTAACCATGGGGGAATATGTATTGAATAGTCCAATTCTTTCCATTCCAATGGGTCTTGCTGATGTTGTACTAGGAGTCCGATGGTTACAATCTTTGGGAACGATAGCTTTCAATTTTGAAGATCTTTTCTTGATTTTCTTTTGGGAAGGAAAGGAAATTGAATTAAGGGGTACCACTGGGAAACCATGAAATATAATCAGCTCTAATGGAATTAAAAGTATTCTGAAGAAAGAGAAATGAGGTGTAATTGCATAATTATTCTCACTATGGGTTCAAACATCGAAATCACCTATTTCTCCAGATCTCCAAAAACTCTTGGACAATAATTCCAAGGTGTTTTAGACTCCCAAAGGCCTCCCACATATTCATGATCGAGATCATGAGATTCACTTGATTCCAGGAAGTTTTCCTCTAAACATTAGACCTTACAGATATCCTTATGCCCAAAAGAGTGAAATTGAACGTATCATTATAGAAATGCTAGAGGTTGGTATAACTCAACCTAGTAAAAGTTTTTTCTATGCTCCAATAGAATTGGTGCACAAGAAGGATGGATCATGGCATATGTGTTCAGATTATAGCTAGGAGCTCAGCAAGCTCACTATTAAAGATAATTTTCCCATTCCCATAATTGATGAATTGTTGGATGAATTACATGGAGCAATTTACTTCACCAAGTTGGATCTTCATTCAGGATATCATCAAATTAGAATGAACACTGAAGACATTCTGGAAACAACATTCAAAACTCATGAGGGTCATTATGAATTTTTGGTCATGCCTTTTGGCCTTACTAATGCACCTTCCACATTTCAAGGTTTGATGAAATCCATCTTCAAACCCTTCCTTAGAAAATTTTTGTTAGTATTTTTTGATGATAAAACTAATCTATAGCGAGTCTTGGAAGGATCATGTTCAACATATTGATAGGGTGCTCAAACTATTGGCGAAGAAATAATTATATGAAAAAATCTCCAAATGTTTATTTGGAGTAAAGGAGGTGGAATATTTGGGTCATATTATATCTCATGGGGGTTTTAATGTAGACCCTAAGAAAATTACAACCATTAAGGAATGGAAAGTCCCCACAACCATAAAGTATCTTCGATGATTCTCGGGTTGGCAGGGTATTGTCACAAGTTTGTTAAGAATTATGGTAGAATAGAAGCACCTCTAACATCATTACTATATAAAGATGAATTTTCTTGGACTCCAGAAGTAACGAAGGCCTTTGAACATCTTAAAGAGGCAATGTGCCAAGCACTTCTCTTAGCTACGCCAGACTCCACAAAAACGTTTATTGTGGAATGTGATGCTTTAGGAAATGGAATTGGTGTTGTTTTAATGAAATAAGGAAGACTCGCTGCTTTTGAAATTCATAAAATAAAAGGAAAGTATTTACAAAAACCTATTTATGAGAAGGAAATGTTGGCAATACTACATGCACTAAAGAAATGGAGACCTTACATAATGGGAAGACACTTCAAGGTAAGCACAGATCATGATAGTCTTAAATACTTTTTTGAACAAATATTATCTTCAAAAGAGTAGCAAAAATGGGTGAAAAAGATGTTGGGTTATGAATTTGAAATCATCTACAGAAAAAGGAAGAAAAATGTTGTTGCAGATGCACTCTCAAGAAAGGATGAGGATGTGGAAGCATTGATTTGTGATATTTCTATTATTCAACCTAAGTAGATAACTGAAGCAAGGGATGAATGAAAGAATGATGAAGAGGTGTGGTCACTCATTCAAAAGTTGCAGAAATATCCTTGTACATATGATACATTTAGACGAAAATATTATTCATTATGGTACATATACCACTTATATCTTTGTAAGAATTACCAAATCAAACAAAATATTCTTTTGGAATTTCACGCCTCTCCCTTAGGAAGGCACTCAGGACTTTTAAAAACTTACCATATGGTCAAGAAGGAATTTTTTTGGGATGGCTTTAAATCTGATATTCAAAAATTTGTGGGAGAATGTTTGGTTTGCCAACAAAATGAAGTTGAGACAGTTAAAACCCCGGCTCTACTATAACCTTTATCCATTTCAAGTCAATGTTGGGAGGAGTTATCAATGGATTTTATCATAGGTGTACCCAATTTTAAAGGAAAGAGTGTCATCATGATGGTAGTCAATAGACTTACCAAGTATGCACACTTTTGTGCATTATACATCCTTTTAAAGCTGGCACAGTTGCTACTACATTTATGGAAACAATTTAAAAGCCTCATGGAAATCCAAAGATTATAGTAAGTGACAAAGATCCCATTTTCACTGGAAATTTTTGGACAAAATTATTTTCTTGTCTTGGTACTAAATTGGCTCATAGCTCATCTTATCATCCTCAATCTGATGCGAAAATTGAGATAGTGAAAAAATGTTTGGAAGGATATCTTCGTTTCTTTGTATCTGACAAACAAACATAATGGGTCAAGTGGTTACCTCTAGTTGAATGGTGGTATAACACTTCCTTCCATATTGCAAAAAAAATGACCCCATTTATGGAACTTTATGGATATCATCCACCATCCATCACATCATCTTTAAGAGAAAATTCTAAGGTTCAAGCAGAGGAAGATCACATCAAGCATCAACAATAATTTTTCCAACTCTTAAAGGATAACGTCACTCTGGCGCAGAATCAAATGAAACAACATGTAGATCAACATCATAGTGAAAGATGTTTTCATGTAGGTGACTGGGTATTTTTACAACTACAACCATACAAACAAATGTCTCTCAAGAAAGCTAAGAAATATAAGAAATCATCACCTGAGTACTACTGTCCTTACCAGGTGTTGCAAAATATTGGTACTATGGCATACAAATTAGAGTTTCCTACATCTTCCCGTGCACACCCATTTTTCCATGTTTCATGCTTAAATAAGGTTATAGGTGACAAGATTCTAGTTCAAATAGAGTTTCCAAAACTCGATGAAGAAGGAAAAATCATATTTGAGCTTGAAGCAGTCACAGGAAAAAGAACCTAAAATCTATGGAATTGATCAATTTAAGAGTATCTCATTAACTAGAAGAACTTACCTATTGAATATTCCATATGAGAGGATGAGAATTTTATACAGAAGCATCCAAAACTACTTGAGCATTGAGGAAAACAACTTTTTGAAGGAGAGGGGCATGTTAAGTCCCTATAATACTAGTGTATCCCCCTTATTGTTATTGTTGTGCCCTTACATTATTATTGTTATGTATGCTATGATTATATTGTGACTCCTTATACCCCTATATATACAAAGGAGGTCTTCTCATTTGTATCATCCAAGAATTTTCCATTTATGTAATGTAAATGAGGTTTCCCCCTCGGAGAGGATAATTTTTAAGTCATTTATCTATCTATTTGTGATTTGGTTGCATAACACAATCAAGGAGATGATTCAGAAGTTAAGGGAAGGAGAAAAAAAAACATTTAGCTAACCATGGCCTCATAAAATTGATAGTGGTAGATGCTTTGATCCATTTTAGAATCCCTGTCCTATGGAACAAATTTGTAGACATGGATAGGGATCCATTCATGGAAACACAAGCCCTCACACCAGGAGAAATGACGTCTTCTAGTGTTGGAGGAAGAGAGGAAAAAATAGAGGAAGAAGAGTGGGAAAAGATAGAAGAGGAAGAGGTAACAAGGTCAGAAGAAGAAGAAAGGAAAGACAAAGGAGGAAGGGGTGGAAAGAATAGAAGAAGAAGAAACAAAGGTAGAAGTGGAAAAAGTAGTAGAGGTAGAGGAAGGAGAGGCAGAGATGAATGGAAAAGAGGAGGAGAAGGAAGGATAAGA
Organism: Pinus tabuliformis; assembly: GCA_031772625.1. Classification (NCBI taxonomy): domain Eukaryota; kingdom Viridiplantae; phylum Streptophyta; class Pinopsida; order Pinales; family Pinaceae; genus Pinus; species Pinus tabuliformis. The sequence continues at coordinate 588,076,920 of CM062818.1, forward strand.
AAGAATAAGCCATGCGAAGACTTATGCACCCCAAAGAATAGAAGAAACTGAACAAGAAGTAGTTGCAACCCTAGCTACATTGGGAACTCTCATCAATCCCAGGAGGAATCAATCAAGACCAAGTCAAATGTATTTTAGAACCAAGAAGAGAACTAGAATTGGATAAGGAAACCCAAAATCCTATAAGGGTTCCTATAATTATTGATGAGTAACCAAGTAAAAGGGAAGAAATAGGACCCAATGAGGGAAAAATTGAGGAGGTCAGTCCTCCTAGAATGAAAAACAAATCATGCATAACACCTATAGGTAGGCCTACCACTAGGTTTGTCACCTTAAAGAAGCTAAGGACTCAATCTCCCTTTGAGGAAGAGGAAAAAGAGAAGTTGCAGGAGAGACAAAGATTGATACAGGAGGGGTAGAATTTTCTGCAAGAAGAAAAGGGAAAGCTATAGGAGCCAAAAAAATATTCACAAGAGGTAGCCACGACCTCAAAAAATGTTGGAAAAGATGTACAAGAGCTCCAAGAACCTAGCCCACAACCTAGCTTGAGCTCCTACTACAAATTAATTGGAGGGAGGATTATCCCTGAAAAAATTGTAGTCCCACTCCTTTATGAGCTAGAGATAGAAATAGGTAGAATCCACCAGTGGATGAAAACTTCTAAATCTAAGAAGGTAGAGGATGTAGGAACCATGGAAGAAAGGGTCATTGAAATGAAAAAGAATTAAGTGAGCTAAGAATGAGAGAGTCTCTAATGAATGAGAAGCTACAGGCACAAAAAATGAAGTTGAGAGAGAGGCTACAGGAGAAAGAAGCACAACTTGCCACCATGGCAAGTCTCTCCATGGAAGCATTGCCATGTAGACACCCATCAAAGTCTTATTCCCTCTTTCTCAAACAAAAGTGGTTGCAATTCCAAATCAAAATTCACAACATGGATCTATGCCCTTTCAAGATTACAAACACTTCACTGAATTTTGCAGCCAAGCTAACATGGAAGATAAAGAAAAATTGGTTGAATTTTACATGCACAAACTAACCTTGAAAGATATGAATTTTTAGGATTCCAATGCAAGGTTGGGAGATATGCAGCTGATGGCCTTAACATCCTGGATGACTCATGAGGAGACAAGAGCTAAGGAAGTGAAAAGGGTAATGACAAAGGAAGGAAAGGAACCATTGTATATCAGGATAGAGCTAGTGAGTGCAAGGGTTGACATTAGTAATCATGGGTTCATCTCCAGTGATTCTCCTTTAGAACCTAAATAACTTGCCACCCAGGTGCAAGCTATTTTACACTTTGAAGACACATTTAGGTTATTCGGAACAAAAATTTTGCAAGTTTTCCAGAGGAGATGGCATGCCTTACCCCACAATCTACAAATTATGGAATATCACTCTCCTGAAAGGCTAAGGAATGTCTTGGAGAGAACACCATTATACAAGAGGATCATGCAGACTATGAAATTCAGGTGGATAATATTCAAGCTCAGCCCCCCTTGATGGTAGGCTTATAAGAAGGAAGAGATGAAGCATGAGAGCAAAATGAATGAACAGAAATAGAGAAGAATGCAGGTTTTTACCCCCAAGAGGGAAAACCATCTGAGGAGCCTTGGGATGACATGGAGGCCACCAGAGCCATGAAAGAGTTTCACATGGATGACTGAGTTGCTTAGAGGATGAGAAACACCTTTAGCAGCAGGGTGATGATGATTCCCATCAATATGTACATCTTAAATAGTAATATGCCATCCTCTGGCCTTAAAACTACCCTTCTATTGTATTAATTCACATTTTTCATTATATTATGCTTAGTAAGAGGAGTAATAGGTTTTTTTCATACTATGTGGCCTAATGTGGTTTAATTGCAAGAAAATGAAGCATTTTTTAGGCTATTACTATGGAGGTGCTCAATTGAGAAAACAAGAAGAGAAATTAGGGGGTCTGTCCACCTCCTTAACTCCCTAAGGGCACATTCATCACTTCCATCCTAATCTATTTCACCTTATCCTTCCACCTCCAGGCTCTGTCCCAAAAAGCATGTTTTATAAGATATTCTGTCTAGGTCACCAATAACACTTATCCTAGTGCAAGACAGACTTCCGAGAGGTCCTGAGATTGGCTAGGGGCTCAAAAAAACCTCCTTTCATTTTATTAAACTACTATTCACCTCTCCATACCCTCAAGACAACGTTTTGAACTTCAAAAGCCACTTGGATGCCCTCTTGTAGCATTACAATTCTTGGTTTAGCATTACAGGCCTCCAGTAGAAATCACTTGTAGAAAACCTGTAGCAGCCTTTTCCTTCATCTATTATGACCCACACTGCAACTTTGACTTATCATATATCCATAATGACCCCTATATGTGATAATATGATCGGGAAAAACTCCTAGGCCACTCCAAACCTTCCTTGTATTCACTACAAAAATAGAATAGGGTTGGCTTCTTTATCATGCAAACAGGTTATTGATTTATCAACAAGTATGAACTAAGTAGATGGTACCTACAATTCTAATTGATAGTTTGATGAATTATGCAAGATAACATAGATTCATTTTTGTAAGTAGGTTAGCCTTTGTATTTTCATGAATTTAGTAGTTAGGGTTTTACAAGTTTCGTCAATGACATTTCTATTTTCATAACTAGAAGCAATTTCCAATTTGTCCTTTTATCAAGCTTTCATTCTAATTTAGTACAAGGAATGATCCAAAATGGATCCAAAAACCATCTAAGTCTTCAAAATCCTCTAAAAAATCAAAACAATTGCAAAAGAAGAAGTTTTAGAAATATCGGATTACACTATCGGGAGGAAAAAATATGAAGAAAACAGTTAAAATAGGCTTATCGGTGGTCAAAAGGAACAATGCATAAGAACCATCAGATTTGGCTGATCAACGGTCTAGATCTGATCGGCATATCGCAAATCGATGGAGGCTATCGAAGCCTATCGGAGACAGTCACATAAATGTTGCGATAGCGATCAGCGGGGTCAAAGAGGAATATCATTCAAGTGCATAGATTGAAGGCCCACGTTAACTCGCCATATCGCATCGATAGATTATAGCGGAAGCGCTTACAACAGTTTGGGGCTCATGCAATATGTGATTAAAATTTGCATTGCAAAATTGCATCGGATCTACACAGAGGAGCGGGGCTCTCTCTCTCTCTCTCTCTCTCTCTCTATATATATATATATATATATATATATCTATATATATATATATATATATATATATATATATATATATATATATATATCTGTGTGTGTGTGTGTGTGTGTGTTTGTGTGTGATGCGATAGCCGGATCCGATAGAGATATCAACGACATTCCACAAAATTTGAGATTTGTCAAACGACGGTTTCTATATATTTTGTTTATTAAACGAAATACAAAGGGAAGCACCGATGCGATGAAAACCGGATCCAAAAGGTTTGTGAATGAAAATATATATTGTTTCAAGTCCCATATCGGTTGTTTTGTGGGATTTTGCAATGTTTGAATGTATTTTAAAAATACAAAGGGAAACCATGGAATAGGCATTTGTGACATACGATAAGCGATTTCAGGCAGACCCGATAGGAGTATAGAGTGGATTTAAGGACTTTTGAAGTCCGATGAACAGTGTTTTGGTGGATTTTTTTGTGTTTGAATGTATTTCTCTGTGTAAATAGAGAATAGCTATTTTGGGGATTTCAAAGGCCAGATGGACTCTTTCATTACAGAACAGGTGGCCACCTCCCCTGAAGACATTATGCTATGATTGCTAACGCTCAGAAGGGGGATTTGAGCAGACAGAGGCTGGGGAGCCAGAGAGCCCGAGAAGAAGAAATGAACAGACAACGTAGATTGGCTTTAAAGCCACAAACTGCCAGAAATAGAGACAAGCAGTGCTGAGACAGAGAGCAAACAGAGACAGAGAGTCAGTGAGGAGAGTCTGTGTACTCAGAAAGACTTGGGGGATCCAAGTAAAGCCTTGTTGTTTTGTATCTGTTGTGTGAGACTCAAATTGAGCTCACTTTTGTAAAAACTCTGCTTCTGAAGACATAATAGAGAGGTCACCACTGAAGGCTGGACCAAGAGATGTAGCCTAGGAGTGTTGGGTGAACTCCTTATTAAACTTGTTGTGTTTATGTTTGTTTTTCTATTATGTTCTTTAACTTATTCATTGCCTATGTATTTCACAATCTTATCAATCCATTGCATAAAGTAACATAGGAAAATCCATGCACATGAGTTTATAATACCTTAATAATTGTCTAAGGTCTCATTTTCAGATCAATTGATATTAGAGCTTTGGGTTTGCTAAGGTTAGACAAGCTTGTGCTGGATTATTGAATGCTAACTACGTCAAATCTCAAATTAGGAGAAGGAGAACTAGTTGAGGCTAACCTAGAAATTGGAAGAGTCTATCCTAGGAGGAAAATGACAGAAGAAATTCCCTTGGAATCAGACTCTCAGTTCATGGACAGTTTCATGACCATGAGAGCCATGGTAGAAGAGATGTATCGAGAATTTAAGAAAGGCCAAGGGGAAAGCCCTTCAGCATCTCAAATAGGAAAAGGAGTAGAGGAACCTCTTCTAGTTGCCCATTCAGAAGGCAAAGGGAAAGGGGAAGAACCTCCTCCATCAACACCTCCTTCTAGCATTGAAAATAAAAAGAAGAAGACTTATGTGATTAAATTAGATGTAAAATTTGATTTTCCAATATATGATGGAGAATTAAATGCATAAAAGCTAGATAAGTGGATTAGATAGATTGATGTATATTGTGGGGTGCAGAACACCAATTCAAAAACGAGAAAGATTCAGCTAGCTAGCCTTCGCCTTGGAGGAACTGCCCTAGTGTGGGGGGAAGGCAGGACACAAGCTGATTTGAAGAAGCATGGTAAAATTCTTTCTACCTGGAGTGAATTTGTTTCTGCCATTAAAAAAAAATTCTATCCACTAGATTATATGCAGCAAGCAATGATGAGTTGGCAGACTCTTCGCCAATTAAAGGGTAAAAGTGTACAAAACCATACCCAGGAATTTAGGAAAAGAGCTTTAATTATGGGCATTTCTCTACACTCACCTGAAACTTTGCTGAAGTATATAGGTGGTCTGAATAGCTATTTGAGGCACACCATTCTCATGTTTAACCCCACTAGCAGAGATGAGGTATCCATTCAGGCTACACATCTAGAGGCTAGAGGCAAGAATGAGAACCCAGACATTGTGGGATCATCAAAACCCACTACAAGCAAGAACAAGGAAAAGAAGAAGCAGAAATGGAAAGAGAGGAAAGAAAACATTGTACAGAAAGGCAAACCTTCACGCACTCACTACAAGAAGGATGGACACGATGATGAACATTGCTGGTCTTTACATCCGGAGCTGAAACCCAAGAAGTTCGATGGCAAGAAGAAGAATAATGTTGCTGCTATTAAAAAATATTTGGGGTCAGACTCAGGTGATGAAACAACAATCACAACCATAGGTATAAAGGGTAAAAGTTTTGAAGCATCTACTAGTAATTCTACACAAACTATTGATAATGAAGAAAATGAGAGGAAAAGGCATGAGCTTTTTCATATTAGAGTTATTTCCAAGCATCAAAAGATTGATACATTATTTGATAGTGGTTCACAAGTAAACTTGATTTCTGAAGCAATTGTAAAGAAGTTGGGATTACTAACCACACCTCACAAGAAGCCATATCCATTAGGTTGGGTATGTGATAAAGCAAAGCTACAAGTGACTAGATCATGTAAACTTAGGTTTTCTTTTGGATCAACATGTGTAGATGAGGTTGAGTTAGATATCATTCCCTTGGATATATGTGGAATTGTTTTAGGAAGTCCTAACTTGTATGATAGAAAAGCCATTTTCTATAGAGCTGAAAATAAGTATCAACTCACCAAAGATGGAATAAAATATATTGTAAGAGCTCATAAACTCAAAAATAATTACACTCTCATAAACTCAGGGCAGATGAAAAGGATTGTAAATTCATGCAAGTAATTTTTACTAATGGTTGTAAAGGAAAAGAAACCTGATAAAACCAATGTATTTGAGGGTTGTGATGCTAAACAAAAAGCTGATTTAGAAAAAGTTGTTTCAGAATATGATATCCTATTTCAAGAACCTAAAGGTCTACCACCCAAAAGGTAAATTGTACATGATATTCATTTGTAGCAATATGCTCCATTGCCTAACATTGAAATGTACAGGTTATCCTCTTTAGAGAATGAAAATATCAAGAAGTAGGTACAGGAGATACTCGAGAAAGGGTTGATAAGACCCAGCACATCACCATGCGGATCCCTAATCGTGTTGGTGAGAAAGAAAGATGGTTCGTGGAGGATCTTCATTGACTATAGAGCACTGAATAAAATAATGATCAAGAATCATTATCCCCTTCCTTGCATTGATGATCTATTGGATCAGCTGAAAAAAGCGGTTTACTTTTCCAAGTTGGATTTGCATAGTGGCTATCATCAGGTCAAAGTAGTAGAACAAGATGCATGGAAGACTTCTTTCAAAACAAAGCAAGGGTTGTATGAATGGCTAGTTATGCCTTTTGGCTTAACTAATGCTCCTACCACTTTCATGAGAGTTATGAATGATGTACTCAGGCATTTTATTGATGATTTTGTAATTGTATATTTAGATGACAATATTGTTTTCAGTAAAACATGGGAATAACATTTGAAGCATGTAAAGAAGACTCTAGATGTTTTGAAAAGAGAAAATGTTAAGTTATCAAAACGTGAATTTGGCAAAACATATTTAAATTATTTGGGTCATATTGTAGGGGGTGGTGAACTGAAGATAGATCCCTCTAAGGTTGAAGTCATTGTAAACTGGCCTAAACCCAAATCTGCTACAGAAGTTAGGAGCTTCCGAGGAGCAACACAATATTGGAGAATATTTATTGCTAACTTTTCCTTGATTTCAACTCCCTTACATGCTTTGATAGGATTGAACAAGGTGTTTCAGTGGGGAGGCAAACAACAGAAAGCTTTCGACACCTTGAAAGAAAAAATTAGTACAACACTAGTACTAGCATTGCCATATCTTCAAAGACCATTTGAGATTGAAATAGATGCCAGTGACTATGCCATGGGAGCAGTGTTGATGCAACATGGTAAACCCATATGCTATCATTCTCAGACATTTAATTCTATAGCAGTTATCCGACATATGATAAAAAATTGTATGCATTAGTATAAAGTGTGAAAAAGTGGAAACATTACTTAATGGGCAAAGAAATAGTTATACATACTGATCATCAAACACTTCAATATTTGCACTCACAAACTAAATTGCAGCAATCAAGACACTATAGGTGGATGGGTTTCCTACTGTAGTTTCATCTTGTCATCAGATATAAGAAGGGCATACACAATAAAATTGCAGATATGTTATCAAGACCAATCATAAATGCATCTACTATACTTAAGCATAATTCAGTGTTGCATGAAAGCTACATTGAACAATATGCTCAAGATATAGATTTTAAATATGTATATGCAACTTTAAGTCATGGAAAACAAGTAGAAGAATTGGATTATCATGTTAAGAAAAAACTCTTGTATCATTTGGGAAAGTTATGCATTCCTCAAACGGAAAGAGTTAACATAATCTGAGAAGCACATACTTCTCTCATATTCGGCCATTTTGGTGTAAGTAAAACAGTTGCACAGTTGCAAAGATTCTGCTATTGGCCAAGAATGCATGAAATAGTTTCTAGATATATTAAAGGGTGTACCATGTGTGCTAAAATCAAGCCCAACAATAGAAAATTAGGCTTGTACACTCCACTACCAGTTCCTTCTCGTCCTTGGGAAAGTGTTTCCATGGAATTTGTTGGGGGATTGCCAAAATATAGAAAAGGTCATGACTATTTATATGTTATTATGGATAGGTTCAGTAAAATGTGTATTTTAATACCTTGTAACAAGCAAATTATAGCTGAAAAAACAACAAATTTGTTCTTTCATCATGTCTGGGTTCATTTTGGGTTACCCACTTCCATTGTATCTGATCGAGATTCCCAATTTGTTGGGAAGTTTTGGTCAAGTCTGTGGGAATTAATGGACACCAGACTGAAGAAGAGCACAGCCTTTCATCCACAAACAGATGGCCAAACAGAGGTGGTCAATAGGATAGTGATCCAGTTGCTCAGGGGCTATTGCAGCAAACATCCCAAGCTTTGGGATGAACATTTGTGTTATGTGCAACATGCTTACAACTATGCTAAACATTCTTCTACACAAAGATATCCTTTTGAGACTTGTTTTGGTTTTACACCAAAGTCTCCCTTGGATTTTGTCTTTAGTAAAGACATAGCAGTTGATGGACACAGTGATGTGGACAAAGCAACCAAGTTCATTGAATAGATCCAAGAAATTCACCAGGCAGTGCAGGAACAATTGGAATAGAGCTAGGCCAAGTACAAGAAAAGGCATGATAAGCATCGAATCAAACATAGCTTCCAAGTTGGTGATCAAGTCTGGCTATACATCAGCAAAGATAGAATGCAAGGTGAGGGAAAGAAGTTGAAACCAATAAGGTATGGGCCTTTCAGGATACTTGAGAAAATTGGTGAGAATGCTTTTTGCCTTGATTTTCCAGCTTACATGCACATCTATTCAGTGGTTAATGTAGAAAAATTGAGACTGTTTGAACCTTCATTGATTGAAGATCCCGAAGAGTATAGTCAATTGCCTTCTATTGATGATCTGTTGCCTGAATATCTCAATGAGTTGCAGGAAGATACAGTTTTCGATAGGAAGGTGAGAACTACGCGTAGTGGGGATATTGAGTACCTCAAAATTGGACTCAAGGGTTCAAAACCAAGCAGTGCATGATGGATAGAAATTGGACAAGTGAGGAAGTTGTATCCTCGCTTGAACGATGTTGGAAAACCAGCTTTTGGTGGTCCAAAAGCTTTTTCAGTGGCAAGGCATGATCCAAAATGGATCCAAAAGCCCTCTAAGTCTTCAAAATCCTCTAAAAAATCAAAACAATCATAGAAGAAGAAGTTTTAGAAATATTGGATTACACTATCAGGAGGCAAAAATATGAAGAAAACTATGAAAACGGGCTTATTGGCAGTCAAAAGGAACAATGCACAGGAGCCATCGGATCTAGCCGATCAACGATCCAAATTCGATCAGAATATCGGAAATCGACCTAGGCTATCGGAGGCTATTGGAGGCAGTCACATAAATGTTGCGATAGCGGTTAGCGTGGTCAATGAGGACCGTCGATCAAGCACGCAGATCGATGACCCACATTAACCTGCCATATCACATCAGCAGATTAGAGCAGAAGTGCTTACAACGGTTCGGGGCTCATGCGACATGCAATTGCGACAAATCACATTGCAAAATCACATCAGAGCTACATAGAGGAGCGGGGCTATATATATGTGTGTGTGTGTGTGCAATGCAATAGCCAGATCCGATAGAGCTATCAACGATATTCCATAAAATTTGACATCCTTCAAATGACGGTTTCTATGTATTTTGTTTATTAAACGAAATATGAAGGGAAGCGCCGATGCGATGAAAACCAAATCTGAAAGGGTTTGGGAGTGAAAATATATATTGTTTCAAGTCTGATTTGGGTCGTTTTGCGGGATTTTTCAATGTTTGAATGTATTTTAAAAATACAAAGGGAAACCATGGAACGGGCATTTGCGACATGGGATAAGCGATTTCAGGCAGACCCGATAGGAGATAGAGTGGATTTAATGACTTTTGAAGTCCGATGAACATTGTTTAGGCAAATTTTTTCCATGTTTGAATGTATTTATCTGTATAAATAGAGAATGGCTATTTTGGGGATATCAAAGGCCAGATGGACTCTTTCATTGCAGAACAGGTGGCTACCTACCCTGAAGACATTATGCTATGACTGCTAATGCTCAGAAGGGGGATTCGAGCAGACAGAGGCCGAGGAGCTAGAGATCCCAACAAGTGGAAATGAACAAATAGCGCAGATTGGCTTTAAAGCCATAGACTGCCAGAAACAGAGACAAGCAGTGCTTAGACAAAGAGCAAATAGAGACAAAGAGTTAGTGAAGAGAGTTTGTGTACTCAGAAAGACTTGTGGGATCCAAGGAAAGCCTTGTTATTTTGTATCTGTTGTATGAGACTCAAATTGAGCCCATTTTTGTAAAAAATCTGCTTCTGATGACATAATAGAGAGGTAATCACTAAAGGTTGGACCAGGAGATGTAGCCAAGGAGTATTGAGTGAACTCCTTATTAAACTTGTTGTGTTTGTGTGTGTTTGTCTATTATGTTCTTTAACTGCTTCATTGTCTATGTATTTCGCAATCTTATCTTTCCATTTCACAAAGTAACATAGGCAAATCCATGCAAATGAGTCTGTAATACCTTAATAATTGTCTAAGATCTCATTTTCAGATCAAGGAAGGTTCTTTGAGAAATTTTTGATCTAATTCCATAACTAAGGGTCGAATGAGTGGAATCCTATATTTTATGCATATAGCACTATCTCCTCGAAGTTTATATGAACCTCGGGTTGCTAATTTGATTTGACAAGCCCTTGGGAGTTGCAACATTATTGGTGCAATACCACTAGCTATGAAACTCCCAATCACATATCTATTGGTGAGCCCCATTAATTTATTAAATGAGTCCCATTAATAGGTACATTTTGAAGATAAATATTCCATCCTCTAACATTAAAAATACCCTTCTCTTGTATTAATTCACATTTTTCATTATATTATGCTTAGTAAGAGGAGTAAATGGTGTTTTTCATAGTATGTGACCTAATGTGGTTTAACTGTAGGAAACTGAAGCATTTTTTAGACTATTACTATGCAGGGCTCAATGAAGACAACTAGGAGAAAATCTAGGGGATTTGTCCACCTCCTTAACTAGGGAGTTACTATTGGCCCACCTTACATCAAGATGCAAGGAGATATACCACTAGATGTGATCAGTGCCAAATAATGGGAAGACCCACACCAAGGGATGAAATGCCCCTACAACCTCAAATGGCCTTAGAACCATTCGAAAAGAGGGGCATGGATTTCATTGGGCCAATTGATCCACCATTAGGGCAGAAAAAGTACATCATTGTTTGCATTGATTACTTGACAAAGTGGGTTAAGACAAAGGAATTCAAAGCAACAACTGAGAATAAAGTGGTAGAATTTTTAAGAGAGAACATCTTATATAATTTTTGGTATCCAAGGGAGGTAGTCACTGATCAAGGAGCAAAGTTCACATTCAATTTGATTGAGGATATCATGAGGCAACACCATATCAAGCACAATACAGCCATTGTCTATCATCCTCAAGCAAATGGGCAAGTAGAGGTCACAAACAGAGCATCAGGCAGTATCCTCACCAAAGTTGTTAGGAATTGTAGAAAATATTGGGAAGAGAAACTATTAGAGGCCACTTGGGCCTACGATACCACATGGAAAACCACCACTAGATTCACTCCATATGATTTTGTTTATGGTAAGAAATCACGGCTTTCTATTGAGTTCAATATAACACTTTGAGAATGGCATCTCAATTGGACTTAGATGTCACCACAACACAACAAGAAAGGTTGTTCCAAATAAATGGTTTATATGAGTTCAGAATGAAAGCTCTCTTAAACATTGAAGTCATAAATCTGCAAAGGAATGTCTGGCATGACAAGAATATCAAGGAAAAGAATTTTCAAGAAGGGGATTGGGCCTTGTTACATGATTCTAGGCCCATACCTAGTGGAAAAGTCTCATGAAAATGGATATGTCAAGATCATAACCATTGATGAGGAAGTAATTCCCTTGCTTGTAAATGATTACATGTTGAATTTACATAGAATGCCTTTGTCCAAGGAGGAATTTATTAGTTCAGTCAGCAAGGAAATGAATGTGATTGGGAGTTTCATAACTTCTAATCCACAACACTTTTAGAATTTTGGTTTAAGAGAGAGAGAGAAATAAGAGGCTTAGATGAAAACCTCTATGAGGCATCTAAGGCCAACTCCTGGGTTGAAAATCTCTCTAAGGCAACCCATGAGAAAGAAAAAGATAAAAAAATAAAATAAAGATCCCTAGGTGAAAACCTCTCTTGAGGCACCTAGGGTAGGTATGCAGGTTGAAAACCTCCACTGATGAAGCTCATGTGTCTCAAGAAAAAGAAAAAAAAAAGAAAAAAAATGAGAGAAAAAAGGAAGAAGCTCGTATCCTATTTTCTAACCCTTCTTTTGTTTTGCAATGTTGTACATAGTGGAAGGTTTCATGGTTACAGGACAATATCTATAGGCTACTATCCATTACTCTATCCATACACCCCATATTCATCCTCTCCATTCTCATTACTATCTATCTCCACCATCCCATCATCAAGAAATCTAAAATTCACCTCCTGTCTGTGTTGCTACGGGAAGAACGTGTGTTGCTACAGAAAATTCTTGTAATGCTATAGGAGGAGTCTGTGGAGCTATATGAGGGAGATATGAAGAGGAAAATGATCCAAAATACCATCCTGACTCTAATAAATGGTAAATAGGGCCCTCTTATGACTTTTCCATCACTCATCCATCATCCATCCACTCATTTCACCAAAATTTTTCTCAAACTTACTCTCTTTGTCCTACCTTAAAAAAAAACAAAACACAGAAGCTATCATTTTCTATCTCTATAGTGCCTACACTACTCCATGACTATAAACCTATCATCATCTGTCAACATCATATCCCTCATCTCCCTCATGTGAATTAAAGACTTAAAGGGGATAACAAGAGACCGCTACAGGAATAAACTCCTCTTGTAGCGGCCTATACAACCACACAACAAACACTGATATTATGTTTTTTTTTTCCACCACCAAAAGAGATGATTAAGCTCGGTTTTCAGCTAAGAAGAGATACCTCATCACGTATGGTCGAGTTCCAGCATGCAAGCCTATGCAACATATTGATCCACAAGTAGGCTTAGGTATGGCAACCCTAACCTCCTCCCTCTACATAAAAATGACAAAAAAGTGTTTTAATAGGCTGGAGGTGACCAGTGAACCTGGGCACCCTCGACTTGTCAACTCAAGTGTCAATTAATTCACCCATGAAAAGTGGAAATTTCAGCTCAAAACAAACTGGTGTCCTCGAAGAGTAGGGTGATAATCACGAGGAGGGAGATATGATGAAAGTTAGTGGGGACAACCGTAAAAAATAAGAAACTTGTCTTAATGTCAAGTCACTACAACACTCCAATATTTTAACCAAAAGAGGATATTATGTGTTGGATCGACTCCATTTACGCCATCACTCATTCCAAAAATTAGTAGAAGAAGGACAAGCTAGTGCATCAAGCAGCTAGAGTGCCATTGAGGTCTTTCGAACCCTACCTACACCATGCTACAGAAGGAAGCTACAAGAAGGCCTGCAATTTCTACAAGAGGGTTGAGAGGAGCTATAGGATGAATTTAGAGGAGAAAAATGAGTCACAGTGGATCAATAATGTCTCAAATAATTCATGCACACCCAAAATTTCTCTGATAAGAAGTAAGTGATACCCTCCTTCTTTGTTTCTACACCTGATTTGATGGAAAACCTACTTGAAATTAAGACAATATAGTAGTCAATTGATCAATAGGGGATTGTTTCAGAATTTTTTGTGGTTAAGATAAAATAAATAGCTTGGTTAATATAACTTTGAGCACCCTTCTTCCTCACTCTCAATAAGAATTGTTCTACTGTTTCACAACTGAGACTGCTTAAATTTTTGAAATTCAACACCTACATAGTATCAAGGAGTCATAGAGAAGAAATGGGGGGAGTATTTAATAGAAGGGAACCCAATGACACACTACAAGAAAAAAGGACATTGGTGAGTAGAAAAAAATGTCACCATAAGCTCATTGGTGATAGTCAAAATATCATTCGTCACCAAAAACTGAATGTCACCAAAGGTGGCATCACCAAAAGTATAGGTGTTGTAGTGACATACAGAGTTCGTCACCAATAATTATTTATAATGACAGATAGCGGCTGCCACCATTTCATATGAGCAATGGTGATAGACCATAGCCTCCATCACGAAAAACAAAACATCACCAAAGGTGGCATCACCAAAAGTATAGGTGTTGTAGTGACATTCAAATTTCGTCACCAATAATGATTTATAATGACGGATAGATACTGTCACCATTACATATGAGAAATGGTGAGGGACCATAGCCTCAGTCACCAAAAAATGAACGTCACCAAAGGTGGCATCTCCAAAAGTATAGGTGTTATGGCGACATTCAATGTCCGTCACGAATATTGATTATAATGATGGATAGTGACCATCACCATTTCATATGAACAGAAATGATTTATTGTGATGGATCTTTAATGGTTGTCACTATTGGTGCATATATATGGTGACGTTCATTGAATGTCACCAAAAGCCTCATTGCTATAAGTATAGATATTGTGGTGACATTCAACGTCCATCACGAATAATGACTATAATGACGAACAATGACCGTCACCATTTCATATCAACAACAACGATTTATGGTTACAAACCTTTGAGGGTCGTCACTATTGATGAGTATATATGGTGACATTCGTTGACTATCACCATTTCATATTTTTGGTGAGGGCCTAAAATGTCACCAAAACCCATTGGTGATGGTCAAAAGAGCCTCCGTCACCAAAAATTGATCATCACCATTCCATATGAATGTCAGGGCACGATGGAATTGAACCACCAACCTCCTGCTTGTAAAGTAGGTGCTCTACCATTGAACTAGCACCCTTTAAAGAATTATACTTTTAAAAATTAGACCTTCAAACTTCATAAATTGTAAGTTCTACAACTTTCAATAAATTAAAGTCTCCATAATATTTTACCAAACAAGCAAAGAAACATCGAAGTTGTAGGTCCCTACCTAATGGTTAATGAAGTTATGAAAAGTTGGTGGAGGGAAAAATAGTTATGTATAAGAGAATCAATATGCTTAGTTGAATACTCAATTAGAAGTGAAACTCTGAAGACATTTATAACCTATAAATGACCTATAACTAGAAAATGCACCAAATATTGCAAAGGAAATGTCATAAGTTGATAGCATATGGAAGAAGAGGAGGCAGGAACTTGAAACCCTTTTACATATTGGCATGCCTTAGCACTTCGCATATCTTACCTTTTTTGATATGTCTTCGTACTATCTGGCACATGTTAGCATGCCCTAGCATTCCCTAACACATCTTGGTAGTCATGACCTCACAACTAGCATTAGATTTTTCCATGACTTGGGAACCTTACATTCATTAGAACACCTTGGTACTCCCTAGTTGTCATGCCCTTTATTATCCTCCACAATGTCCCAAGATGATGAGGAGATCGATGGAGGTAACCACAAACTAAGATTTTAGCTTGCTAGATAACCCTACCAAACCAGAGAGGGCTCTCTCTATGAAATCACAGCCAAGAGATGACTGGAATGTAAAGGATTTTAGGCTAGATAGCTAGGCTCAGGTGGGTTTTTGGAAAATTTATGGACTTGGAACTCTATCCACCGATGTCTTGTCTGGCAGGGACTTTGTCAAGGAGGCATGAATTTGGAACTCTTTCTAGGATAAATCGCCTAAGATGCAAGACAAAATCTCCCTAGAATAGAGTACCTCCTACCTAGAAGAGTGTCTCCTGCTCAAAATATAGAACCCTTCTCTATTGTGCACTTTTCTTAAGGATAAATCTGTGCATAAAATAGTACTAAGAAAAACACCTAAATTAAGAAAAGTGAGAATCTAATTCAAACTATAAAAGTATACTAAATATGGTTCTATATAAGTTTGGGAAACACTAGACAAGCATGTTTTCACACAACAACCATAAGATGCCTAAAATCGATTCACTTCTTTCATCATTTCTATACGCTCACAAAAAAATTGGAATATGTAGCATGTACCCCAAGGTTGTATGCATTTGCTGAAGACGTAGATTGAAAGGATATACTGAGATGCAGTACTACTGAAGGAGAAACACCTTCAAAACAACAGATAAAGTCTACTGTGAATTCAATCCATTTGCACACAAACCAAGCCTGCTACTGTGTACACTTCTCCGCTGAATGGAAACTGCAATGTATTGTAGTGCTGTTGAAGAAAAAACACCTTTAGTGCAACACGGATAAAAATATAACAGATATTTTCATTATGGCCTCAATTGTAGATGATCTCATCAATATAGGTAACAACTTCAATAATTGAAAAACCAAAAGGTGAGTTGCATAGATCATTTGAAATGACAAATTTGGGCATACTTTATTATTGTTTAGGAGTGTTAGTATAGAAAATGCAAGGTAGCCTGTTGCGTCTTTATGTCACAGGCCAAGGATGCAAAGAAATACATAAAATATTAAATATCATGGTATAAGGATAGGGGATTCACTCAATGAAACTATGACATATCGCACGCACTCATGACATACTAAATAATACCCCTAATTTGACTACATATTGGAAAATACCTCCTAAAATCACATTATTTAACCCCCTACAAATATGAACCCAATACACCTTACCAATTTAAAAAGCCCCTACTTTCACTAGATATTGTACGTATCAATTTTTTCGTTAACATTTTTTTATACCCCTTCATATTTTTTCATTAACTTTGAGCTCCATTTTTATACCTGCCAATATAAAAACCCTTTACCCCCTAATATATGCTCAATATATTATGTCATTTTCCTCAATATATATCCCCCAATATGAACCCAAGTGGTATGGTGTTGCTCCCTCAGTCAAGCCCTTGTGGGTATAAGTCGATTGCAGGTTCTTTTGAAATGAGAATGGAATTCTCCTTTTGCGGGTTCTAATCTTGTGGGTATAACTTTAAATACGAAACTGATAGTTATGGGGTTGGAATTGTCCTACAATTCATGAAAAGTCCCAAATTTGTTCACTATAAAGAAGCAGAGTGAGTTGTCGGGTTTATGGAAGGGAACACCCTATTCCCAAGACGATAACTTGAAATTAGTCAGGCATATTATTTCTCGTCTTCTTGTACGCGTGTGATTTGAAAAGATAAACACATCCAAAGACTCAATAACAGCTCTAGTAAAGTTTATAGATGTCAAACACTTCTGAGAAAACCCATTTCTTAATGACAATTGAGCGAGGAATATCTCGAATGATTCAATATTGCACTCAGTCATAAAAAGGAAGTTGGGGTATCTATCATCTTGCCAACAAACCAACTCCAACCATAATTTGAAAGGTAGGTTAACTGTGAAACCTCTTTCCCACTTTGTAGTATTGTTGCCTCTTGAATCCCAATAGGTATCTGGTTGCTTAGATCCACAAAACTCGTGCCAGGAAAATTCTGCATTATACCATTGTGACGTGCAAGCTTGACACATGCTCTAACTTACTTCTAAAAGAGGGTAAGTCAAAATATTATGACAAGCTTAGCTTTAATTTGATCATACATTATTGAGGTATTTCATGGAATAAACAATATACTATCAATGCACTAATGAAGAACTCAAAATAAACAAATTTATTATTGCTATGATAGTGCCACTCTTGGGATTCTCAGATAAATCACCTAACTTGCATGGAAAAAGCTTCATAGAATAGAGTACCTCCTACCTAGAAGTGTGTTCCCTGCTCAAAATATAGAACCCTTCTCTACTATGCACTTTTCCTAAAGATAAATCTGTGCATAAAACAGAACTAAGAAAAACACCTGAATTAAGAAAAGTGATCATCTAAGTCAAACTATAAAAGTATACTAAATATGGATCTATCTAAGTTTGGGAAGCACTAAACAAGCATGATTGCATACAACAACCACAAGATGCCTAAAATTGATGCACTTATTTCATCTCTGCTACACCCTCATAGGAAAACTATAATCTACAACATGTATCCCAAGGCTGCATACATCTACTGAAGGTGCTGACTGAAAGGATCTACTGAGATGAAGTACTTTTCAAGGAGAAACACCTTCAAAACAACAGATAGAGTCCAATGTGCATTCAACCCATCTGCACACAGGCCAAGGTTGCTACTCAATAACTTCTCCCCTAAATGGAAATTGTAGTGTATTTCAACTCTACTGAAGGAGAAACAGCTTCAGAGCAACACAAATAAAACTCTAACATACATTGTCATTGTGGTATCAGTTGTAGAAGAACTCATCAATATAGGTGACAACTTCAATAATTGAAAAACGATAAGGTGAGTTACATAGATCATTTGAAATGATAGGTTTGGGCATACTTTATTATTTTTTAGGGGTGTTAGTATATAAAATGCAAGGTAGTCTATTGCATCTTTATGTCACAGAACAAGGATGCAAATAAATACAGAAAAGATTAAATAGCATGGTACAAGTCGATTGCAGGTTCTTTCAAAACAAGAATGGAGTTCTTCTTGTGTAGATTATAAGCTAGTTGGGCATATTATTTCTCATCTTCTTATATGTATGTGCTTTGAAAAGCTAACCACCTCCAAAGACTGAAGAACAACTCTGGTAAAGTTTATAGGTGTGAACCACTTCTGAGAAAACCCGTCACTTAATTACAATTGAGTGAGGAACATGTCAAAGGATTTAATTTTGCACTCAGTAATAAAAAGGAAGTTGGGGTATCCAACATCTTCGTAACAAACCGACTCCAACTATAATGTGAAATCCAGGTTAACTATGAAACCTCTTTGCCACTTTTCAGTATCGTTGTCTCTTGAATTCCAACAGGTATCTTGCTACTTAGGTCCACAAAAATTTTCCCAGGTAAACTTTGCATGATACAATTGTGACATGCAATCTTCACACACACTCTAGTTTACCTCTAAAAGAGGGTAAGTCAAAATATTATGATAGACTTAACTATAATTTGATCATACACTATTGAGGTATTGTATGGAATAAACAATATACTATCAATGCATTAATGAAGAACTCCAAACAAACGAATTTCTTGTTTCTACAATAGCGCCACTCTTGGGATTATCCAAGGAGAAACTAATTTATACACATTTGGAATCTTTACTTGGTCTACAGAAAGATTAAGCAATGGTAGTGATCACTCATTTCCCTCCCATGGAAGTTCTATGCAGAGTCAGTAATAAATTGATTTAAAAGTGATGTATATGCCTGACAAATAGGAGTCCGACTCTGGAACTCTAATTTAGTGGCAAAGAAATATTCAACTGTAAATGCATGATCTCCTACAGTGTAAATTTCTAGATAAATGGCTAGCTTAAATATGTCCATTGTCCACATATCCCAAAAAACCATGTATGTCTGGACTTTGGTTGTGTGTGAGAGAGGGGAGATCACATAAATAATCCATTATCAAAAGAAAAAGTTAAAGCACAACATTCTATGGAGATTATTTTTTAAATTTTTTTACATACCTTAGAAAGTTTGAAAGGACGGAATTGAAGCTTCCCTCTCCTTCCAAACTTCATTAAATATGCCCCTTTTCCAATGGAGATGTGGCCTACAGAATCACAATCAACAAACATAATATGAAAAGAAAGTTTAATGAATTAAAGTATCTTTGTTATACCTCAAGCAAATGGACTCTGAGAAATTGGATTCATTCTCTATAAAAGATGATATAGCAAGATCTAATCACAGTTTTACCAAAACAAAGGTAAATTGGATTCATGTTCTACAATAAATGATATAATGAGATCTAATGACATTTTCAACTCAAACAAAGGTAAGTTGAGGAAGCTCAAGTTCCAAAATGATGGAATCCAACTTCTGAGTGGCAGTTACTATATATATCTAGCTAGAGGCTATAACATAAAGATATTTGTTATATGTGAAGATAAAAAAATTAAAGGAATGTGAAATTTTGACCATCAACTATAAGTTCCTTTCAAGGACTAGATCAAACCATAACATTGTTATCAAGATAATAAACTCACCCATGCTAGTACGCTTCTAGTAGTTTCATGACAAAACTCAAACACAATAAACTTCAAACAATATAAATTAACCAACGTTATGTACCTAAGGATTATGTCATACAAAATTCAGGGCAACTTTAATGGAACCATTGTTAACTTGTTGAGGATTTTGAATGTTTTGAGGGTGGTATCTACCAATTTTAGTCATCCCAACTCAATGGCTATAAAAATGACTAGATATTTGTAACTTTTAAGATATATTGAACCACATAAGTCGGAAAGAAAAAATACAAAATAAATAAATCTAAATGATAATGTTGTTGCATACAAGAGTGAAAATTTTTATTGGGTAGCCAAACACACAGATGTTTTTGTTTGATTATTTGAAAATTTTCCAGCTAGTCATAAGGATAATTATGAGATTATGTTTTTTCAACAAAATTTAAGTGAGGCAAGTGATAATCATGAGAATTTTTTCACTGATCCTATTTTTAAGGCTTTTAAGTAAAATATTTATTATTTCAGGGTTTTAAGCTAATTGATATTTTCATTTTCCAAATGTCTATGCATGAAAGAAGGGAATCTTGTTTAGAATGTGGATCACATTTTGATATTTAGTTAGTCTTTGTCTACTTTATAAAGTTCCATAATCTTTTGGGAACACAATTCTTCAACTTCTGTCACAAACATGAGTCCTAGTAGATCCGAGTCTAGAATATTTAAATCCATTTCCAATATTTCCTTGCAAATTGAATATAATTATGGATCTGCATGTTTTGTATCTTCCTAGGAGATATAGAGACCAACCAATTTCTTGAAGAAATGTTTGAGCTAGGACCATGTCAATTTGCACCCTATGTATCAATACAACTAAGAAATACATTCTACCACACAACATTATAATTGGAGGAATCAAGAGAGATTTAACACCTAATTCTAGCAGATAAATGAACATGAATACACAACTTGTGGCATCATAAACACAATCTCTTTATTTATTAGCTCCTCCTCTAATATTTAATGTAGCACACAGGTCCAAACCATGGTTTCCATCCAATGATTAATGCCACATGCATACTAAGGCTCCTTTGAGCACATTATCTCTCTGTCTCTGTTACATAGAGGCAGGCTTGTCCCCTTATACACAGATATTACAATCATTATATCCTAAATTTATTGAAAGAAATACATCTAAACCCCCAAATACCAACGCTGCCACATTTTTTGGGTGTTAGATACCCACTACATAGTGCATAGGAATCTTGCTTCATGGTCTTACTGTAATTTCTCTTCTTGCGATTTGGCTCCAAAATCCATACCTATCTCCTCATGCTTAATAGACCCAACAAATCCAATAAATGGGTCAATAAGTTAGAGATGTGTCATGCTTTACTGCCCCTGCATCGAGCACAAATCTATATAGACATGTGTCTAATATGCACTTCCCAGTTTGTGAAGCTAGAAGTTGCATATCTCCTATTTCTATATTTCAAAACTCAGTCAATTGTGTGCATTTGATGAATCCTCAATATTAGGAACCCCTAGGTCAATATCATACTTGAATCTATATAGGTGTGTGTGAACGTCATATTCATGTAGTCAATGCATTGTCTATATTTAACATCCCATCTCTTGGACATACAAACACTACAACAGCCACCCATGTCCAGGATATTAGCATGGACCTCAGCTCTTTCTCAGTGCAACTAAGGTGGATGTGATCCAATTTCCATCTCTCCAAATGTACATAGTAAGCATTACATCAAATAAGCTTTACCACCATCCTTGAAAGGAAATACTACTAGGGACGTTGTGGCATAAAAATATATATGTAAAAAGGTTGGAGCTTCAACAAAAAGGATCCAACTCGATTTCACAACTTCAGCAAAGGAAGATGTGGCAAGCTCAATTTCGTAACTTCTGGAGGTTAAATTGCACTAGATGATTTAGATATCTCACACGTTAATCCAAGAGATGGGAAAAAAACTACTACACAGTGTTCCTTAATTCTATTTCATTCAATTGAATGTACAGGGTCCAACTGACCTCAAACTAGAAGAAAGATTCAGAAATCCTACCATAGGTCACAACTTGAGTAGAAGTACCTTGGAACTTTGATGTATGTGGTGCTAAGTCTCATGACCAGGGTGATGTTGATAGGCAAGGTTGGGTTTTCAGCCTTAGCATATTAGGAATTTCCAGAAGTCACAACAACTTGGCTTCTAGAACCTCCAACAAAACCATCCTAAGGCTGCATGCCATTTTTAGTATTACAGGTAGTCCCCTATGCTGAGCACCCTAATTTCCTCTATGATGTTCCCAAAAAATTTTGGGGCGTCTCTACATGTCCCTCAGATGGATCACTACATTCCTATATCTCCATGTCCTGGAAACTTGGCAAAACATTGGAGTAAGAATTCCTCCATCAAACAACCATAGGAGACCACCATGATGCATGTCCCTCACTCATAAAGTAGCATTTTTTTGAATCAAAGTAAATTCCTTGTTTTCTTAACCTCCTTGTTTTCTTCTTACCATGAGCGCTAGGCATGTCTCATATATCCCTCTCATAAGAACTTTTGTGGTGATTTGTACTCTAATTAACTTGTTACATTACAGTCATTGTTGTAAAGAATCAAGTGCTTAGAAAACATGGCACTTCAACTTGTAATACCAATTTATTTTCATGTCTTTTACATGCACAAAGTAACACAATATATACATGAGCATATACACAAACAAGAGAGAAGGGGTACTAACATAGACTTCAAAACATTACAGGAGGATTATATGAGATGCCATGCAGTAAAATAAAACAATCTTTTTAAAAACCCTGCATATGCCTCGTTCATTTACCAAATCCACTCAATTTTATACAAGACATTCTAAGTCAAAAAATATTGGAGGGGAAGAAGAATTGGGATGGGTAGGTTTAGTAGGGAGAAACAAAGAATAATTGGAAAGGGAAAAGGTACTAGGAGGGGTAGTTTTAGGGAGCAACAAAGAAGAATTGGGAAGGGAAAAGGCATTGGGAGGGGAAGGTTTAAATAACAATGAACCAACAATAACACTAGCACCGCCAACACCACCACCACCATTATCATTGTTAAGACGAGCCCGTTTAGTCTCAGTTCTAATGGCGTTTGCAAATATTTTCCTCTCTTCCATGTCTTTCTATAATTGAACCACACGTTTTTGAAGATCTTTAGTAGGAATCTGTGATTCAAGGTTGTGCACTTCAATGCTCTTTATTACATTATTCAATGAATGAATTTCTTTTGAGGTTGTTGAATTCTATAATAGGACATGGACGTGTTTAGAGAATATGTCTAATGACAAGTTAATATTTTGATAGTTTATACTGACAAGGGAGCATGAACCACACCAATAAGAATAAACATACCAGTGACCGAACATGACCTTTTCCTTTTTTTGTTATTTCTTCCAATGCTTTCGTTTGATGCTCGAGATATGCCATCAACAAAGGCGCAAGTGGAAATTTTTCTAAAAGTCCAAATGAAAAGTAAAATTGTAAAGAAACCATTTTCCTTTGACTTCATGGTGTATTTCCCACATTAACATGGAAACCTACCATTACAATGTCTAGATTGGAATTAAACGCAGTTATCTACAAATATGAAATCATAGATATATCAACACAAGTATCCATAACTCTTTATCAAAATTTTCTCATGTGTTTAATTTCGCAACTACTTTCATTCATTCTACAATAACATCAAAGAACTTTCTCTTCAATGGAAAAGCATGAGCTACACTAGAAGAAGGAAAACTATGATGTAATTATTATCTATATATGTGTGTGTGTGTGTGTCTGTGTGTGTGTGTGTGTGTCTATGTGTGTGTGTGTGATTGAATAAAAAGTGCATAAACCTTAAATCCAGTAGGGTTGGGGCTCTCTAAGAAGCCTTCTTGTTACACTAAATTCATCTTAACACATAAATCATTGTTTTGAATAACATCACCTCGAAGCTTAATATTTGTAGCAATGCAAGTTGTGTTTCCAAAGAAATCCAGTGTAAATTTTGGGTTGATCCTAGCATTTGATGTATTGTTGAGGATACTAGGACCTAGCTTTTTCACCTGCTCTGAATTAATACTGCAATCATGTATTAGTAAATCCAATCCTTCTCAAGTTACACTACCCATTTTAAAGTAGAATATATTGAAACTACCATCATCATGTAAAATAATAGCAATATTGTTGTCCTTAGAGAGAGACATTTAATTTTCAATGCCTAATCCATGGAGAAGACGAATTTCTAGACAATCACAGAACTTGTGCAAATAGATCCATAGGACCAAGAGACACAGTGAGTGGATAGTTTGACTTTAAAATAAATAGGAAGACAAAAAAAACCATTACCATCAAGCAACTCCTTCCAATGATGTATCCCAACAGACCTTAACAGACCATCTTGATCACCCTCAAGAACACTTGATACTTCACTAATAGATGTGCCTTCTGGATTCAATTTTCCAATCAAAGTTGAACCATCATGATAAGAGAGGAAAAGTAATTTGTAGGCTATTGTGAAACATAGAGATATATATTTTGACTTCACATCTTTACCCCACCCTTGGATAGTCACCGTCAAAACTTGAGCTGCAATGTATAATTTTTTAGACTAAAGTCTGTAGTTACTAGTGATAATAACTGGAAGCATGTACTATCTTTCCTTTATTGATGATTATTCTCGTAAGACTTGGGTATACTTATTAAAGATCAAGGATGAGGTGTTTAACAAGTTTCATGGGTTCAGAGCTTTGATTGAAAACCACACAAGTATGAATATCAAAGTCTTGAGATTGGACAATGTGAGAGAGGATACCTCCAAGGATTTCAAGGGTTCTTGAAAGAAGGAAGGAATAAAGAGAGAGTTGTAGCTTTGTAAAACCTGGGGAAAAATAGGGTGGTATAGAGAAATTCCATCATAGGGGCCACTAAGGCCATGACACATGAAAAAGACTTGCTGATATTTCTTTGGACAAATGCATGAAACACAACTACAGAAAAGATAAGATACAATTATTATATTAATTTCCAAAGAGACATACACGGTGTGAAATCCTACTTTTTGATAAATATATATTTATAATTTATAACTTGATTCTTATATTGTAAAAAAATAAAATCAAATCTGAATTAAAGCATGTCAACTATTTAGCTTTCATACTCATATTTACCATTCGAGAATGACACAAAACCACCAAGTTCACAAAAGATTTGATGAATTCAATTTAGCTAATAACATCATCAAGTATTCAAGCTATAACACAAAATAATATAAGGCAAGAGTAGAGAACCATGATGAGAAATAAAATCAATTCTTCTAACTAAACAAGAGATTAAAACTTACTAACGGTGGAAAATTGTGTAGTGTGAAATTTTTTATTTGAGATCATATAATGCATGAGTGACAATGTCCAAATACAAAAAGAAGCATCACATGTGAACTTCAACCTTTCAAATAAGAGACACAATTCACTAGAAGATAGACTATACTAAAGGAAACTAAGAGTACAAAACTACTAAAACGCTATATTGATATATACTTGATGATCACAACTCATCTAACACTTAGTTTAAACCAATGCACTTGGGATGGAATCATTCAAATTTTGAACAAGTTATCAAATAATTATTATGTAAATTGTGCACTGGTTGTTCTCAAAGATGAGATGAATGGTGAAAATTGTTCAAAACATGCTTTAGGGTATAAAATAGATTCTTTTCACTTAGTTGTTAGGTCTGAGCAAAACTATTTTGCCAAAGTCACCAAGTATATACACTCAACATCGTCCCTTTTTTTTTTCTGAAACATGAAATGCAGAAATTATTCACCATCCTCATTGGAGCATTGACAACCCCACCCTCATGGAAAAGCAGAAGCTCATTTGAATAAATAAATTGAAGATCCATAAGCCTCAACATAATACCTTATTGTTGAATAACAAGCATTTCCTTGGCTTGGAACTGCTCCTCTAGAATATCCTCACTCGTTTATTTACTAAGAAGCTCATGTTTCTTGTTCTCCATAACCATGTGCTAAATATCTTCCTCACCTAGTAGGGGCACGTGGGCAACAAAATTTCGCTCTCTCTCTTGTTGGTTTCCCTTCTCCTGCTCTATGATTTATTTTTCCTCATCCTCCTCTTCCTTGAATAGAACCAACTTAATGTCAGTGACCTCCCTGGTCTTCACCGTTAACCTGGCCTCACTCTTGATGACCTCAATCCTCTGCCACTCTCTTAGTGCCCTGGCCGGCATCTCCTCCTCTGCGAGTTGCTCGACTTTCACCAAGATCTTGTCCTCGTCATCCTTATAGCCATAATAACTTGCATCATTTCACTTGTAAATATCATAGGTAGACCTCCTCTTCTTTGCCTCAGGGGTTTTATCTAATAGCTCATTGAGGATGGCTAGGAATTTTGTAGCCTCGAAGTATCTTTAACCGAGGCTATCCTAAATCACACTCAAGTACCTGACAAGGGATCCCCTAATTTGTATCTAACTACATGACAAGAGATCCCTCACATTCCCATCCCTCAGATGGTAGAAATAAACAGCGATGACTAGAAATTAAGGAGAGGAGAGGTATTGTTTAGCCTGGATAGTAGCAGTACCTAGTGCCCACCATAGATTTAGTTTTAACTTTTGGTCTTATGGTGGGTCACAGGCTTTGATCATACTATTGAATATGCTTTTGATATATTGTACATTGCCTTGGATATTTTTTCCATAAAATATATAGAAAGCGGTAGCAAAGAGTGGACAAAACAAGATTCACAGGGATATAGTAAAGCCCGAGTTAAACCCGTCTTACAGCTAGTGCAAAATGGTAGCACCGATAATATTGTGCACATCCACCTAGCTTCCTTCCAAGTTTGTCATCTTGGCCCCTACTTTGGCATAATTAGGGCCACCAAGCTCTACGATCTAAGCTTCCCGGTGCTTCTTTTCCCTAATCAGCTTGTTGATCTCACCGTTGAGGTATAGGAGGCAGTGTTCGCCAAGGTTTGGGTTCTGAACCTCCATTACATTCCATCCAATCTCTCATATTATCTGTTGCCTCCATTTGTGTGCATCTGTGAGATCATGGCATTCTGAGGCTAGGAACAAGCGCCTCTGTTTGGGTTTATTCTTCTCTTCGTTCTTGAATGTGAAGAACCTATTCAGCATAGAATGTACCTTCTCTTTGTTACAGGCCATTCTTCCCCAAAATTTGAGAGCCTACAGTCTGATTTTCTATGTTTAAAGCCCTAAGCCCTCCTTGCCTAGAACTTCACAAAATAACTTGAAGGTATGAGCAGATTTCATCGAATAGGTAAATTGTATGCTTAAAAAGGCGGGAGAAGGGGTTGGAATTTGGAATTTGGATCTATATGTTTCCCGTCAAGAACCTTTTCTCTTGAAGAAATTAAAAAATTACCTTTCAATTACATTAAAATTCCATTTTAAATAAAAGAAATAAAAAAAATAAAAATTTAATACATAATATTCTATATATATTAATTCATAATTTTGACCATCACTAATGGAATGATTTCATTCAATTTAATTTGTTTGATGTAGAGAATAATTAGTTTTTTGAGAAAAATTATAATCTTAGATTGGAGACATTTGCCTATAAATAAAACAATAAAACACTCTAAATATGTTTCTTTTTAAATTGAATTCTGCATTTTTTACCATATCAAAATTATAATTTGAATAAACCACTGCTTAAAGAGATAAAAACCTGGATTTTTTGGGGCAACCGTGAGTCTGTCCTTCGAACCTCCACCACTTGCAATATTTGACACTATTCAAGAAACAACCAACTTGATGAACAGAGGATGAAAACAATGCTACAACCACTTCCTTGAGAATAAAAGAATAAATATAGACAAAATCAAATATCTTTTATATATTAATAATTATCACACTAATTTTTACATTATAATCTTTTAGGTAAATCTTACATGCAAACTATACAATTAACACATTATATACAAACTACATTAAAAATGAAAGTAATTAACACATTCTGCATTAATCATCTCATTCCATCTTAGTTATTTTTGAGAGTATAAATCAAATTTCTTCTATAATTTTGTTGAATCAAAATAAGATAAATGTGCCTTATGCCACTCCCTCAGTTAAAACCCAAAATCATGATTTAAGTAATTGTATTGTTTGTTGTGCATATACTGCTAGTAAATGATACATAAATTTATTTTTTTCACTGAGATATCAAGATTCATTATAATGCATCTCCAAACTTTGTTAGAAAGATACAGTTTGCACTAAAATTTGAAACTTTCAGAAAGTGCAATAACATATTTCCAATTAAATTCACAAGACTAAACAATTAAATGGACCACGGCCAATCCATTGAAGCAAGAGTTGAGGATTATCTTTCTTAGATGACTATGGTAGAGAAAATTGGGAAACTACTTGACTGAGTGTGGGGCAGCTAGCCCTGATGATATAATTTAGAAGTTTGGAAATGACACATCCATGGGTCCCTATTCGCTCTTTGTTTGAATTTTCTTTACATTTTAGAGGAATCTTTGGGTCATTTATTGCATATTGTCTTTCAAAGAAGCTTCATACATATGTCCATTTTTTTAAATGTCTTCAACGCCCAGAAATAAAAGAGCTTCCTTTCGGGGAGCACTTTGTATCATTAGTACTCCAAACTATAGAGTCAGGTTATCTAGAAAAGACAAAATTCAAGGACACATATAATTTAGAGTGTGCATTTATGAAGATCCAAAATTGTTTGGGCAGAAGCACACTCCACATTTTGCAGAAATGGCCTGATTGGAATTCCACCTTAGACAAAAGCTAGATAGAAGTCGTGAAATAGGACATGACAAAGAGGCTGACCATTATAAGGCCCTCCCAAAACTACAAAAACCTATGTTGGTTTGACCATTTCTAGAATCCTCCTATCTAACATACAATGTGATCCTATTCTGGTCATTTTTTATACCAACCATGCACTAAATCAGTTCCTGGAATCCATTTATTCTGTAGATAAAAATATTGTTTGAATCAATGGTGATTCAAAAATTCAATTTTGAAGCCAAGTTTGAATGTTATTTGTCAAAGACTTCGTGATAGATACAATGAATTAATGTGTACCAATGTGCAAGAGAAAATCAACAGGCGTTCAACCCGTCTGAGAGGTATGGTAGAAAGGGACATGAGATGAACTAGTGGTCGATAAAGGCGACGAGAAATTTAAAGGGAAGAAGAAAGTGTCGAATAAATCTTCTTCAACACATATATCTCTAGACAACATACTTAGTTCCCAGTATTTATGGTTGTTTCCCCAAAAATCAAGGATCAAGCTGCATAATCATTAGTTGCAGAAAGCCAACGAAAAGGACGAGGAGGAATTGCACAATATATCTGAGAGATACAAAGAAATATGTGATGGACTACCTCAACATGATCATAAGCCCAACCTCAGAATTTTAAGAAAAACAAAAGTTGTAAGAATGACAACCACTGGGGATGCTTAAAATTATGTCCTCCTTTAGGCATTGCAAGCAGAAATATTGATGATAGAAGAGGTCGTCAAGGTTTTGGAGGCCCATGTTCTTCCCTACATCAACTCCTTCACTCAACATCTCATTCTCCTCATCGATCACTTACAAATGCATCCTTTTGTTGCAGAATATGAATTACACATGAAATACAAATTGGACATCTCCCTCTTTGAGAGATTGATAAGCAAAGGGATCGAGCATGTGACCCTAAGATGCCAAATAAGAATGAGACATGCAATTTCAAGATTAACATCTAATCTTTATCCTTCATTGTAGGGATTGATAAGTAGAGAGATTGAGCATGAAACCCTAAGATGCCAAAGAAGAATGAGGCCTGCAAAATCAAGATTAATATATGATCTTTATCCTTCATTGCAGGACCACAACACTGTGAGAAAGTATGAAAAAATAAAAGGAATTAGAAGTGATGTGTTTTTCTTAAATCATAAAGCCATGGAATCCTAGGTATTAGACAACAACAACAAGATTAACATAAATGAAGTGTGACTTGCAGTAACATGGACATAGGCTTTCATTAAATGTTTAATGGGCTATACAGAAACTATAGACAAAGATAGGCGACTATAGGTTTTCATATGGGATTGAATATGTAGATGGAAAATAAATTGAAAATAAATGGGCGTAATGACATTTTTGAAAAAAATTGAAATGTCAAAAATATGGGTTACACCGTTTCAAGCATGTCATGAAAAACAGACATCCACAAATTCTAGACATCAAATACAGGAAAATTCCCTATGACGAGAAAAATGTACATCAAATTCCATCCCTGGGTGGGAGTGAGTCTCAATGGCCATCATTAATTAATGGTTCCTCTTCTTGTTACAAATTTGATGTTTTGGCACAAACGAAGATGATGTATTGTTGTGTAATTGATTTGTGGATTGTGGAACACTGTTTTTGGCTTTTGTTGTGTTATCACTTAGAACTAAAATTGATATATGTAACTTTTCATCCTAGCCCGATGACAAGGGTCAGTGCTAGTTTATTTTTGTTTTAATTTTCTTCCCTTAGAATCTGAAGTTTTGAAGAGTTTTTGAGTCAAGTTATTCTTAGCTCCCATTGGTTCCCCTCCATCTACCATTGTTTTATAGCCACCTGTTATCTTATGTCAGTCACCGTGCCTTTTTGTAATTTCGCAGCGCAATCCTGATTAGGAAGTTTCGCAGCACATCATGATTAGGCAGTTTGGCAGCGCATCATTCAAATTTAAAACTGAGAGCGCTGCGAAATCATGGATTCGTACATTTTGCAGCGAATCTTTCCCGAAATGTCAAATCCGTTAGGTGAGTCATAGGCCGTGTCTTCTCATGTCAGCTCATGTACCCCTCTTATCACATTTCACCACTCATTGCCACTATCACCACCACTAGATCTATTGATACGCATGAATCATCATTTCCAAGAAAGACCACTGTGCATAAAACTTAATGATGGTTGTAAGTCTTGCATGAAATGACAAATCTCCAAGATTACAACTTGAAAGATTTTAAACAGCAAAATTTAAAATTCAACTGCAAAGATAATCAAGCGAGGCTGATAATCAAGCGAGGCTGAATTCAAATAGAAGCTGAATCACAATTCCAACCAGAGCTGGTAGTCATTGTCTGCGAAGATTTGGAAGAATCAATGGAGAAAAAGGAGCACAGATTCGGAAAATGTCTAAGGACTGAGCCTGAAGGCTTAGATATAATGCTGAGAAATAAAGAGGTGGAGAAAGCATTTAAAAAGGTCGGGTGCTGGAATTTTTCCAAAAAGTTACAAGGAGGGCACGCACAGGTAACCAAAGAATTTGCACTTAACTTCATAGGCTTGAATTCAAAAATAGCCATGACAGAATTGTAGGTTTCATCAGAAGTGATATCTACTGTGACAGAGATACCCCGAGGACAAGAGCAATGGTTTAAAAACTTCAAGTTTGACATGAATCCTTGCAAGGAGTTTTTGAAGGATGAATTTGTAAATGAAGATTTAAGTAAGGCAGTGCCCAGGAGTTATGTCAAAGAATATTATGCTCATTTACTCACCTGCATACAGAAATATCTGACTTGTGAAGGAAGGTATAACAAGGTTTACTCTTACCATTTTAAACTCCTTTTGCATTTCACCGGGAAGGTCTCTATAGACTTACCTTTTTATCTTTTACGTAGTTTGAGTAAGATGTGTGATAAGGTACAGCTGAGGAAAGAGGATTGTGAAACCTCTTTGTTTCATCATGGTTTGATCAAACTACTAGTTTTAGATGGGCTCCAAAAGATAGACAGAGGTTGAAATTCATTCATTTTTATGGCTGGCTTCAAAATCCAGACTGGCCTCACTCCTCTACCTGTTAGAGATTCTACAATAGCTGAGCTCCAAACAGAAGCAAGAGCTAAAAGAGTTCCAAATTCACAAGTAGGAAAACAAATGAAGCCACTCAGCATCCAAGATCAACCTCAGCAATCAACTAAGGAAAAATCTCATGGTAAAAAGTTTGTACCTGAAACAAGCACATCTGGAGTAGTCTCAAGGATAAGAACAAGAAGCCAGATGAATAAGGAAAAAGGTAAAGTTGTAGCAATCGAAGAAAGTCCAGTGTCCAAGGGAAGTTTAAATGCCTTATTATAGGCTATTGACTTTGAGCAGTCTCTACCAGTTCAAATTGAGTTGATACAGTCAGAACAAGAAAGCACCAAGAAAGCCAAGGCCTCAAAAAGGCTTAAATTTGATGAGCCAGCTAAAGAGTTTGTTTTTAAACCTAGAAGACCTATGACAAGGAGATTCCAACAAGAACAGGAAGCACTGTCAAGAACAGAGGAAACAGGGGAAGGGACACAACGTTGGCAAAAGAAAAACACAGGCAGAACAGGTGCAATGTGGTTGCTATCAGTGATTGATTCCTTTAATAGTGAAAGTAAAGTGGCCATCATGGAAGCAGAGGAACACTTCTTGTGGTTGCAAATTCAGGAGCAGCTGGAGGTATATCAGATCACTTGAGAATGTTTGAGTCCTAATCGAAAAGGAAATACAAGAAATGAAGACATATACACGTGCTCAACCTTGCGCTGCGAAATCACTGAAGCAACGTTTTTCAGGAGAAAAACGGTTTTAGGTGGTTAAATTTCAGGAGGTCTCCAGAGAAACTGAAAGCATATTTTTGGAAATTGAAAGTGGTTTTTATTCCTAACACATTGAACTAGAAAAAACTCTTTCATTTTCTTCAAATTGATTATGAGCTGGGAGAAACGGGTGACTAAAACTTGCGCTACGAAACTGCTGTAGGTGCAAGTTTTTCACAGGCATATTTCTCTGTTTGACACAGGTTTTTCAAAGACACATTCTGGGAGGTAGGGAAGGTTTTTCAAAAAACCAAAAGAGGTTTTTGTTCAGAATGGATTTTTTCACAAAAGCCTCCTTCAGTTTTTCCAAATACATTTTTTACGAGAATTTATGAGCTTTGTCCCAAGACCTATTTTTCAGCCAGAACAGAGCAAGGGACAGTCTCCTAGTTTCTAGGAATACCAAAAGGATGAGTCATCAAGGGCCAGCTGGAAGGTTATGGGCTTCATCAAATTCGACTTCATGGATTTTTGTGTGTCAAAAGGAGTGTTTAATGTTTAGATAAGGTTGTTTTAATCATAATAAGGAGTTACACTCCTAGTTGTATTAGGTCTCTAGGACTCCTAGTTAGTTGTCATTTGTATTAAATAGTTAGTTTTAAGTGTCAATAGGTGTCAAATTAGGAGGAATTCGAATTCCCCTAATGTTGGAGGGAGGAATCTACATGAACTATATATATGGGAGAATAAATAATGTATTAGGGGTTGGAAAATGTTAGAGAAAAAGACTACTTTTGTAAATGCTATGCAGGGATCGATATATACAGAAGCAGTTGGACTTTTCTGAAGCTGAGATTCTTAGTGTACTTCAGTGAGCTTCATCTTTTATCTTTGAAATGCTTTACTTCCATAGTCTTAATGCTTATTACTCAGGATTCATGAAGGATTTTTTATGTTCAGAATATGTGATGTTGTCCTTTCCTTAATTCTTACAGTGGTATGGATGTATAATCACTCAGAATTCACTGAATGTGCTCTGACTTCCTGTATACATTTATAAACTGTGTGGTCCCATATGAGTTTATGTTCTGAATGTTTAAATGCTAAATGCCCTGACTTCCTTTAGGTATTAAACTATGATCTATCACTTTAAATTCTTTCCTTTTGAATACCTTGATGTATCATAACTCAGAATTCATGCCCACATGCTCTGACTCCTATGAACTTCAAGTTATTGAGACTTTCTTGAATGTGTCACTCTTTCATTGAAGTATATACAAGCCTCAGTTTTATAAGAAGAGCTATTCGTTGTCCTTATCTCTGTCACTAACTCCATAGCCCAATGGTAGCAAGTCTCCATCTTCCAATCTACAAACATATAAAATCCAAACCATAGAGTTAGCCATCTATCCATATCTTTAATCAAAATCATTAACCCATCAAGGGAGAGCCCTCTAAGGTTGAGGAGGCTAAGCCTCAGCCTAAAGTCGGTTTGAAATAGTTACTTGAAGTCTTCCTGGTCTGCAGCCTTCCAGGGCCTGATTTTGAGATAACATGTTGAATTTCAAAATAATTTAATTTTAATTAAAGTCTTATATTTGATTTTGTTAATGAGAAGGATTTTTTCTGAGTTTGGGCTTCTATTATTCATAATGATGAATGATAATTTTTCCAGATTAATCACAACAATGTTTTATGGGACTGAGGTCAACGTTTTGAACCCTCAATTGTGGTTCATCATCATCAAAAGGAAGTTATAAGATTATATGGTTTTAAAGTAATATTAGTGGGAAAGCGTGATTTGAGTAACATATAGATCTGATGGATGAGATTATGTCATTGAAAGAGCTTAGTGATGTTTATCTTCTTTCGACATATTAGATACCTAGCCTTCTCAAAAAATCTTAGTTGACTTTTCATTTGAGAATCAATAATCATGTATTGGAGTTTTTAAGTTTGAACAATATTAAATGGGATTTCAAATTTTATGTTTGGAGTTATTGGATGTTTAATTGAGTTAATGAAAGAAAAGTGGCATTATTCCTTTTAAGTTTCAAGTCTTTAAATGATATATTTATTCTTGTGTTTGTGCCTATATGTATAGGTGTGTGCAAAAATAGTATATAAGACATAGGTAACTTTGGTAGAATAGATACTCTCAATAGGATTCAAAACAATTTCATAAAAATCTAGTATTGTTATATTCATAATATACATTCAAACTACATAAATAACTTGATATCCAAGTTAAAAACTAGTATCTTAAGTTCAATGGATATAACCTTGATAATAAAAAATGTAAATATGCATGAAAAGTTAAGTCTTCAACTAAAGGAAATGTGTCATCTACTAATTAACCAACATTTCTCCTTGTAGGTATTCTTCATAATATATGTGACCCGGCTATAAGCCCACTCCCATTTTGGATAATTTATCAACCTTTAAATTGAATTCCTATCAATGTGATCAAAGGATATAACCTTGAAGATTCTAATAAGCTTCATAACTCCAATCGTCTATTGATCTAATAAAGAAGTTTTTAAGGAAGTATAACCTTTCAGCCAATCTATAACAACTTCTAAATCCCCTATCACTTCTATGTTTAGATTGTTGAAAAAATTAAAGTGATTAAAATAAACCACTAATTCATATTATTGTAGTACTTGTTAGGTAGTCATATTTTCGTTCCTAGACTAAATTAGTCATTCGCGTTAGTCATTTTTAGTTGTATTACTTATTAGCTAGTCATATATTTTAACCCAAAACTAAATTAGTCATTTTTGTTAGTCATTTTTAGTTGGGTCACCTAATATTGTTCATTTTTTGTAGTATTTCACTTGGAAAAGTTGTGGTGACTAACTTTTTTAGTCGCTTAGTCACTAATTTCTTATTTTCTACTAGTGCATGGATCCATATTTTTGTCAGAAGATGTTCATTGAATTAAAAATTGCTGCCAAATAATAAAATAAATTAAAATCAATAATGAGGGAAAAGTCAACATCAAGGTAAAAGGTTGTTTGCACCAGGGGCCATTTACGCGGAAGCTGTTCTTGATGGCTCATGAGGGGCTAACATGTACATGAGGGAATGAACCCTGGTGGGAGAATATCACCTCCACTGCTTTACCAAAGCTCCCATCAAGAGTCTTAATTTTTTTATTGAAGGAAGTCGTCGGCAACAGTTTTATAAAAAAAAAAAAAGCAGATATAAATTTTTCCTCGGAAGTGTCATAACCAATGGAAATGTCCTCTGGTATAGACTGTATCCACTGATTCCACCAATCATAGCTGAATCCCTCCAATTTAAGTACTAGAAAATTGGTCATGTCTTCTTAATTCATTGGTTTCATTGAAAATATGTCTCTAACATGTGAATCTAGGTCATTGCATTCATTTTTCCTTTGCCATCAAAAGCTAGAATTCCTAATTTGTTGAGGTAAGTCTTTTTGAAGATATTTTGCTACAGATCACTCCATTTTCTTTAAAATTCCTCAGATATTGTATAACTCCTTGAAGGAGACCTCTCCTTTAAACTCTACTCGGTTAAGCTTGTGGGCTTTCCGAGAATCCCTCGTTCAAATCCTTAGCACTTCAAATTATGGATGAGGTTTGACATCTTCATTGAGAATATGAGGTCACAAGAAGTCACCTATAAATGCACCTATTATTGACACGTTCACATCAAAATTATTTCTCAACAAACAAGCCAATAAAAAAACTACTCATGGATCCTTGGCCATTTCCTGACACTATGTAGTTTTTGACCTAAATTTATGGCCTAGATCTTGAGTAGTGTATCACCTAGTTTGCACTTGGCTATTAAAGTGAGAACTTAACTACTTAACAAAACCAAAAATCTTCCTCCACTAGACTCATATGTTGCCATAGCAGCTAGACCTTAAAAAATTAGCCATAATGCACAATTTCAATTTAGAAGTAATTTCATCATGTTCATTTGTTTATTGGACCACAACCTTACCTATTCAAGAGGGGTATGTGATCTCTTAGGCACCCACCCATTCCCCAAGACCTCCTGTGACCTGGTATTGGTCAAGACCTGTTCCATATGAGTTTCTACAACTACTGATAGGAGTTCCGCTACCACAACACTTCATCCAGAGTGTAACCCACTAGACACAGTATCCATGTCCTCCCCATGTTACATTTGGTTGGGACAGACAGATCCCAAAATCTTTCTTAGTGCTTGGGATCCCTCGCATGAGTAGGTTTTCTATGACAAGTTTCCAGGAAAGCCTAAGCTTTTGCGCTTCTCATAAGGGAACACCAAGAGGATGTTCCAAAACACCAATACGTATGGTAAGTTGTCGAGACCCCCTCCTCCCATACTACAAGTAGGCCATTTTTTAGCACCTTGATCCTAGTTAACTAATACAAATTAGTTTAGTTGGGTTAGTCCATCCATCTCCAAAGCCCCATCCTGAACTCCAGCTTCTGCTATTTTCACTAGGTCTATGGTCCAGATCTCATCACCATTCTATCTAATGGAAAGGGAATAATGGGAAATATCCAAATATTTTTCTCTATATTTTTCTCCTATTCTCATGGTTACTGATGAAGGGAGACTAAACTATGTCAATTTGATTATTCCAAGGAAATTCCCACATCATCGAGAAGAGTTATTCAGGATTCAGGTTCTTACCAGGTAAGGCTGAATGAACCCATGGTAAATCGATTGGGCATTACCAGCAACATGAGAGTCTGTGTGGGTAAGTGGCCATATCCCCATTGTGAGCACTATGATGAGGTAAGCCCAAATTCTGTAGGGTCAAATGAATCACATTCTTCATAGGATGATATCAAGTAGATATTATTTTCTATGAACATGTTAATTCATTCCATGATTCCTTTAATTAGAGACTAAGTTTAACCAATAGGTGATGAGCTTCAGTCGACCAAATATGATGAGGTGGTAGGTATTGACCAAGATAGAGTCAAAACATCAACACCTCAAATGACATATCCATTGGCAACCCATTGTACCATAAGGAAGGTCGTGTCTCTAGATGAGGTTCCACAACCGCTAATAGGAGAGGTTTCACTAAGCAATCAATAGATCTATTCAATATTTAGGTCCCCACGTGCCCAGGTGTAAGGCTGCTGCATGAGCCCATGGAGATCCCCATGGGGGACTTAATTTTCACCTATATTTTTGTGGATGAGACTAGGGAGGTTCAACCACATAGGTGTTTTGTTTGCACTATCAGGTAGGACTATCAAGTAGTTGTGTTAGGTCAATAAGTGTTAGGCCATAAGTGAGCCATATCGCATTGGCTTTCTTTGAGGTCAAGTGATCCAAATCTTTTCTATATGTTTGATTGGATAGCCAAATGTGTTGTTCCCCATGAATTTAGTGAGGTTCAACAAAACAAATAGGAGAGGCTTTTAGTAACTGCATAGTTGATGAGGTGGTTAAACTGAATTATCCACCATCAAAGGGCACCACCATGAGAATAGTTATGGTTGAGAGCTATGCAAACACCAATTCCTTCCTTCCTACTATTATGGTTCGTTATGTGAACCCCTCCTTCCTTGTAAATAGCTAGCATGATAGTTACTCCAGCATTTTTCCATAGTTTCAAAACCTAATCTTGAGTGGTTCAATGAGGAAATCCCGCATTGGCGATATCAAATGGGAAAACTGGCATTTCTGGGGGTTTCCATAATAGTGGCCTAGGATGCCTTCGATTTAGAGGCTCGAAAAAACTTGCATCAAGACGTTGAACTTTCCCCATCCAACTATGATGGTTAGCAACCAAAATGCGAAACCATCCTTCCTTCCTTACTTCTAGCTATAGGGTTTCAACTAGTCAAGTGTTATATGGAGGGAGGTCAGAGGCTTTTCAGATCCATTAAGGGTTTCATATTGATTTATGAGGGTTTCACCCCATGTTAAAGTGTATATCTATGGGAGAGGAGGGTTTCAAACCCGCTTAGTTTGTCTAATGTGTCATATGATATTATTGTTTTTCATAGTCTCCACATCAAAGCCAATTTACATTGTTGATAAGTATCTGCTTGGCCTAGGCATAAGAAATCCATACCATATATGTTAGGGATGATTGTACTCCTCCTATTGTGTGTGGATGTTTCTCTAATATTTTTTGATAGGAAGAGATAGATCTTGCCCAATATCTATGTTTTACTCCTCTTCCATTAAGGGACAACCATAAGCTGCTATGGCATAAAAGAAGTTAAGCACCAACAAGGGGTGCAAACAAGTTCATACAACATATAGCATGAGCCAATTGGGATGATGTTACCACTACTTGTTTATTAGATTCAACCAACAATTCCTTCCTGCTAGCTAAGGTTCGTAGTGAAAACCTCTTCTCATCCTTACAACTATGATGAAAATAATCCATCAATGGGACTAGATCATCTTATCTTAAATCAAAACCCTTATCATTTGGCATGATAGCTAAGGACTTCCATGGCATGACAAGGAAGGAAAAGGTGTGCTAACACATGGCAGAAAATGTCAATGGATGGCGAGGAGTGTTAGGGAGAGTTAGAGGAACACAAGGGAGCACTAGGTCAAAATGCTTGGAAATGAACAAATAGGAGTGTGTGTGAAGGAGTGTCAGTGAATTCTAGGTGTCCCAATGATGAAGTGTTTTAGGATAAGTTCAGAATAGGACTTGCAGGAGGTAAGCCTATGGATGTGATAATGCATGGACAAAGCAATTTTAGAGAAAGGGAGACTTTGGGTTGGGCACCCTATTGTTTTGCTAATGAATTGGTTGGGTTCCCAAGTCGCAAACAAAAGTAAGGTTGTCTCTAAGGGTGTTAGTGTCAATCAGTTCAACCTATCACCAGTGATCAAATATGCTCTTACAAGGTGTTGTTAGGGTGTCAAGTCAATTTTTTGTCATTTCAGTGAGTCTTCAAATAAAAATTTGGTCATTGGCTAGTGTGTCTAAGGCTATTTCCACTCTCTCAAGAATTTCATATGCCGGTCACTTCATCATTCAATTGAGTCTACCATCAGGAAAAAATCATTAATATCACTTTAGTCACATCATCATGGTCTCCATTTAGCTCAGTGTCACCAATATGTCATTAGGGTTAAGGTCACAAAATCAATCATTTCATCTATAAATCCGGCAAATGAGGAGTAGAAATAGGTAAATTTGTTCAATAACACTTGATTTCAAATGTAATTTATGTTTTTAGATGTAATAATGTTCATAAGGTTCTAAAGTTACAAGAAGAGGTCCTAAGGCTATGAAACTAAAAAAGAAAGTGAATTGGTGAGGTGGGCCACCCTACCTTATTAATCACTTAGACACTAAAATAAAATTATAAAATCACATGGAGGATCTCTTTCACACTCATTTGCACTTTTCTACCACCCTAGCATTGAGGTTCCCCCTCTCCTTTGCAAAAAATTGTGATTCCATAGCCCTCACTGGCAAAAATTGACTATCGTTGCGCACAGAGAGCCTTCGCTGTGCACCTGAACATCATGTTGTGCACAAGAAGCCTTCATTGTGCACAAGGGAAAGTTGTCCCAAATTGTTGTTTGACCACCAAAACTCATTTTTCAAAGATCCTCTTCAGCTATTTCATCCTCCAGGATCTATAACAAGTAATTTTAATCATTTTCATTCCCTCCTTTGCCTCATATGTCAAGAAAATGATCAAATACTTCTTCTTCTAGGGTTTACATGATTTTCATGGTTTTGATCCTCAAATAATGAGTTTCTGCCCTAAACCCTAGATTCCCTGTCCCTACACCTTTTTTTGCAGCTACTACACCATTTCCATCCATCACAAAGCCTCATCCCATCATTTTCTATCATTTTCCTCTAAACCCTAATCTACCCTAGTTCTTTCTAGGATGGGCCTATGTTTTGGCCTTTTCTAGCACCTCCCCTCACTCATTTCTGAAAATTCCTTTTTCCCCTACTCACTGACATCATCCCCTACCCTCCTAAATTTCCTTACAAATTTAGGCAACTCCTAAGTCCATCGTACAACCTCGTTCCTTCACAGCAGCAAGTTTAACTTTTTTTTCTTGCCTTTCACCTAGTGTTTGAAGTATGGAGCCTAACTCATCACCATCAGAGAAGATGAAGTACAAAAAGGGGGGAAACATACTGAGGTTTGAGCCTCTAATTGCATTGAAATCACCTCCTCTCCATTTGTCATGAAATGCTTTGATGATGTCAAATGTTTAGGGTTTTTTCAAAGAGTGCAGGAAGCAGGTTACCATGAGCATCTCACAGGTATATCTTTCCTCACCTTGAAGGAAGACAAGATCACCATTGCAGGGAATGATTTCATGTTTTCAGATGCCATCTCTCAAGCTACATGTGTAACAAACCATGGTCAAAAATGGTTCAAAGGCATGAACCTAGACCTATAAGAGTAAAAACCCTACTTGAAATCACAATACAAAGGAGCTCACTCACATGTTTTCCCATTCAGATACTTGTTCAAGAGATATGCACCATTGATGAAATCTTTCATGAATTTATTCACATGTGAGGGTACATTTTTGAGGCTATACCAATACCACATAATATTTCTCATGCACTTTACTGTTGCCAAGTCTCTAAATTTGTCTAGCTACTTGTATAGGAGCCTAACTAAAATGTTTGAAAGGCTGAAATTGAAAGGAAAAGTGAATTATGCCAACCTCTTTCACCATAGACTGATAAATGTTATATTACTCCATCAGTTGACAGAGAAGAACATGACATGGGATACCTTCATTGAGGAAGCCTTGAAACGCATATAACCACTTCACCAAGCCAGCACCAAACCATGTCAGTACATCCCATGGAGGTGGGGTCATAAAGAAAACATAATGAGGTTTCCAAGGCACCTAGGCTTGAGGTGAGCAAGACATATCATAGAGGCATAAGTCTTGTGTTTTCTCCTCAAATAGAGGAAGGGGCCAAGCCTACTACATCAGCAAAACAAGGATCACCATCACATCATGAGGCTTCTTTGCATGATGAGGAGCCCATTGAGAATAACTTTGACCTGGTTGAATTGGAGGCACATGATGAGCATAAACCCCTGAAACAAGTCATCAAAGAGAAGGATTCTCAAATAATGGAGCTCAAGGACAATTTGGAAAATACCAAATTCATCATTCTATTCCTTGAGCAAGAAAACAATCAACATAAGGAGAAACAACTAGTCATGGAGAAAGAGCAATTCAAAGCAAAAAACAAGAAATGAAAGGTAAGGAAGTGGTGGGCCATGAGGACACTGAGCAGCATGAAGGACACATGGCAAGTAATAGACCAAGGACAATGGGTCTTAGGAAGGCACTTCAGAGGGAAAGAGAACAAAATCCACCAATGGAAGAATTGACCTTTGAAGATAGGATTGCCATAGAAATAAATGATGACAGGGATTTTTGGCTTAACAAAGTAAATTTCCATTTTGGGAATCTCCTTGAAAAGGCCTGTAGGGATACAAATTTGCAAAATAAAATGGCCATCCATTATTACACAAGGAATCATGTTACCGAGGTCAAAATCAAGTAGTTGAAGGAAAAACTCAAGGAAACCTTGTTGAAAATGCAACAAGATGATGGAGCTTAGTGAAAAGAAGTTGCCTGCACTAAGTGGGCCCGCAAGCTATTTTTGGTGCAAAGTCTATTTTTAGACTATGTCTATTTTTAGACATATGGATCATGGTCTATGAGTTGCATGATGCTATTTATGGATGATTGGTCATGTTGGTAAAAATAGATGGACTTCTATTTTTAGACATATGGGCGGAGTCTATTTTTAGACTGCCAGGCTAAAAATAGAACAGTCAAATATTATTAGCTCTTAATAATATTTGGACTATAAACATTATCTTATCCTCTTGGAGCACTTCAGTTTGAGCTACAGATGTGGCACAACAACTTCCAGAAGGAAATACACTTTTCTTATGGGTCAGTTGAGCTATTACATGATGGACTTCAGTTAAAACTCAAGTGATTGATTTTGGTGGAGTTGATTGAGGAGTTGATGGAGTTGTGTTCAGTTTGACTTAGTTGAACTAGTTGTATTTAGTCTAACTGCAGAATACACTAGTGATGAGTGATGTGAATTAATTATTAATTAATTCACTAATTATTAACTCATAAAGCAACTAAAGAATACATCAGTTAACTCAGTGCATGGACAGTTCAGTGGAGACAGGTGTTAGAGGTGGAGACTACTATCAGTTGTGACTATAGCTATGCATGAGATTTGCACAATCAATGATGGAGATTGCCAATGAGGATTGCGTGGTACAAGTCAAGGGAAAACAAGTTTGGATCAGATCTATTCTCACATTTTCACATTGTATTGCGCAGTAGAGGCAGGTAGATAGCGGATGAGATTTGAACCTGTGACTTGATCCAGATCTGAGCTAGTTTGTGTGTAGCAGGTGGAGATAGTATTGAGTACTTGTGAGGAGTATTGTACTATGTATTGTTACATGTTCTCTATCATTATAATATACAGATAGTGCGGGGTTTTCAGCTGTATGCTTTCCCCATTACATACTATGTTAATGTGTGCATGCAATTGATGTTTCATTGTTTTTAATTCCGCAAAATTGATGATCAACGTAGAGGAGGTTATGTATTATGCATGCATTCCGCAAATAGTGTATAATCAGGATAATCTCTGTGAATAAGTGTCATATTATTCAAAATTTCTACATGGTATCAGAGCAAAGTTGATTAGATCTATTATTTAGAAAGTGATTACATTTTATTTCTTCTGGCAGAGTCTGTTATCGGGCCAGGTAGCCTCTGGATTCATCCTTCTTTTGGAAGGTGAGATATCCGGTAAAAGCCCATACAGTCAATCTCTGTACGAGAAATAGTCTGTTCTCATGAATTTTAGATCAGAAGTGGTTGAGTTTTGAGCTGGTGGAATTCAAATTTGCAGTAATGTTTTCTTGGTGTTGAAGTTGAAATGTCTTTCAACGAATTGCGATTGGAGTATGCCCTTGAAGGCAGCTCGAATTATATTGCATGGAAAGACAGGATGGAGGTGGTGTTAGATGAAAATGGGCTGAAGGAGTTCATAGAGGCTGAGGTCCCGAAGCCTACTGATGCTGCTCATGTTGAGGTTTGGCAAAAGAAGACAGCAAAGTGTCGAAGGATTCCGTTGGAGGGCATGAAGGATCACATTGTATCCGGCCTGCATGGAAAGGCTTCTCCATACTTGATGTGGAAAGCATTGACAGATTTATTCCAAAGCAAGAGCGACCAGAGGAAGTTGGCACTCAAGGATAAACTCAGAAACATTAAGTGTGAGAATGGAGACAGTATGCCCAAGTATCTCACGAAGTTCACCCAATGCCGGGATGAGCTGAGAAGTGTGGG
Source organism: Pinus tabuliformis (assembly GCA_031772625.1). Taxonomy (NCBI): domain Eukaryota; kingdom Viridiplantae; phylum Streptophyta; class Pinopsida; order Pinales; family Pinaceae; genus Pinus; species Pinus tabuliformis. The sequence continues at coordinate 588,120,779 of CM062818.1, forward strand.
GGTGACTGTCGATGATGAGGATTTGGTGAGCTTGGCTCTCCTTAGTCTTCGGAAGAGTTGGCATTCCTATCAGGACTCTGTCAACAGTCGGGAGAGATTTCCAGGATGGGAGAGACTTTGGTCGGATCTTATGTAGAAGGAGATTAGGCGGAATACCAGGGATGGATCTTCATCAAAGGCATCTAGTGAAGAAAATTACGCTTTGGCTGCCAAAGCAAATAAGGGGAAGGAGAAGGGTTCTCTTTCTGAATCTAGTTCTTCCAATGATGGGAAGAAGGTTGGCAAATCAAAAGTGTGATGCTTTCATTGTCATGAGGTGGGCCATTATGCTACAAATTGTCCACGGAGGAAATCCAAGAAGGGATTCGGGGAAGGATCTGAAGGTGAGGCACTTGCTTCACAGTTTGAGTTGGATTTCACACTCTTCGCATGCATGGTTTCATCCATGGTGGGAAGTGGTTGGTTTCTTGACAGTGGAGCTTCTTTCCACATGACCGGTGACAAGAGTTTGTTCAGTACTTTGGAGGAGAAAGATCTCCATATACTCATAGCGATGGGTAATTATGAGAAGTATAGTGTCTCAGGTGTAAGCACGGTTATTTTTCAGACAGAGCATGGAGCTCGCCTTACCTTGACCGATTTCAAGTATGTGCCAGGACTAAAGAGAAACTTGGTGTCATTCGCGATGCTGGAAGACAGAGGCTGTGATGTAGTCTTCAGTAAGGGAAAGGTTTTCCTTAGACACATCATCACTAGACAGGTGAAGCAAATTGGTTCACGAGTCAAGAACCTATATGCTCTTGAGGTTCAAGGTGCATGAAAAGCCTTGAGTATCGAGGCAACTGATGGAGACTTGGCGGTTGAGAAGGAGCGTATATTACCTCTCAACATGCAGAGACAGAAGAAGTCTCAGACGATTGTGGAGGAGCCATGATTGGTGCAGCAGCTTCAGGAGGTTGTAGAGCAGCCGCAACAAGGGAAGCTAAGAGGAGATCGAGTAGAGACATCTACTCATGTAGAGACCTCCAGTAGGGGGAAACTTCAAGCCAGGTGGGCTGAGGGATCACATGCAGCCATACCTCCAGGTAGGAGGTGGGGTGATGTGGATTAATCATCCCAAGGAGGAGGGGCAGGATCCTTGAGGTACCCAACCTCTTGGATGAGACCTTGCTACGGGAGCCCCGATGTGGAGTTTCAGGAACTGACTGATTGGGTAGAGACAGATGCGGATGGAGTGGCAGAGAGAGCGACAGTGTAGGGAATCCCAAGGCAGCGCATAACTAGCAGGCTGCAGCAATGCGAGAGGCACAAGTGTTTTGCACAGTGCTAGGTGGCACAGAGAAGTGTACAATTGTGCGAGATGCATGGAGATGTTGCAGTAGTGCAGATGTCAAAGAGGGAGCACTTGTCAACAGTAGGTAGAGCTTCAGCATCAAAGTATGTTCCTAGCCCAACAGAGTGGTCAGTTGGGAGTGTTTTTGTTCCAAGTGTTGTTGGAGCAAGTGGACCGGGCAAATGTGTTGCATGCAGAACATTCCAGAGTTGCAAGATAGGGGTTGCAGATAATCCATATCTTGTTGAGAGGGAGTGTTGAAAATGCCACAAGATGATGGAGCTTAGTGAAAAGAAGTCGCCTTCACTAAGTGGGCCCGCATGCTATTTTTGGCGCAAAGTCTATTTTTAGACTATGTCTATTTTTAGACATATGGATCATGGTCTATGAGTTGCAGGATGCTATTTGTGGATGATTGGTCATGTTCGTAAAAATAGATGGACTTCTTTTTTTAGACATATTGGCGGAGTCTATTTTTAGACTGCCAAGCTAAAAATAGAACAATCAAATATTATTAGCTCTTAATAATATTTGGACTATAAACATTATCTTATCCTCTTGGAGCACATCAGTTCGAGCTACGGATGTGGCACATGCAACTTCCAGAAGGAAATACACTTTTCTTATGGGTCAGTTGAGCTATTGCATGATGGACTTCAATTAGAACTCAAGTGATTGAGTTTGGTGGAGTTGATTGAGGAGTTGATGGAGTTGTGTTCAGTTTGACTTAGTTGAACTAGTTGTATTTAGTCTAACTGCAGAATACACTAGTGATGAGTGATGTGAATTAATTATTAATTAATTCACTAATTATTAACTCATAAAGCAACTAAAGAATACATCAGTTAACTCAGTGCATGGACAGTTCAGTGGAGACAGGTGTTAGAGGTGGAGACTACTATCAGTTGTGACTATAGCTATGTATGAGATTTGCACAATCAATGATGGAGATTGCCAATGAGGATTGTGTGGTACAAGTCAAGGGAAAACGATTTTGGATCAGATCTATTCTCACATTCTCACATTGGATTGCGCAGTAAAAGGCAGGGAGACAGCAGAGGAGATTTGAACATGTGACTTGATTCAAATTTGAGCTAGTTTGTGTGTAGCAGGTGGAGATAGTACTGAGTACTTGTGAGGAGTATTGTACTATGTATTGTTACATGTTCTCTATCATTACAATATACATATAGTGCGGGGTTTTCAGTTGAATGCTTTCCCCATTACATACTGTGTTAATGTGCGCATGCGATTGATGTTTCATTGTTTTAATTCCGCTAAATTGATGATCAACATAGAGGAGGTTATGTATTATGCATGCATTCCGCAAATAGTGTATAATCAAGATAATCTTTGTGAATAAGTGTCATATTATTCAAAATTTCTACAACCCTAATCAGCCAAGAGGAGAAGGATAAGTTATATTTTTTTGCTGATGAATCCATGATTGCATAATATACCTCATCAGGCATCTCTAGACAAATTGTGGGAAGATTTGCAGAAAATTTTGTGTTTTGGTGCAGAATGGTGCAGACTTGCAATTTTATGGCAATTTTTTGTCTAGGAGCACAGTGAGCTCACACTACGCTTCTTCCTAGGGCTCAAAATGACGTAAAATTAGAATTTTTGGAAATATTATGACCCCCTCTCAAAACCCATTTTCACATTTTCCTAGTTTGGGGCTCAATTTTTGATAAATTTGCAAAAAAGAAGCCAAAAATCACCTTTCTACCCCTCTTTTTCCATTTCGGTGCGCACCTGGAGACATCTTGGGAGGATGGCCATATATCAGCTCAAAATGGGTCCTTTTGAGTGAAAAAATACTCTAAATACATCTACACTATCCCAAATTTCTAGAACAGGCTCCAGACTTGGATTTGGACTTCATAAAGGCACTCAAAAATGGCCTCCAATAGCTCGCTGCACACCTGGAAATAAATGTAAATAATGTGTGGTTAGTCTTTGTAATCTATTTTGATGTAACTTTGACCTCATTTATGAGAGAGGTTGGAGTCAAAGTTAATTGTAGAAGTTGTTTTTAACTTCCCTTGACATTAGGGTTTGGTTAGAACACCTCATGGAATAGTTCCTAGAGTCATGGATTCGACCCTTGAGAGTTGGGAGATGTTCTTTTGGTCTTTATGTATCAGTTTCTCAGTGATATAAAGGGTCGAGGAGACAACTATTATAGTGTGTACTTGGACATTTTGTGGAAATCAAAGGATAATACAATTTGCAGCTATTATCTAGGAATTCATGTGCAGTAAGTTTATGATGTTGTTTTTTCTTTGTTATAGCTTTATATGAAAGATATTCATCTTCTCTTTCCATTCATCAATTCTTCAATGGTTTTCCTTATAGTTTATAAATAGAATCCTTTGCATAAAGCTCTATTTTGATGGAAAAATCATTATGTGTTACTTTCTTTCTTGCTTAATGAATTCATGTTTCATGCTCATTAAGAACTTTTACATCTTCTAAACACTAGACTACACTGACAAACCCTAAGATCCATCATAAAAGTAATGCTACCTTTCTCCTTTATATCTTTGTTGATGTAATCCTTTTATCCTATCACCTAGCTACCTGCAAGGAAAATTTTAGGGGCTAATATTCGCCCATGGGCTAATTTTATATACCTTTTCCAAAAAAAAGATTTGTTAATTTCCATTTTTTTGTAAAAACAATTCACCCAAATTTTATAGAATGAAATTATTTTACCCTAAAAATCGCCAAAACATTATATATAGTCTATATAAAAATATTATAAATTTGAATATTTTTACAAAAATATCCCCAAACATTTTATAGATTTCATATTATGGACTAGTGGGATTCGCCAAGGTTTCTAAGCTTTAAGATAAATTTCCATCCTTAAAATTTTCCCTGGTTACCTGGTTTTTCTCCCTTATCTAGCAAAAAAACCATAAATTTTCCAAAACCCACTTGAGCCTAGCTATCTAGCCTAAAATACTTTACATTCCAGTCATCTCTTGGATGCGATTTCATAGAGAGAACCCTCTATGGTTTGCTAGGTGTAGGTTTTAACCCCATACAGAAATTAGCTGCATACGAATTCTAAAACACTGAAAATAAACAATGCGAGAGAATAACACATAAAACACATATACACAGAGATTTTCCCCTATATCCCAAAATTGGGGCTACCAGCTTGATTTTTCATTATGTTCCTTTCAATATTATAATACATATTTATACATGTCAAAGCATCCAATACCATGGACCGAAAACAATCGCATCCAAAAACCATGGACTGAAAACCATCGCGTCCAAAACCATGTGCGAAAACATGCACAAAACCATAGGTAGGTCTGCCCAACCTAATCTAGGGTGGGGTTACCTACACCCCTCAAACCCCTTGTCACTCCCCCGCTACCCAATTGGCACAATGAAGGGGGGGCTTTGCCCCCCTTCTAACCCCTTGGTTAACTATGTGTGCTAGTCATGGAAAGAATATAACACAACCCAACATCCTCCCACTTGTTTTTTTCTTTCCACAGGGGGGCACAAGAGAGCTTAGTCATTTATCCAGCCCTGCAACGCCCATTATTTCTCTACACCAAGAGAACTTCTCAGAGCTCACAGATTTTGTCAATGTATCTGTAGTATTCCTCAAACTTTCCACCTTTACCAGCAACACCTTTTTTTCTTCTATCATATCCCTCATAAAGTGATACTGAACATCAATGTGATTTATCTTTGAATGATAAGCAGGGTTCTTTGCCAAGAAAATTGCACTTTTGTTGTTACAGTCTATCCTTATAGCTCCCTGTACTAACCCCATACTTGAACACAATCTCTGCAACCAAACTGCTTCCTTGCTTGAATGAGTGGCTGCCATGTATTCTACCTCTATAGTTGATAGTGCCACTACAGATTGTTTCTTACTCATCCAACTGACTGCACCTCCAAATACATTAAACACATAACCATTTGTAGATCTTCTCTGATCCAAATCTCTAACCCATTCTGCATCAACAAAGCCATGAATATCCAACACTTTGTCCAATCCTGGCCTTCCTTGGTAGCACAAACCATAATCACTAGTGCCACACAAATACCTGAAAACCCACTTCACTGCTATCTAGTGCTCCTTCATTAGTTTTGACATAAACATGCTCAATACTCCCACTACATGTGCAATGTTTGGTCTAGTATAGACCATCGCGTACATCAGGCTATCGACTGCACTTGCATATGGAACACGAGACATGTCCTCTTCCTCTTCTTGTGTCTTTGTACACTGTTCAGCAGATAACTTTACACCTACAGGAATAGGAACCTTCACCGGCTTATTATCCTGGATATTAAACCTCTGCAATATTTTCTTGACATACTTCCTCTAGTTTAACTAGAGCTTCCTCTTTTTCCAATCTCTTTTAATTCCCATGCCCAAAATATAGTTTGTAGCACCAAGATCTTTCATGTCAAATTTGGAGGACAAATGGGTCTTCAAATCCTAGATAATTTCTTTGTCATTTCCAACCAGCAACATATCATCCACATACAAGATCAGATAAATAACACAGTCACCAATTAATTTAAAATACACACAGTGATCTGCGTTGCTTCTGGTGAATCCAAGTCCCCATATAAATGTATCAAATTTTTGATACCACATCCTTTGTGATTGTTTTAATCCACACAGAGACATCTTTAACTTGCATAACATTTCTTTCTTACCTTCACCGCAAAGCCTTCAGGTTACTTCATGTAGATCTCCTCTTCCAGATCCCCGTGAAGAAATGATGTCTTCACATCCATCTATTCTACCTCAAAATAAAAAGCAGCAACAGTAGATAAAAGTAATCTAATACAAGTTACCTTCGCAACAGGAGAAAAAAATATCACCAAAATCAATTCCCAGCACCTGGGAATAAACTTTTGCTACCAATTGAGCTTTATATTTCTCCACCTTTCCTTCTGCATTTTTCTTCTTCTTGAACACCCATTTGCTACCAATGGGTTTCCTTCCAGCTGGAAACTCCACTAGATCCCAAGCCTCATTTTTGTGCAAAGATTCCATTTCATCAACCATGGCCTCTTTCCAGAGTTTTCCATCCTCTGAATCTATTGCTTCCCTCACGGTTCTGGGATCATCATCAATAATAGATAAAGAAAAATTTGAATAGAAAGTAGATGGACTATACCTTTCTAGTTGCCTTCTTTCTCGAACTAATATTCTCACACCTGGAGTTTGTGGCTCTTCATCTTCTGATTCCTCCTCCTCTATAAAGTATGATTCTTCCTCCTTTAGCTCAAACTCTATCTTCTCAGGTTCATTTGGTTGGAATTCATGTTTAATAACATCTTTCACCTCTTTGAACACCACATCGCAGTTGTACACAACCTTCCTTGTTACTGGGTTCCAAAGCTTATAACCCTTTAAACCATCCTTATACTCAATAAAGTTTCGCTTTTCAGATTTACTATCCAACTTTATTCTTTTCTTCTTTGGAAAATGTACATATGAATCACATCCAAATACCCTCAAATTTGAAAGAGAAGGTTCCTTACCAGTCCATACATCTTGTGGAGTCTTATCTTCCAATGCTGATGAAGGTGATCTATTGACCAAGTAACATGCAGTATACACCATCTCTGCCCAGAATTATTGTCCTAACTCAGCACCACTGAGCATGCTTCTTGCCCTTTCCATCAATGTCTTGTTCATTCTTTCTACAACTCCATTTTTCTGAGGTGTATATGGAGTAGTCTTCTGCCATGCTATACCACACTTCTTACAGAATTCTTCAAATTCCTTACTGCAAAACTCTCCACCGTTATCTGTCCTTAGCACCTTCATCTTCTTCTCTGTTTGGTTTTCCACCAGAGCCTTAAATTCTTTAAACCTGTCAAAGACTTCATATTTCTTCTGAAGGAAAAATATCCATGTATTCCTTGAGAGGTCATCTATAAATGATACATAGTACATAGACTTACCCAGTGATGGAACCTTTATAGGTCCAAACACATAATTGTGCACAAGATCTAATATATGTTTCACCCTCTTACCACCAGAGGGGAAACTCACCTGATTCTGCTTCCCATATACACAACTTTCACGAAATCAAAATCCAGAGAGCTATTACTCATACCTTCTACCATACCTTTACCATGAAGTATTTGAAGGCCCTTCTCTCCAATATGTCCAAGCCTTTGATGCCACAACATGGTCTTCTCTCTAGAGACCACTAGATTTTCCGCTCCACTTTCAGGAACCACAGAACTGTTGCACCCATCAACAATAGTGCTACCTTGTAGCTTGTACAAAGTTCCAACCCAAACTCCCCGCATCAATACTAGTGCTCCCTGAACCATCTTGCAGGTATCCTTCTCAAACATTGTTTTGACACCTGCATCATCCAACTTGCTTACATAAATCAGATTCCTAGCCAATGTAGGAATATGCAGAACACTCAGAAGTGTTCTAACCCTTCCACCTAGCAACTTCAACTTTACTTTTCCATGACCAATGATTCTATCCTTCTTATCATCCCCTAAGAAGACATGACCACCATCGTATTTCTCATACTCGCAGAACCACTCTCTATGAGGAGTGAAGTAAAAGGATGCACCTGATTCAATCAACCATGCCTCATGATCTACATGTGTACCTGAAGAAGCCAAGTACACATCCCCACCTTCATCTGAGGTGGTTTTCGCCTCTGCAGAAGGAGCATCATCAGATCCCTTTCCTTTGTCAGGAGCTTTAGATTTATAGTCCCTTTTGTAGTGCCCTTCCTTTCTGCATTTCCGGCACACCACCTTTACAGGTTTTCGTAGAGATTTAGATCTCTCTCTAGATTTAGATCTCCCACTCGATGACTTATTTTTGTTTCTATTTTGGGACCATCCTCATACAGACAAGGCATCGCCATTTTGGTTCTCCATATTTTTCCATCTCATCTCATCCGCCAGCAAGGATGAGACTATTTCATCAAACTGCAAGGCAGTGTTATTGCTACCTATTGTAATAACCAGACTATCCCACGAATCTAGTAGAGAACGCAAAAAACTGATGCACTTATCTTCATCCGGAATTTTAATATCAATAGATAATAACTGACTTACCACAGTATTAAATGCATTCAGATGCTCTGTCACCGAGTCCCCATCTTTCATCCTCAGGTTATACAACTTTTTCCACAGGAATAGTTTATTCACCAGAGACTTAGATTGGTACAAATTTCGTAAGTGCCAAATCTTCCTCCATTTCTTCTCATCAATTTCCAATAATTTATCGCAAATAACTTTAATATTAAACCATGCCAAAGCATACCAAGTCATCTCAATGCATTCCAAACATGCTAAGACTTGCCAAGTGCCAATGTGCACCAGGGAGTGTGATGCATGCTATGAAGTGGCAGAGCATATAGAAGAGTGCTAAGGTGTGCTATAGAGTTCCAATGCATGCTGAGGAGTGTCAGGGAGTACTAGGAGAACACAAGGGAGCACTTGGTCAAAATGCATGGAAGTGAATGAATATGAGGGTGTGTCAGGGAGTGTCAATGAGTGCTAGTTTTCATGCCAAGGAGGGAGTGACAAGGTATGCTAAGCACAAGTAAGGCATGCCAAGGAATATTAGGGTATGTCAAGAAGTGCTAGAGTGTGCTAGGTAGTTCATGGGTGTGATAACATGTGCCAAATAGTGCCAAGGCATGCCAAGTGCTAAGACATGCTAGGATGTGCCGGGTGCTCGAGTATGCCAGTATGCATCAAGGAGTTTCAAGGAAACAAAAGGAATAACCAAGATAAAATGTAAGGAAATGAACGCATAAGAGGGTTAATAAGCCGAGACTTTATATTTTCAAAAGGGTCATGCTAGGCACACTAATAATATGTACCAATACATGCCAAGTGCCAATGTGTGTCAAGTGCTAATGTTTGTCAATGCAATATTATGCTAAGGTGTTCCATGGAATGCTATGCACTATAGGCATGCCAACTCATGATAGGGGAGTGCTATGTTATGCTAGGGCATGCCAACATGTGTTTTGGTGTCCTACTCATCACAATATGTTATAGGTACAAAGATGTTCCAAGACATGAGAGGTGCCAAGGAATGTTAGTGTATTGTTCCAAATCATGTTAAGGTGTGCCATGAGTGTTGAGGAGTGTCATGTCTCTCTCAATAATAGAATTGACAGAGCTTGATTATGTATTAAATAATATGGTTCCTACACACACTAGTGGAACTTTATTTAAAGGAATTTTTCTAGGTAAGAAACCTAATAGAGATTAATCATGTGTTTACTCATAGGAAAACTATATTCTTATGACTTGAGGGAAATGATACACACTAATCACTTTTTAACAAATTGACTAACTATAACCACTATGTTATAGACATTTTTTGGCACTGCAACTCCAATCATAAATGTCCATAAACCAAGGGCTCTTAAGTCCCTAAAAGTGTTGGTCCAACCCCTAAAAGAACAAGGTCAGCTGATTACATCATCTCCCAGAAGTTCTCCATTAAAAACTACTCAGAACTGGTCAAAATTGGACCATCTCACCTGCTCCATGGTCAAAGTGCGCTGCATCCCACCTAAATGCACACAGGAGGTGCGATGCATATTGAAAATCCCTTCTATGGGGTGCGATGGGCGAGAGTGGACAAATGGCAAGGTCAATCTGCAAGGTGGAGGATCATGGAATCTTCCAGAAATTTCTCCTGTGACACTTGCCTCTCTGCATTCGCCCAGGGATGAGTAAGAGATCATCAATCTCCAAGTGGAATCAAGAACTATCAGAGAGAGGACACTAATCAAATCTCAAAAGCTGACTCACCCCCCTTGCAAACATCTATATATGGATCCCTCATCCCAGAGATCCAGAGGCTGGAATTTTGTATCTTGTAAGGAAGTGCTGTTGGTTCTTAGTGTAACATCATAGTGTTGGGTGATCTAAGCTTTTCATGAGGTGAAGAAGGGCTTTCTTGCTGAGAGGATGACATTGGGTCAGAACAATCGGTTATAATCCTCTTTTATATTCTTGATTATTAATAAAGCTATTCAAGTTTTCCTCCACATTCTTATATGATTGATGATATATGCATTTGTGTGGTCAATATACATCTGGTCCTATATTATTTATGATAGTAGATCTCTGTTCTTGGATAGTGTTATGATGCTTTGATTCTACAGGTGCTCTTTGAAGCTGGGTAGACGAGGAAGCGAGTGGTAAAGATCTATCTGAAGGGAGAGGAATCAAGAAAGGAACCAAGCGCAAGACAGACGTTGGTCTCCTTCGTTCCCATCTTATCTACTCCTCATAAAGGAAAATGAAAGTGGTTTTAGTTTATTTGCTTCTAAGGTAGCTACCAGCCTTAGTGGGACTAGAAGCTCTGCATAAACACTAGATTGCCCGATAACAAAATGGCGACTCCACTGGGGAACGAAAAGTTTGTTTGTTTGTCTATATTTGTTTGCTTTATAAACTTACAGACGAAGCCTGAAGTCAAGCCAGCTAGCCTTCGAACTCCATTTGCTATGCAAGTGCAAAGTAGATCAATGCTGCTTCAGTCTATCTCTGGGTTTTGTTTATGAACTGAACAATCGCTTTACAAACTCTCTAATTGCCCTTGTGGTGGCTCTAGTAACCTCCTTAGATCTACCCCTATGATTTATTTACTGATTACCACTTGCTCGGCCTAAATCCCTAAACTGTGCTGCAAACTGTGATCAAGAACTGGATCAAAAGTCTCGCACTGTACCATCACACCCTCTCTTCAAGGATATCAGTATGCATTGCACTTCCCGTGTGCTGTAGGTGGGATGCATACTGGAATCCCTGTGTAACAGGTGCGCTGATTAGAAAGGGCTAATTTTTCCTTCAGACTTTGTTTTTTTCACTCTTTTCAGCTTTATTCAGGAGTTTTTGCTATCTGTAGTCAAGTATACCTCTGTTGGGAACCCCCTTCCTTGCCATTATTCTGCCTCCATTGTGCAAAGAATTGTAAATGTTTTTATGTATTGTGAGCCATTTTTAGTTCTCTTTTACAAAGAAGTAGCATAATTGAGCTGTCGTTTCTTGATTTGGAAGTGTCGCAATTGTTGTTTTCAGACATAGAAGAGAATTGGATTGTTCTTGATAGTCGATTACACTATTACTCTTGTATTTGATTTGAATTAATAGTTTTTCAAGTGTCGAAAGCAAGTTTTCAATTCCAAATCACAAAGTGTCGTCATTGTCTTCATTTTGTCTTGAAAAGAAACTTGTTAAGTAATGTCGCTTTGAAAAATAATTCAGATTTGCGCTTAGCTTTCTTTTTATCATTCACACATTAAGAAGGCTGAAAATAAATACATGCATGTGCATTTGCATTTAGACTATTTGTTGGTTTGATTTAGGGCAGTGCATATAGTGTGTGCTCTCTGCTCTATGTTGAAATAATATCGTCCCTCTTTCCTTAGTAGCTAGGATTTTCATTGCAAAAAGAAGATTAAACGATTGTTTATCATCTTAGATTGCATTTTAGGAATTGTATACCTACATCACGTGGTGAACCTAAAAGGCAAATTTCTTAAGCAATATCAACTGTAAAATAAATTTAATGAATCTAAAAACGCTTCGGAACCTAACGCACAACATTTAGAAGTCTAGGCTAGAGACGTATTCCGGCGTCGTAAATCCTGGTAACTGTTGTTTTCATTGTTGGTTGGGTGATTCCTCCACTTTGAGATGACAAGTGCCAGTACGGACTTGTGCTCCCATGTACCGTCAAGTATATATTGGGAGACCACAATAGGCTTTATCCTTTATCTATAGGAAGCCGTGTTTGCTGCCCTATCGATCCCAATGCACTGTACACAACATTCGAGAAGATTGACTGTCGTACCGTAAAAAGTATTCTGCAGTTTTGCGATTGGTTTGGTAATCCCTTTGTCTAGATCTCTAGAGTAGTCTCTTTCATTCCTTTTCAGACTCCTTAAAGGAAAAGGTCCATCTGAGCACTTGTCACTTCAAGCTCATTAAAAATCGAAGCCGACTAGAGTCATCTTTTGTTTTTTCTTGACTCTTAAAAATTGAAAAAACAAGTTGTGTCAAAGCATCTAAAATTTATTTTAATCGGAATAAACATCACTTTTCCTACGTCAGTCTTAGGTTGAGAAAAATGGAGTCCACCAACCAAGTATTTCCCCTTGGAGGAAATCCTAGTCCTTTCTCCTCTTGGGGAGATGTTGGTGCACCCCATATGGCCACATCCTCGCTTCTAGGATTGACATTCGGCTTTCCCGTATGGCTCTTCTCGACCTCTGTCATCCAAAACACCATGACTCCTGAACAATCAAGTCAGCAACTAAATGATACCAAAGTTACCCCCCAACCTTCTACTTCGTCCAATTCTCCCTCTCCTCCTTCCTCTTCGCTTGATAAAGCTGGTAAAGCCAAAAATCAAGTAACTGAGAAGAAGAAGGAGCCAAAGGCAAAAAGGGGCGACTAGGCATCGTCTAGTGAAAATCCACACACTACACCTTCCAGGCCTAAATTTCCCTGTGTGATTTGCAAAGGAGACCACTATCATCAAGATTGTCCTTGCATCCCTCAGATCTTAAGGGATTGGTCTCCTTGTTTGCACAATCCGGTGTCATCAACCTCTAATGATCATGTTGAAAATACACTGTCAACTAGTGAAAGTGAAGCCCCTGGAAAAAAAGGAAAATGTAAATTTCCTTGTAAACTGTGTGAAGGCGTTCATGCCGTCCACCGTTGTCCCTTCTTAGATGAGGCTAAAAGAGTTTTGGACGACCATCCAGTTTCACTATTACGGCTTCCTCCTGGATATAAGAAGGTCTTGTCGAGTCCGTCACTAGTTTAAAATTCGACTGACACGCCATTGTGGTCGACCGAAGCATCTATCATTGAAGATAAACTATCTGAATCCACACCAGACGAAAGTCAAAAGTTCAAGGCGGTAGTTGACCCGATCTTGCCTTCACAGGATCCATCTTCAGATGATACAATCAGCGGAGAGAACAAGAATGACACCGTCCAAATTCTCTTCGTAAGCACAGACTACGATGAACATGGGGGCAGTCTACCCATTCCTTTACCGCAGGAAGGAATTTCGTCAGAGTCATATCCAGTCGTCTATTCGGTCCCACCTCCAAGCAACCTAGTTGTTTCCTTCGATTGGAATCTACTAGGCAGACCCCGCTTACCAGCTAGTATACCATTTCGAATCATTACTCAAATATATAGAATGGTCATGGTCGGTACCATCATAGATGAAGGGGCTTCTATGAGTATCCTTTACTCAACTGCTTGGAACACGCTTGGTTCGCCATCGCTTTTGCTTGAAATGAGAAATCTAACAGGCTTTGACAAAGGAACCAGTCGACCGTTACAATGTGTCGATAACATTGAGAAGGAAAACTGTTCACATGAACGTATTGGTAGTCCAAGGACCCTTGGATTATAATCTACTCCTTGGACGCGACTATATTTATTGCATGGGAGCCATTGTCTCCTCACTCTTTAGAGTAATGTGTTTTCTGCATGAAGGAAGAGTGGTCAAGCTCATAGACCAGCTTTCATTCCCCGGTTCACACATAGCAAATAGTCAAATACAATCCCTAAATGGTCTTTTCACGCAAGGAATGTCTCATCAATCCCCAGTCCATCCACCTGATGAGCGCGAGTGATTCGGAGGACATAACTGAAACCCAGGGGGCATGCACCCTGGCCTATTTCGACAGGAAAAACTTGGGTATAGGGTAGGTTTCCGCGAAGGATATATGACTAGTTTATGAGATTAGGTTGGAATAAGATTCCTTCGTCAAGGTTATGTGAGTGGAGCCAGTTGCACCACTCACCTTTGTTTATTTTGGTAGACATCACCGAGGAAGTGTTTTGTCTGCGGTGCGAATAGAACAATCTTTGGTAACTTGGAAATTTTTCGCTATACCTAGGGGCATGCAAACCTTTTGCCATGCAAGCGAAGAGCGACCATTTATTTTTTAAATTTGTAGGTCCTCTAACCCTTTAAACTCGTAGGATTGGTCGTTTCCTAACTTGTATAAAGAAAGGATGTGGGGCAAAGCTTTGAAAAAATGCCATTTTAAATGAAACATCCTTATTATACGACTGGATTGAGTAGTTTTAACGTGGAATTCAAGCTCGTTAAAAAATAAACATAAGCAATGAGCAAATGTTCCCCCAGAGTTTAAGCTCATTAAAAAATGAACCAATTTCCAGTAAATAACTAGCGTGAATGCATTATCATCAGCCTTTGAAGCCTTGGTCGTCTTCTCATCATCACCTCCACTCTGTATTGGCCGATCATTCACCTCCATTTGATTGTTTACCCCTTTTGAGGAACAGCTGCGAAGAGTGATCCTGTTAGCCATCCTTGTGACACTGCCATGATTGGAAAATTTCAAACCTTACCTGGAATTAGTTGCTACCTGAATTTATCACTCGTTCCTCAAAAAACGAGTCTCCTTTAAGCTCTTTTCAACTGACTCGCAAAATATGAAAAGATTTCCGAGCAATTGGCTTCTCTAGCTCGTTAAAGTGACCAGAAGTGCTATCCCTCCTTTATATTTTAATCTTTTTAGACCTGAGGGATTATTACAAAAAAAAAAAGAGCGCTTGTTTTGTTCGGCTCATTAAAATTACCGAAAATTCATCCCTTTTGTATTGTTATATACTTTTTCGGACTCAAGGGATTATATGACGAAAAAGGATTATTGGATTTTTCTTTACGTCCCTTTTCAGACTCTCTAAAATTGAAAAGGACCAAGTTATCTTTGTCGTTAAACTCGTTAAAACCGAATAGCGACAAACTTGTCCATACAGACAAGAAGTTCACTATCACTAGGCTCGTTAAAACATAGCGATGGGTTTGCCCAAAGGGAAAATTATAGAACAAGCATATGTTATCCTCCTCAAGCTTGACAAAAATAAAGAGGTACTGGTTAGCAATGACTGGGGAAAAATTGGGAAGAAAGCGTGAAGAAACTTTGTTGGTAGCAAGTCGCTCTTGAACATGACACTTTCACTCCGCATCCAAGTCGGGTTGGGTTGTTCTGTTCACTGGTCATATCACCATGGGTCTGTCACACCATCCACATTTAGGGTTAACGCTACCAATCCATCGTGTCAGTGTCGCCGATATGTTCAAGAGAAGTTGCCCAAAGAATTCACCTGTGTCTCATCCATTGCAATACATTTATGCTTCATTATTTCATGACCGCCACCCTGAACCTTATGTCATCAAATTGTTTTCACCTCCATTAAAATCATTTGCTCCATTCCATGTCACTGATGTGGGATTCACTAAGGCCCTCCTATGATAGATCACTTCTTGTCAACATCAGCTCATTATCCAGGAAGTCGATCTAGGAACAACCCTTTCAGTACTTTGAAGCTTGCATGCCTCAATGGCAAGTTTCTCACTTCCAGCGGCAGGTTTACATCGATGGCCTTCAACCGAAAGATTTTGGGTGCTGTTTGATGCCAAGTCCCTTATTCACACCACGTGAATTGTATTGTAGTACCCTTAGGGTCATCATCATTATCGGTGATTCCTCTCGCGCCTGTTAACAGCTTACATCATTGGCTGGTAATCAGGCGATGTCTTTCCATGTTCGACTCCAGAACATCTCTCACATGGATCGACTTGTACTTTGAGTGAAGATTGAATGAGATTGAAGATCCCGGATCTAGTTTCATCCATCCGGGCTGCGATATATATTCAGGAAAATAAAGACACCAAATGTACATCATTACTGCACAGATAATCATCCAACCTAAGGGATGATGGCTAAACCAGAATCATCAGTCTGCACACAGACGATTGTCTGTCTTATGTACATGAAAATGAATTTGTAAAGTTGAGCATGGGAATGCCCGCCTCAGCTAGATCATGAAAAATATTATGAAGATAATGTATTGTATTGTATCTTATTACAGGTCGCCTTCTAGGTTGAAAAAACTTCAGATCCTCATGATAAAGCATTTCACCCAACATCAAAAAGATTAACGACCTCATGCTTTAGGGGGCAACTGTTATAGACATTTTTGGGCACTACAACCCCAATCATAAATGTCCATAAACCAATGGCTCTTAAGTCCCTGAAAGTGTTGGTCCAACCCCTAAAAGAACAAGGTCAGCTGATTACATCATCTCCCAGAAGTTCTCCATAAAAAACTACTCAGAACTGCTCAAAATTGGACCATCTCACCTGCTCCATGGTCAAAGTGCGCTGCATCCCACATAAATGCACACGGGAGGTGTGATGCATACTGAAAATACCTTCTATGGGGTGTGATGGGCAAGAGTGGACAAATGGCAAGGTCAATCTGCAAGGTGGAGGATCATGGAATCTTCCAGGAACTTCTCCTCTGACACTTGCCTCTCTGCATTCGCCCAGGGATGAGTAAGAGATCATCAACCTCCAAGTGGAATCAAGAACTATCAGAGAGAGGACACTAATCAAGTCTCAAAAGCTGACTCACCCCCCTTGCAAACATCTATATATGGATCCCTCATCCCAGAGATCTAGAGGCTGGAATTTTGTATCTTGTAAGGAAGTGCTGCTGGTTTCTTGGTGTAACATCATAGTGTTGGGTGATATAAGCTTTTCATGAGGTGAAGAAGGGCTTTCTTACTGAGAGGATGACGCTGGGTCAGAACAATTGGTTATAATCCTCTTTGCTATTCTTGATTATTAATAAAGTTATTCAAGTTTTTCTCCACATTCTTGTATGATTGATGATATATGCATTTGTGTGGTCAATATACATCTGGTCCTATATTGTTTATGATAGTAGATCTATGTTCTTGGATAGTGTTATGCTGCTTTGATTCTACAGGTGCTCTTTGAAGCTAGGTAGACAAGGAAGCGAGTGGCAAAGATCTATCAGAAGGGATAGGAATCAAGCAAGGAACCAAGCGCAAGACAGAGGATGGTCTCCTTTGTTCCCCTCTTATCTACTTCTCATAAAGGAAAACGAAAGTGGTTTTAGTTTGTTTGTTTCTAAGGTAGCTACCAGCCTTAGTGGGACTAGCAGCTCTGCATAGACACTAGATTTCCCAATAACACACTATGACCTTAGACACATAATGAAAAATACTCCAAAGCAATGGTCTCAAATCATTATCTTTTGAGAAAAATATAGTAACAGGTACATAGTGTCATCAAAAACTCAGTGGAATGATCAATGATGATGAACATTTTTTGACCCTCACCAAAATTAACCAAAAAGAGCACTGGTGAGGGTCAATAAAAGATCATCGCTAGAAGTGTCACCAAAGAGAGAATTAGTGATGGGCCTTTAATGACCCTCACCAAAAGTGTCACCAAAGAGACAATTAGTCACGGTCCTTTAACGATCCTGACCAAAAGTGTCATTGAAAATGTCTTTGGTGACAAACCTTAAAGGATCATCACTATATACACTTACAACGTTTTTTTAAAGATCATCATCATATGTGGCATTGGCGATGGACCTTAAAGGTCTGTCATAGGCATGAAGCATCATCAAAAACTCATTGGAATGATCAATGATGACGAACATTTTTTGACCATCGCCAAAAGTAACCAAAAAGAGCATTGGTGAGGGTTAATAAAAGATCATCACTAGAAGTGTCACCAAAGAGAGAATTAGTGATGGGCCTTTAATGACCCTCACCAAAAGTGTCATCAAAGAGAGAATTAGTGACTGGCCTTTAACGACCCTCACCAAAAATGTCATTGAAAATGACTTTGGTGACAAACCTTAAAGGACCATCACTATATACACTTACAACAATGCTTTTTTAAATACCATCACCATATGCGACATTGGTGATGGACCTTAAAGGTCTGTCACAGGCTTGACCCTCACCAATGAAATTTTTTCCTGTAGTGACACCAAGAGAATTGACTAACACCCTCTCATAGTTGACATCTTCATAAACCACTAGTGGTTGGGCTTCTTTGAGCTACTAAAGGGGTATGATGATGATTTGGCCCATGAATTTTCCAAAAACATTACACTTTCAAGGGGAATATAGTGCCACAACTATTGTCAGAGGGTTGTCCATTTATCTCACTCTAGAAACTATCAGGAGAGAAAACACCTTGCCTCTAGGAATGAGATGGAGCAAGGAAGACAAGCAAGTCAGTGTCACAGCTAGGAAGAACTTCTTCCTTTCAAAACAAAATCCAGTAGAAGACAAGAATGGAGTGAGGAGAGAAAGTCTTCCTTACCCTTGGGATGAGGTAATCTACCGTATACTTAAATACATATCTAGTGAAGGAATATTAAGTGTAGTTTATGCCTAACACTTCAGGTTGCTCAAAGAGCTGAGATTCAAGGCAAACTTACCCCTTTCTCAAATACTTAGTGTCCCTTAATTTATTTTGCAATCAATCATGGTGATGAATCATAAGGTAAGGGAAGGAAAACATCAACATTTATCTCACCATGGCCTCATCAAATTGATAGTGGTATATGCTCTGAACCATTTAAGAATCCCTATCCTATGGAACAAATTTGTAGACTTGGATAGGGAGACTTTCATATAAACACAAGCTCTCACACCAGGAGAAACTTGAACCTCTAGTGTTGGAGGAAGAGAGGTAAAAATAGAGGAAGAAGAAGGGGAAAAGATAGAAGAGGAAGAGGCAACAAGGTCAAAAGAAGAAGAAATAAATACAAAGGAGGAAGGGGCAGCAAGAACAAAAAAAGAGGAAACAAAGGCAAAATAAAAAGAGGCAGTAGAGATAGAGGAAGGAGAAGCATAGATCAAAGGAGAAGAGTAGGAGAATAAATGACAAGAAAGAATAAGTCATGAGAAGACTTTTCCACCCCAAGAAATGGAAGACACTGAATAGGAAGTAGATGTAACCTTAGCTACATTGGGAACTTCTATCAACCCCAAGACGAAGCAATTAAGACCAAGTCAATTTTATTTCAAAACTAGGAAGAATACTATATTAGACAAGGAAAGGCACAAACTCCCACAAGGGTTCCTGTATTTATTGATGAGTCATCAAGAAAAAGGGAAGAAATAGGACCCAATGAGGGAAAAATTGAGGAGTTCACTCCTCCTATAATGAAAAACAAGTCACACATAGCACCTATGAGTAGGCCTACCACACGGTCTATCACCTTCAAGAAGCCAAGGACTCAATATTCCTTTGAGGAAGTGGAAAAGGAGAATCTACGGGATAGATAGGGTTTCCTATAGAAGGGCAGAATTTTCTATAGATAGAATAGGGGAAGCTACAAGAGCCCAAGAAAGATTCATAAGAGGTACTCACCACCTCAAAAACTATTGGAAAATATGTACAATAGCTCCAAGAACCTAGCCCACAACCTAGCTTGAGCTCCTACTGCAAATTCATTGGAGGGAGGATTATCCATGAAAAAATTGCAGTACCACTCCTTTATGAGCTAGAAATAGAAAGAGGTAGAAATCATAGGTGGATGAAAATCGCTAAATCTAAGAATGTAGAGGATGTATGTGTTGGTGGGAAAAACTTCCCTAAGGCAAGGGTTGACAACCTCAACAAATTGGAGGCAGACTATAAAAAAGAAGCACACATTCAAGTAAGAAAACTATATAAACTACCAAAGCTGGGTTTGAGAGGAGTACCCATAGGTCCTACGTTTGATGTCAATCCCATAGGGTCCAAACCCTTTGCTTCCTAAAAAGCGATAAGACCTACAACACAGTTCATAGAAGTGTATATATAACAAGTGGTTCAAAGTGTGTGCATAATAAACATGTTAGATCATCAAACATAAACGTATAAACCATGATATATTACACATCAATCATAAAAAGCATGAGATCATAACATATCAGGAACAAGACAAACCTTCTTTATTGATATCAGCAAATAGTAGTGGATAGATACAACCTAATCCAACCACGATACCAATGAAACCTTCCTCTCGATCTGTCTAGCTCAAGCCTCAAAGATCACCTCTCAAGCATTGAAAAAGAATGCCATATAATGAAGAATTATCATCTATGAAAGGAAACAAGGGTTTCCTATGACAGGGAGTGCAGGAGGCACAGGGAAAATGAGACTTGATCTGGGGACAAGAAGGAATATAATGTCAATATCCTATATCCTTCCATGATTAGGCCTTCCCATGAGGTGTATAAATACCACCGGAAATTAGTTGATTCAGTTAGGCCATTAGCTCCTGTAGGTGGGATTTCAATGAAACTCGTAAACCTCGCTCGACAAATACGATATATTTTATTTTTTTCGTATTTTAAATCATGTAAATGGGTTTTGTATTATGGTACCCACGTGTGTACACACTTATTAAAGGGAAGAGTCACATATGGAGTTGAAAATAATTTTTTTAATAAATGATCGAGTTTGAATGGGAAAGGACTTCCCAAGGCCATATCAGAGTATCGAAAATATAAGGATGCTTAATGATTCTAGAACAGAAGGCATCATGGAAGAAAGGGTCATTGAAATGAGCAAAGAATTGAGTGAGCTAAGAATGAGAGAGTCTCTAAGGGAGGGGAATCTACAGGAAGAAAACATGAGGTTGAGAGAGAGGTTGCAGGGGAAAGAAACACGACTTCCCACCATGGCAAGTCTCTCCATGGAAGCATTACAATGTTGAAAACCATCAAAGTATTATGCCCTATTTCTCAAAGAACAGTGGCTACAATTCCAAATCAAAACCTGGGCACAACATGGATCTATTCAATTTATGGATTACAAATAGTTGATTGAATTTTTCAGCTAAGATAATATGGAAGACAAAGAAAAATTGGTTTAATTTTACATGCACAACCTCACCTTGACAAATACGAATTTTTAAGATCCCAATGCAAGATTTGGAGATATGCATCTAATGGCCTTAGTATCCTGGATCACTCATGAGGAGATAAGAGTTGAGGAAGTGAATAGGGTAATGACAAAGGAAGAAAAGGAACCATTGTATATCAGAGAAGAGCTAGTGAACCCAAGGGTTGTCATTAGCAATCATGGCCTCATCTGTAATGATGCTACTTTAGCACCTAAATACCTTGCCACCTAGGAGAAAGCCATTCTAAACTTTGAAGACACATTCAGGTTGTTGGGAATAGAATGTTTGCAAGCTTTCCAGAGGAGATGGCATGCCTTACCCCATAGTCTATAGTTTAGAGAATATCACTCTCCTGAAAGGCTAAGGAATGCCTTGGAGAGAAGACCATTATACAAGAGGATCATGCACATGATGTAATCCATGTGGTTAGGGTTCAAGCTCAGTAAACCCTTCTTGCTAGGCTTGCAAGAAGGAAGAGATGATGTAGGAGAGTGGAAGGAATGGACAAAAAGGAGAAGAATGCAGGGTTTTACCCCCAAGAAGGAAAACCATTTGAGGAGTCCTGGGATGACAGGGAGACCACTAGCCATGAAAGAGCTGCACATGGATGACTGAGTTTTGAAGAGGATGAGAAACATCTTAAGTAGTGGGGTGATGATGAGACCCATTAATAGTACATTTTGAATATTAATATTCCATCCTCCAACCTTAAAACTACCCTTCTCTTGTATTAATTCACATTTTTTGTTATATTATGCTCAGCAAGAGGAGTGAAAGGTGTTCGTCATAGTATGTGGCTTAGTGTGGTTTAATTGCAGGAAAATGAAGAATTTTTAGGCTATTGCTATGACAAACAGCTTTTACTCCTCTTACTAAGAATAATATAACGACTAATGTGAATTAATACAAGGGAAGGGTAGTTTTAAGGATGGAGGATAGTATATTAATCATCAAAATGTACCTATTGATGGGACTCATCATTACCCCCTTGTTGAAGGTGTTTCTCATGCTCAGAGAAACTCAGTCATCCATGTGTAGCTCTTTCATGGCCCTCATGGCCTCCCTATCATCCCAAGGCTCCTTAGATGGTTTTCCCTCTTGGGGCTAAAAACCCGCATTCTTTTCTATTTCTATTTGTTCCTTCTACTCTCCTGCTTCATCTCTTCCTTCTTGTAAGCCTAGTAGCAAGCATGGATTGAGCTTCAATCCTATCCACTAGAATTTCATCCCCTACATTATAAATTCCTAGGGGGGTGATGATGAGTCCCATCAATAGGTACATTTTGAAGATTAATATGACATCATCCAACCTTAAAAATACCCTTCTTTTGTATTAATTCACATTTTTTGTTATATTATGCTTAGTAAGAGGAGTAAAAGGTGTTTGTCATAGTATGTGGCCTAATGTGGTTTAATTGCAGAAAATGAAGCATTTTTTAGGCTACTACTATGTAGGGGCTCAATGGAGACAACTAGGAGAAAATATAGGGGGTTTCCCACCTCCTTAACTCCCTAAATTGCTTGGAAGTCGAGTGAATCCTACTCCAAGTGAAGATCAAGAAGGCCGAGATCCACTATTTTCGATATCAAGGAGTGAACCATTCCTACTTTCAAGGGAGACGCTTAAGCTGCCCTTTTGTATAAATAAACTAGAGGATGAACTCATTAGGATTCAAAGTGTTTGTTCATCCAGGTGTAGCTATTGAGATCCAAGCATTGACATTGTTATTTTCAACTTTTATGTGATGTAGTAGACCTGCACTTTTTGATAATGAGAAGTTGGATTTTAAGCTGCATTTGGGTTAGTTCATAGGGCTAAGACCCTTCGGTTTGGGCCCAACCCAGAGGATTTGGTCTCTCTTCTTGTAATTATTTTTCTTCTTGATTCCAACCAGTTCAAATTTTCTTTCATTTCAATAGAAACTAATCTATAAAATCATGTGGTTATAGCCTCTACATCACCTCTCTTGTGGGAGAACGAGCGGAAGGATTCACAACCTCACCCCAAAAAAATTGTGTTTATGATTTCTTGGAAATAGATTAGTGTTAGTTTTCCTCTTTTACATTTTCATTCTATAGTTTATAAGGTAGTTTAGCGATTATATCAATGGTTTTCATTAATTAGATGTCATTTAAATTCAACTCATATTTTCCATCATAAGTTATTTCATTTTGATATTGATAAATGGATGCATTCATGTGATTGATTGCAGGGCTGATTAGTCTGCAGGGAAACCTTTTTTTATAAGCTATTCTATCTAGGTCACCGAGAGCACTCATCCTAGTGCAAGACAAGAATCTGAGAGATCCTAAGCTTGGCTAGGGGCCCAAACCAACCTCATTTCATTTTCTTCAACTAGTAGTCACCTCTCCATACCCTCAAGCCAACATTTTCACCTTCAAAAATCAATCAGATGCCCTCTTGTAGAATTACAGGCCTTCTTGTAGCATTACAGGCCTCCTGTAGCAAACTTGTAGTAGCAATAAATGATTTTGAACCACAACTTTAATTACATATATGAATATACTAAGCTCACTTGAGTCCAAATGGAAGTTAGATATGATGGGGGTCTAATAAGTCTAGGTTTGGTGCTCTCCTAGTTGTGGCTCAAAAAAGTTGGCCTACATCGATAGACTCTCATCATTAATGCCTCTATACCCATCATCCCACTGATGTGTCCACATAACTTCAACGTCAAAAATGCTCTACATATGGGCATGTGTACACAATGAGGACAAATTATAATTAGCCTATGAATTAATTAGCATGCATGTAACTTAAAAAAAGAAAAAGTTGAAATCTAAGGAATATAAAAGTTTACCTTAACTATTGTGTAACATCCCCCGTTACACAATAGGTCATGGGACATGTATTCCAATCTAAATGGTGGGAAAAACATCCTAGTAGGTGTTCATTTTAGTTATTATATCTAATTAAATTGGCAAAGGCAATGGCAAAGGATTTGAAAAGGAAAATTGAATTTTTGGCACATTTATTTATGAAAATAATGGAAATTAGGAGAGAAGGAAGGTGAAAGGTAATAGGTTGCATGTGAGGAGTAAAATGAAGGAAAATAATGGAAAATGAAGAAAATAGAGGCCTCATTAATAAAAAGACTTTTGAGGATCAGCTGGCAAGTATTTTCTCAAGCTTTTTGCTCAAGCTTGGTTAGCGTGACCTCTTATTAGTTCAGTTTTTGAGCTCTCTCATTATTCTCTCTCTCTCTCTCTCACTCTTGGACACTTAGAGTTTTCTTGGAGAAATTTGGAAATGGATCAAGAAAGGAAAATAAGGCAGGAGGAAGGAAGGAGAAAGCAAGGAAGAGCAGGATCAAACAACTACAACAGGATTCTTTGTAGGTATCAATTTGCATGTGTGATTTCCTTGCTAGATTTGGAGTCAATGGTATCGCATCTGGTTCTTTACTATCATGGCATGGGTTTTTCCAAGTTTGATTTTGTTTTCAGCTAGCCTTGCCATTTTCAGATAACTGTGGTGTGATTGGGTGCTCATGTTTTAGTTGAGCTGGTTTTTCGGATGGATTTGAAGCTGAGTGAGGTGGATCTATAAATAAAGGAATGTGTGGCCTAGTAATCCCTGAACTAGAATATGGGTTGTGGTAAAGCCAGATTTTTTGTTGCCTTCATGGGCCTAGGAATCCTTGACCTGTGAATGGCAGGATATACGGTAAATCCTAGAGGTGGGTTGTTATAGACATTTTTGTGCCTCGCAGCATGGAGCATGAAATGTCAATAATTACAGGGATCCTCAGTCCCTAAACATGTTGTTCTTACCCCTAGAGGAACAAGGTCAGCAAACCACAGCACTTCCTATCAGTTCTCCACCTGAAAACACTAAAAAACAGGCTATTTTTGGATCATGTCAGCTGCTCCACTGAGCATCTGCGCTGAATGTCAACTGCTCCTCCTTGTACCTGCGCTGAAAGTCAAAACCAATGAAGGCTACCTGCGCTGGGCGAGATTGGCCAAGTGGCACAGTCATTCTGTAAGGTGTCAACTGCCCAGGAAGCTTCCAAACTGACACTTGGTTCAAGGAATTCGCCCTATGATGAGTAAGAGGTACTTGATCTCCATGTGGAAGCAAGGATCTCCAAGTGGACTCAAGAACTGAAGTTTAACTGAAGAGGGAGAGGACACAAGGCAGCTTTAGGTCAGTCTCAAGCTGACTCATCCTTTCTCCTTCTACCCTATATATAGAGCTCTTCTATGAGGTCTAGAGAGGCTGGAATTTTGTGCAAAGCAAGGAAGTGCTGTTGGTTTACAGTTAGAGCTATTGGGTGATTGCTTTTATAGAGGGGAAGAGGAGATTTCTTGCTGCTGGGGAGGTGCTGCTGGATTGGAGCCATTGATGGTTGTAACCTTCTCAGAACCTTTTTACTTCTATCAATAAAGCTTTGAATGTTCTCCTATATACTTGTATTGCATTGATGTATTGTATTTACTTGTATATCTGATTCACTCTAATCCATGCATCAGTTATGAGTACATGTTTCTTGTAGTTTCCCTCTCTTGTTTGTGCAGGATCTTTGTGTAGCTGGGCCGGCAAGAGAACAAGGAGCTGGGAGCAAAGGACGAAGAGAGAAGACAAGATCGACAAAAGCGAAGGATATCGGTTGGTCAATCTTTTCTTCCTTCTCTGTACTTTCATAAAGGAAAATATCAAAGCTTTAGTTTCAGTTGTTGCTAAGGAACTATCACCCTTAGAGTAGGGATAGGGTCATTCCGAGTCGGATACTTTTCCCCACAACAAACTGGCGACTCCGCTAGGGACCGTATCCGTTTGATTGTATTTGTAGTATCTTTGCTATTCATTTCCTGAAGAAAAGAGTACCAAATCGAAAAGCTTTTGACTATATCAAAAGCGAAGTAGAGGGGTTGCTACTCTTGCTCATTATCTGAGCAGATTCATGATTTGAAGAGCTGATCTACAAAAGACTCTTTTGCTCTTTGTGATAGCTTTTCATCCTCTTGATCATCCCTTAGCTTGTACTTGACCTATAGCTTTTTATTTCAGCAAAAACAGTGAATTTTTGAGCTTTTTATGACCCGGAAATCCTTGTAAACGCAACTCTCGTGTCTCAGTGCAGGCTGTCCAAAGGCAGTCTGCATTTCAGCGCAGGTACTCCCTTCGGGAACTACGCTGAAAGTCAGTTTGACAGACCAGAGCCTGCGCTGGACCAGTTAGCCAGTGTCTTGCTGAGGTTTCCTACTGAGTCTTGGCCCTGTTTTCACTGTTGTTTTGCTGCTGATTGCTTGTCATTTGTACTTGCTGTAAACCAACTTTCCTTGACATTATTCCGCCTCAGTTGTGTGATGAAACTGTGATTGTTCTTTCAGTATTTCTTGTTTCAGTTACAGTTTCCCATTGTGAAAAGCGAACATGTATAGCTGTGGCCTCTTAGATCCTGAACTGTAAAAGTGTCTTTGTGATCTTAAGAGCTAGTTTTATTGTTGTTCATGGCTGTTTGAGTTTGTTTGTTTTTTTCATCTTATGGTTTGAATTCGTACATTTTTAGTGTCGAAACAAGTACCTGTAAGGCATCTTTTGATTTTAGACAAAACTTGTTTGTTTACGCTTCAAATTGAATTCGAAAATTATACGACAGTCTCCTTTCTTGTCTTACATCAACATTAAGGGAAAAGAAAAGAAATACATGCATCTTGCATTTGCATTTTTGATAAGTTTGCGTGATTGATCTAGGGGAAAGTGCATTAGTTTGTGCTTTGTGCTCTGTGTGGAAAGATAATGTTTTTCTCTCCCCTCAGTAGTTAGGATCTTCAAAGCTAAAAAGATTGTAAAGCTTGCTTATCATTTTAGCTGCATTTAGGAATTTGTACCAATACATCTCGTGGTGATCCTGAAAGACAAACTGCTAAACAAGATCAACTTAAAATATATTGAATGAATCTAAAAACGCTTTGTAACATAACGCTCACAATAGAGGTCTAGGTAGAGACGTGTTCCGGCGTCGTTAAACGTAGTGACTGTCGATCTCTACGAAGGTGGGTGATTCCTCCTGAGGGACGATAACACTAATACGGACTTGTGCTCCCGCGTACCGTCGCGTATATTGGGAGACCCCTATAGGCATTTATCCTTTATCCTTAGGAAGCCGTGTCGGCCGCCCTACTGATCGCGATGCAGTGAACACAGCATTCACGAAGATCGACCACCCGTACCGTAAAACGTATTCTGTGGTTTCGCGAAAGGTTTGGCACACCCTCTGCCTAGATCTCCAGAGCAGTTTCTTTTGGCCTTTCTCAAACTCTATAACTGAAAAAGTCCAACCGAGCATTTGTCACTTCGGGCTCGTTAATACATCGAAGGCGACTAGAGTCATCTTTAGCTTTTTCTCGACTCTTAAAACATGAAAAAGCAAGTTGTGTCTAAAAGCGTCTAATAAAATTCATTCAATACGGAAACCTAATTCCCCTTTTTGTATTTTAGTTGATCGAGTAATCCGCAACCGTGGAGGAAAGTCAATTAGAACTCCGTCGTTCGAGGAGACTCGCGAGTCAACTGTCTTTGTCTCCGGAATCGAGAGTAGTACGGACGAAGCAAACTCGCTTGACCGGGTCAAAATCTCCCATTAAAGTTAGAACAACAGTTCCAACTACATCTGAGATTCTGGTCACTCCTAATATTTCTGGAATCCCTGCCTCTATTGAAGAAGTTCAACAGCGACAGAGGGACAGTTGTACTGATCCTAGTCTGAGAACAAGTACTTGCATAACTGAACCAGTTCCATCTGAAACCGGTCCATAGAGTCTTGTTGCTCAAACAACTGTCGCTGTCGAAGCAACCCCTTCTTCGGCACCAGAAATCTTTTACGGACCTGACGGTCTTCCTCTTCCTCCTGGTCTGATTGCAATAGAGGAAATCGTAGAGGACCAGCAAGCAAATACTCCAACTCATTTTGGAGTAGGCATCACTCTTTTTCCTTCTGCATCAGAAGTTTGTCCATCGCCAGTGGAAGTTCCTGTAGAATCGTTAGGCAGTTTATTGGATAGACTTAAAATGTCTGAGCAACCGTCGACATCTAGGACTGTGCCAAATGACACAGCGACAGCAGAAGCTCCTGTTGTCACTCCGACGATGTTTGCCGGCATACCAGCTGTCCCGACTAGCTCTCAACAGCTAGAAGGAGTCCACCCAGGGACTATTAGGACAACTTGGTCTGTTCCAGTTTGTTCTTCCAGTATAATACCCGGTAATTCTTATGTTGAAACTAGACAAATTGATCCCTTTGGAAATCAGTTTGGACCATCCAGTCCTCAAAGGCAATCTATACCCTTGAGCTCCGGATTGTTACCGTATGGGGGGCAATATGCCCTTTCACTTCCTCCTCCGGGAGGATACCCATACGGCAGTTTTCAACCGCATTCAGGTCTGACTGAAGTTACGATGAGTGGTTGGGTGCCTATGTTGCCCCAACAACCGAGAGTTGTATATTCCATGCAACAATGTGTACCTATGTCTAGCATCCCGACGACGCCAGCAATTGTAACCGTGTCGCAAGTTCAATCGATGCCTGTTGTATGTCAACCCCAAGTTGTAATGCAACAGCCCCTTGACCCTGCAACACAACCACAATCGCCAACTGCCGGGACGACACAGATACAAACGGGAACCATAACCTCGCATCTTGGTCCGTCAGTTAGTATCGCACAACAAAACATGGCTTCGCAGCCATGGATGGTGCAATACCAACAACCTCAGTTTCAACAAGTGTACCAGGGATCTGAGCAACAGATCTTTGCAAATAGTGGACAACCCTATATTCAGAACGGGTTAAATCAACCACTTTACAGTGGCCAAGTCCACCAGCCATATCAGTCCTATCAACATCAGTTGCATTATGCTGGTATGCAAAGGCCTACTACTCAGGCGATTCCATCGTATCCTGGGTACGCCTCGCCAAACCTAAATCAGCAGTTTCCATTTGTGGCGACTCTAGAATTACCAGATTTACATCGATTGACGAATGATCCAATCGCCTATGCCCATTGGTGGCCAGCGATTCCTCACAAACTTCCTTCAGACATTCCTAAATTCAATGGAAATCCTAGCGAAGACCCGTCGAATCATGTGATGACTTTCCATCTATGGTGTTCGTCGAATACCTTGAATGATGATTCGATAAGGCTTGGCCTTTTCCAGAGGACATTGACTGGTCCGGCGGCTAAATGGTATATTGAATTACCTAGAGCCTCTTTCGACAATTTTAGTTCCCTGGCCACGACTTTCTTAACACACTTTCAGTTACCTATAAGGTACGAAACTGGAACAGAGATCTTAACCAATTTCAAGCAGACAACGGCCACACATATATCAGATCATATACATGAGTGGCGTCGTCGTCGCAGAATGGTAAAGACTTATGTTCCAGATCAGCTTTTAGCTGAGTGGTTTATAAAGTCGCTTCTTCCTGCTATAACAGAAGATGTGGCCAAGGGAGGCGTCGTAACAGAGGAGCAAGTTATTGCTCGTGCCCAGTATTTAGACTTAGTATATACTCAGTCTGGCACGCTCTATGACAAGATACCTGATGCCCCTAGACTGGAATTTTCAATTCCTCCCCCCCCTGGATCAAATAGTGACTCTCATGCCGGCGATGGTGTGATTGGCACTGCAAACGCAAAGTCAACACGGGATTCGTCTAAGAAAACCCGTAAGACTTCGAATCAAAATGCAAATGAAGAACTTCTTGCCTCGGAAGTAAGTGCCGTGTCGGACGACAAGGGCAAACAACTGAAGCAACCAGGGGGCAAGAAGAAAAAGAAAGGGAGAAAAGGGAAACCCCCTTCGGGGTGTCATATATGCGATGAGGATCATTGCACAGCAGATTGTCCATACAAAGCTGAGCTTAAAAGATTCTTTAAGAGTTCGAAAACCTCAGCTGTGTTGACTGATCCGTTTCCTAATCCAGGTCAAAATCTGGTTGCTAATCAAAATGCTTCCCGATCCCAAGTGCTTATGTTGTCTACCTCAAAGCAGCAGAATAATGCTTTGACAAGGAATAAAGATTACGAGAATCCATGGCTGTCGAATAACAAGGCTAATGAACAACCTAGTAGTTCGACGACAGCTTTGACCAAAGTTGTGCCACCCATCATTCCTGAACCAATGATAAAGTTGCCAAAGGGAGTAGTACACAAATCAACATTTAATCCTCGTGCCAAAATAGCACAGAATTATAATATAATAGAGGACCTGGCCCAATCGCCGTCCGCTATGTCGACACTTGAGGTACCGCAAAATTCCCCCTCCCAAGAGCAAACTTTATTATCAGCAATAGGTGGGATTGGCCCAATGGATTCCAATCTTGTGGCCTTTGATCATAAAGGATATGACCCTAAGTTACCAGCTCAACTAGCTTTCCTTATTCAAGTGAAAGCCCTCAACAAAACTGTTCATCGAACAATTATTGATGAGGGGGCATCTACATGTCTTATGTTGATGAGTTGCTAGAAAAATTTAGGCTCACCACCCTTGTCGAAATCGTCGACGACGCTAAAAGCATTTGATGGACGATCATACACTCCATACGGGATTTTAAGTAACTTGCAAGTTGAACTAGGGGGCAAAACAGTAGGAATTGATGTTGAAGTAATTGATGGAAACCTCGATTACAACATCCTACTAGGAAGGCCCTGGATATATGCCATGGCCGCAGTCGTGTCGACCTACTTCAGGAAGATTGCATTTCCCTTTCAAGGAGGGATTACAGTCGTCGACCAACAAACTTTCCTCCCCGACAGTTCACAAGTTACAGGAAGCATTCCAATGATCCATGGAAGCGATCATTCGCTTCAAAATATTGGAGTAGGTCTCCTAAAAGACCCTGCCTTAATGGGTACTTTTGCCCTACCGCCTGCAAGATATCTGGCGGAAGTGGCCACAGTGGAAACCTACAATATGAAATCTTCTATATCTTTCGGAAGATTCCTGAACATTTTGTCAGCATGGATCATCGCCCTAATGGAAATACTGTAAATACAGTGGGCTCCGAGGACGGTTCTTATCTCGTGTCAACCTCCTTAAAAAATGAAACAAGGAGTCATGAGGATAGTTCTTTCACTGTGTCAACCTCATTAAAAAATGAAACAAATCCCCTGTCCAAATCTCAAAGGTAAACCTTCATTCCAACCACCGAGTTGAATGCAATGAAGCTTGGGGGGCATGCACCTCGATTTGCGTTATTATGCTGGGGGCATGCTAACTTATCACCGAGCAGTTTTAGCGCATAGTTCATGCTCGTTAAAAAATAAACATAAGTTTATGAGCAGGCTTTCCTTTAGAGTTCAAGCTCATTCAGAAAAAATGAACCGGTAAATACCCTTTTGAGATCGTAAATTCATCAGCCATAAAAGCCTTGGTCGTGTTTGTGCACCGTCACCTCCACTGTCATTTGGCCGATCATTCACTTCCATTTGTGTGTTTACCCATTTTGAGGAACATCTGCGAAGAGTGATTTCACCTAGCCATCCTTGTGACACTGCCGTGATTGGAGAATTCCAACCTGTACCTGGAATCTGCTGCTATCCCTGTTCATCACTCGTTCCTCAAAAGACGAGTCTTCTTTGAGCTCTTTTCACTGACTCGTAAAATATGAAAAGTTTGCCGAGTTTTGGCCTTCCAGCTCGTTAAAGCGACCGGAAGAGCTATCCCTCCTCTAGATTTTAATCTTTTTGGACCTGAGGGATTATTGCACAAAAAGATCGAGCGCTTGTTTTGTTCGGCTCGTTAAAGCAATCGAAAATTCATCCCTTCTGTATTGTTTTATACTTTTTCGAACTTAAGGGATTAGATGACGAAAAAGGAATTCTGGAGTTAACTTTATGTACCTTTTCAAACTCTCTAAAAATGAAAAGGACCGAGTTTTCCTTGTCGTTAGACTCGTTAAAATGATTAAATAGCGACAAACTTGTCTTTAGACGAGAACGAGTTTCCCTATCGCTAAGCTCGTTAAATCATAGCGATGGGCCTGCCCGAAGGGCAGGTTATAGAACAAGCATATGTTATCCTCCTCAAGCTTGACAAAAATAAAGAGGTACTGGTTAGAAATGACTGGGGAAAAATTGGGAGAACATCAAAGCTTAATGGTAGCAAGTCGCTCTTGAACATGACACTTTTCTTCCGTACCACATCGGGTTGGGTTGTTTCATTCACCGGTCTCATCACCATGGTCTTCGCCAAACCATCCACATTTTGGGGTAATGCTACCGATCCATCGCATCAGTGTCGTTATATGTTCAAGAGAGGTCATTCTGAAAGTGTCAACCATGTCCCATCCACTACCATACATTATCCTTCATCCATTCATGATCGCCACCCTGAATCATATGTCACAGTTTGTTTTCACCTCCACTAAAATCATTAGCTCCGTTCCGTGTCATTGATGTGGGATTCATTAAGGCCCTCCTTTGACGGATCGCTTCTTGTCGACTTCAGCTCATTATCCAAGAAGTTGATCTAGGAACAACCCCATCAGTACTTTGAATCTTGCATGCCTCAATGGCAAGTTTCTCACTTCCGGCGACAGGTATACATCAATGACCTTCGACCAGAAGATTTTGCGTGGCGTTCGACGCCAAGTCCTTTATTCACGCCACGTGAATTGTACTGCAATACCTTGAGGGTCATTATCATTATCGGTGATTCCTCTCGCGCTTGTTAACGGTTTTTCATCATTGACCGGTAATCAAGCGATGTCTTTCCATGTTCGACTTCAGCGAAATTCTCACATGGATCGACTTGTACTTAGAGTGAAGATCGAACGAGTTTGAAGACCCCGGATCTAGTTTCATCCATCCGGGCTGCGATACATATTCAGGAAATATAAAAGCATTTGTCATGTACATCATTGCAGCAGATGATCATCCTATTCAAAGGATGATAATTTCAGCAGAAAATTATCAGTCTACCATCAGACGATCGTCTGTTCTATGTACCAAAATGTATTTATAAAGCTGAGCATGGGAATGCCCGCCTCAGCTAGATCATGAAAACAGAATGAAAAATAATATATTGTATTGTATTGTATTACAGGGCACCTCTCAGCACGTGAATGAACTTCGGACCCTCTGGATAAAGCATTTCACCCGATAAACGACCTCATACTTTAGGGGGCAACTGTTATAGACATTTTTGTGCCTCGCGGCATGGAGCATGAAATGTCAATAATTACAGGGATCCTTAGTCCCTAAACATGTTGTTCTTACCCCTAGAGGAACAAGGTCAGCAAACCACAGCACTTCCTATCAGTTCTCCACCTGAAAACACTCAAAAACAGGCTATTTTTGGATCATGTCAGCTGCTCCACTGAGCATCTGTGCTGAATGTCAACTGCTCCTCCTTGTACCTGCGCTGAAAGTCAAAACCAATGAAGGCTACCTGCGCTGGGCGAGATTGGCCAAGTGGCACAGTCATTCTGTAAAGTGTCAACTACCCAGGAAGCTTCCAAACTGACACTTGGTTCAAGGAATTCGCCCTATGATGAGTAAGAGGTACTTGATCTCCATGTGGAAGCAAGGATCTCCAAGTGGACTCAAGAACTGAAGTTTAACTGAAGAGGGAGAGGACACAAGGCAGCTTTAGGTCAGTCTCAAGCTGACTCATCCTTTCTCCTTCTACCCTATATATAGAGCTCTTCTATGAGGTCTAGAGAGGCTAGAATTTTGTGCAAAGCAAGGAAGTGATGTTGGTTTACAGTTAGAGCTATTGGGTGATTGCTTTTATAGAGGTGAAGAGGAGATTTCTTGCTGCTGGGGAGGTGCTGCTGGATTGGAGCCATTGATGGTTGTAACCTTCTCAGAACCTTTTTACTTCTATCAATAAAGCTTTGAATGTTCTCCTATATACTTGTATTGCATTGATGTATTGTATTTACTTGTATATCTGATTCACTCTAATCCATGCATCAGTTATGAGTACATGTTTCTTGTAGTTTCCCTCTCTTGTTTGTGCAGGATCTTTGTGTAGCTGGGCCGGCAAGAGAACAAGGAGCTGGGAGCAAAGGACGAAGAGAGAAGACAAGATCGACAAAAGCGAAGGATATCGGTTGGTCAATCTTTTCTTCCTTCTCTGTACTTTCATAAAGGAAAATATCAAAGCTTTAGTTTCAGTTGTTGCTAAGGAACTATCACCCTTAGAGTAGGGATAGGGTCATTCCGAGTCGGATACTTTTCCCCACAACATGGGTGCTCTCCATCAGGCCTAGTAATCCTTCGATGGGATATATGGTAAAGGTTCAAGAGTGGAGTCTTGGCTAGGGCCTAGTGATCTAGTATGGATTACGGTAAAGCCTAGAGACTAGTGTCTCTGTCATGTTCTAGTTTTCCCTGGATGAGACTATGGATTGCGGTAAATCCTAGATACTAGGAGAAAAGAAAATTCCTCACGGTGTAGGCACAGAAATCTAGTGGCATCCATGCTTGTTTATTCCTAATGATCTGGTGGAGATCATGGTAAATCCAGTTATTATATGTTTATTGTTTTGGCCTAGTGATCTGGTGTTGATTGCAGTAAATCATGGTTTCTATTGATTAGGGTGAGGTGGTTTAACCTCGGGGTTTCCTAGTTGGTTCTTCTGATTTGGTTCCCATAGTCATGTGTGGAATATGGCACGAGGGTGATTGGATGAAGAGAGACTTGGCTCAACCAATCAATGGTCCGGTGGAACATAGTAGTCTCACATTGGGTTGGCTTTTGCATTCATTAATAAGAGGTTATTTCCTTGGTATCTTATGTGTAAATGTATTGGTTTATATGTGGATTCTATGGCTGATGTATCCTTGGTATTTCTATTGTTATTATGTTGCTTATAAGCATGTATTATGATAATGATGATGTATGGCTCTCCTGATGTTTTGATTTGTAAATGAATGAACAATGTATTTATGACCTAATAGATGATAATTCAACTAATGATATAAGGGAACAATGATTGTTAGCCATTCTCAAATAAGTATGAGACCCCTATGCTCATATCTGTTGTTTAAACATGTAGATTACATATTTGTGACTTGTTTGAAGAAATGTATGTCATGGCTAGTAGGCTTCCAATCAATTCCTTATTCAAGTAATTTCATTTGTATCATTATTCTGTTGTTATATTTCAGTTCAAAAAGTGTCATGGAGTTCTGGGTAGTCACCTAGGTTCTAGCCCTGAAAATATGGCACAACAAAACATAATGCGACCTAGGGACTCGTCATGGGCATGAGTGGGAAGGCTTCTAGGAGTCTTGTAGCATGTATAGAAGGTTTTTGTTGTGGATTTCCATCGATTCAACATCCTTAAGGTCACCTAGGAGGTTGAATCCCATTATAGTGATGTCTTGTCCCATATTTACCCTGGTTGGCCGGTTACTCGGGTAAATGTGGGATGAGGGTGTTATAGAGTGGTATCAAAGCATGGTTCAACCCTTGGACTGGATGGGTGGAATGTATTTTTCATGCATGCATGTAGATTATATATGTGCTTGTTATGTATGCGTGGTAGTGGTTTTTTTATAGTTGTGTTTTCATGTAGGAGATGATGTGGCTGTTGTTGGGATTCCTTTGTCATGAATGCATGTCGGTTGTATATGCATTTGTTATGCATGTCAATGTCTATATGTTTTTATGAATGTATTGTCATGTTTATGGTTATGCATGTATGGTAGGTTAGACATGCATTGTGAGTTCATTGTATGCAATTAGGTCATCATGATACTATTTGTATCTTATGACGTTATTTGTATCTTACGATGCTAATGTGTTCAATGTGGTAAAGCAGGAAATGTAGACTATTAGAGCGAGGATGCAGCACTAGACTTTGGGGTAAGAGAATATCGTCATAAAAGTTGGTATCTTTGGGATTCAAGTATGTGATTCATGGTTGTTGTAAGCATTAGGGTTACTTATATGTTTTTCATTCTATTATTATTATGGGTACATATATGATAAATGTTAGTTGATAAGTGTAGTCATATACACATGTGTTAGATAGTCATGAATGATATGAACATGTGGTTGTATGCATTGTTGTTGTTGTTTTATTTTAGCTAACTTGATGATTATGTTATATGTCGATGATGAATATGTGATAGTTTAACTTGTAGTTATCTCGATGATTATGTTATGTGTTGTTGATGAGCATGTTATATGTTAGTTAACTTGATGGTTATGGTTATTGAAACTAAGATTTTGATGTTATATGTATCATGCTAAATTGGATTGGCCTATGCAGATGGTTAGGGCTATGACATTCAGGTACGGGTCGACTTATTTGTGACATTGTGTTGTACTAATCTAGATTGATCATACATATGTGATTGTTATGCATGAATGACAAACGTTTATGAGATTATGATGTGAACATGTTATTTAGTTACAATTATGGATATCATGATCTTATTTTTGTTTGAGATGATGTGTTGTGAAGTTATATCATGCTAACTAGATTGATTGTGTAGACAAGATAACCTCCCCTGAGATACATTAAGGTATGAGCTTTCTTATGTCGTCTACTTTGTGCTTGAATGTTTGATTATGTTGTATATTTGGTATTTGAGTGTTGGTGTCTATTATATCGTCTATATGTTGTTGAATGTTTGATTAATCACATGATATGAGTATGTGTTTATACGATTGCATCAAGAAATGATCTTGTTTTAAGATGGTTTTACTCACACATATGTGTTGAGATAGCTAACATGTACTTGAGTGTAATAGGTGACAGTTGTAACATTATGTCTAATGACTATGAGTTGACTATGGATTATGACATGATTGTTAGTATTGGTAAAGGTTGATTTAAAATTAATAGATATGATTTTCTTGATATTTGGAACATGTGGTTGACATGTGTGAGCAATTGTAGGGTAACATGCTTGGCATTAGTATTACAAGGTAAGGTAACTAGTATGTTGTTATGTTTACTTATGCATTGATAGTTATGTGTTTATGGTAGCATGATGCAGGGGATTCCATGGCAAAAGCGATTGCCATGAAATCTTAAAGAAGCTCTGAGTTGAGCTTTAAATTGGAGGAACTGGGAACCATGGGGATGGATTCATTGTGTTTGTTGCTAGTCTTGTGCTTTAGGTCTTTTGCGAATTTTTGAGCTTCATTTGTGGTTTTGTTTATGTATGGTGCAAGGACTTGCCACTTTGTTGTGTTGTCATGTTGTTATTTGTTTTCATGGTCTTCTTATTGTTTGTTTCTTGTGCTTTCCGTTTGATTTTTGAGTCTTGGGAATTGGTTGGGAGAGAGGAAAGTTAATGGAGCTTGGAAGAAGTTGAATGAAACCCATTAGGTAATATGAGACTTAGATGAAACTTAGTGCATGAGTAAAGGGAAGTTGAAGGAAAGAATATGACAGCCAGTTGGATTGGTTTGGTCCATTGGGATAATGGATGGTGGTAGGACAGTCATGAGCAAGGTAACAGAAAGGGTAAAGTAAATGGATTTTGGGTTTCAGATGCCTTGGCTATGTTGGGAACGATTATTCTCAATGTTGTGAATGATGTGCATGGATAAAGGGAGTTCTCTTAAGCTTGAACTTATGATATCGTATGCTAGGATAAGCATGGATAAGGGGAGTTATCTTAACCTCGACCTTATGACGCGTCATGCTAGGATAAGCATGGATGGAGGAGAGACACTAGAAGAAAGGTTTCTTGGTAGAGGCAGTATGGTTTTGGATGTGTAGTGTTATTGTTGTGTATATGTTGTGCATGTTTTATATTCAGTGATTGTACCTATGGTGATGTGTAATGTTGTATATGTAGTATTGTGTACATATGATATTGTATGTCTGTTGTATATATGGTGTTCTATGTATATTACATATTTAGTGTTGGTTATAGATGATGTTATGTACATGTTTTATATGCATTTCTATGTGCATATGGTTTTGTGTCCATGTTCTACATATGGTACTATGTACGTATGGTGGTGTGTGCATGACTGTACATGTGGTGTTGTGTACATGTTGTACATGTGGTGCTTTGTGAAAGTGGTGTTGTGTGCATGTCATGCATGTGGTGTTGTGTACATGTGATCTCCTATACATGTCATGCATGTGGTGTTGTGTACATGTGATCTCCTATACATGTCATGCATGCGGTGTTGTGTACATGTGGTATTGTGTACACATTGTACATGTGGTATGGTGTACATATGGCATTGTGTACATGTTGTGCATGTGGTGTTGTCTACATGTGATGTTGTGCACATATTGTGCAGGTAGTGTGGTGTACATGTGGTATTGTGTCCATGTTGTACATATGGTACTGGTATATATATGGTATTGTTTGCATGTCATACATGTTGTGTTGCGGGCATGTGGTACTATGTATGTGCATTGTGTAGTTTTGATATCGTGACATGTGTATTCATTGTGTTGTACTTTGTGTATGTATATGTATTATGTTGTACATTAGGTGTAGGTGTATGTATTGTGTGGTGATGTACACTGGATGTAGGTGTATGTATTGTGTTATGTTATACACTAGGTGTAGGTGTATGTGTTTTATGTTAGGTGTAGGTGCATGTATTGCATGGTGTTGTATGTTGTGTGTGGTTGTATGTGTGTGATACACACTATGCGTATGTGCAAATGGTTGAGGAGAATGCACTGGCTATTTGTCGGGTGTGGCAATCGATCCTGAGTGCATACGAAATAAATACAAAGGTAGAAGCTAAGGATTGATTAAAGGATAAGTATCAGTATTTTATTTCAGTTTTATTATGCATGTGATTTATGATTTTGGTCTATGATGATTACATGTGATCTATGATTCTAGTTTATGATGGCTACATGTAATTTATGGTTTTGATCTATGATGGTTTTGTTTTGAGCTAACTTGATATAATATGTTTATACATGATGATTTGATCAAAGATGCTAGTTTGACTTGTTGTGATAGGAAGCAAACAAAATTGCAAGTGTAACTTATTGACGGGCCACCAATGAGGTATGATTTGAAGTTATTTCAATTTATTTTGAATCTAATGGAAATTATGTGCTTGGTACAGGAAAGCATGAAATGCCTAGTTTGGATGTCGAAATTGACGGAAACCATTAGAAATAACAACAAAAGTAATTGGAACATGCATTTGTATGTTGGTAAATAACTTTAGGCTCAGGGTCATTATGGGACACTAGTACCCAATAGTGTCCATTTATTTCCATGAGCATGCTATGATGAATATGATGGTTTTGAGGTAGGTATATTCCTTGGTTGTTTTACCTTCTAACTCAAGGAAGCCTTTCCAAGGGATGAATCACCTAGGATAGGGGATGTCGGGGAACTTGGAAGGTGAGTGATTACATGAAACGGATGACTGGATTGCTCGAGGGACTGTGTAGTAGAGAAGGGAAGGTTAGGGATATTTTTTTTTTATCCTTAGCATTATCAGATGGAATCAAATCCACATTGGGAGTGTGCCATGGAACAGTGAGACAATAATTGTTCGCTGAGAGGACAAGTGGTGCAAGATCATAGTGCTGGAAATTGGATATAGATTTGACCTTGAAGTGGATTCTTCTTGGGAAGGAAGTGAACCCTGGTATTACTTTGAGGGTTGAGGTGTAACCCTCTAGATTCTCTTATTGACGATATGGGTATTGTATCCTTTTATTTGTTGGTTGAGAAAATGCACATATGTGTATATGTGTATATTATTGTAAATATTTTACTGAGTTATATTTATAAAGCTCCATAGGCAGTATGACTATTTGTTAGGTGAAGCAAATATGTATGTGTGTATATGTGCTTATTATTATAAATAATATAATGTGTTGTGTTATAAAGATCCAGTAAATGGTATTATTGTAATGTTTCAGCAGTGGTCATTGTAAATACTACAACAAGTTGTGTTATAAAGATCGATGGGAAGTATGTTTTGTTTTCATCGGTCTTGTTGGTTATAAGTTTCATTGAACACCGAGGACGATGTTCCCCCAAGGGGGAGGATTCTGTAGCAACCCTAGTTAAAAAGTCATGCAATATATATATATATAAGACCATGGTCATGGGGGACATATTCCAAGATGAATGGTGGGAAAAAACAACATAGTGGTTGTTCATTTCAGTTATTATAGCTAAGGAAATTGACAAAGGCAATGGAAAAGGATTTGAAAAGGCAAATTGAATTTTTGGCACATTCATTTATGAAAATAATGTAAATTAGGAGAAAAGGAAGGTGAAAAGTCACATGTTGCATGTGAGGAGGAAAATGAAGGAAAATAGTGGAAAATGAATAAAATAGATGCCTCATTAATAAAAAGGCTTTTGAGGATGAGTTGGAAAGCTTTTTCTTAAGCTTTTTTCTCAACCTTGGTTAGTCTAACCTTTTGTCAGTTCACTTTTGGAGCTCTTTCATTAATCTTTCTCTCTCACACTCTTGGACACTTAGAGTTTTCTTGGAGCACTTTGGAATTGGATGAACAAAGGAAAGGAAAGAAAGTGGAAGGAAGGAGAA
Source organism: Pinus tabuliformis (assembly GCA_031772625.1). Taxonomy (NCBI): domain Eukaryota; kingdom Viridiplantae; phylum Streptophyta; class Pinopsida; order Pinales; family Pinaceae; genus Pinus; species Pinus tabuliformis. The sequence goes on from CM062818.1 coordinate 588,161,410, forward strand.
AGAAAGGAAGAGCAGGATCAAGCAGCTACAACATGATTCTTTGAAGGTATCGATTTGAATATGTGATTTCCATGCTAGATTTGGCACACATGGTATTGAATGTGGTTCTTTGTTGTCATGGCATGGGTTTTTCCAACTGTGACAATATTTTCAACCTAGACTTTCCATTTTTGGATAGCCATGGTGTGATTGGGTTCTCATGTTTTGGTTGAGCTAGATTTCTATATGGATTTGAAGCTGAGTGAGGTGGATCTTTGAATAAAAGAAATATGGCCTAGTAACCCCTGAGTTAGACTATGGGTTGCAGTAAAGTCGTATTTTGTGTTTCCTCGTGGGCCTAGGAATCCTTGACATGTGAATGGCGTGATATACAGTAAATCCTAGATGTGGGTGCTCTCCATCAGACCTAGTAATCCCAAGATGGGATATAGAGTAAAGCCGGAAGAGTGGAATCTCAGTTAGGGCCTAGTGGTTCAGTGTGGATTGTAGTAAAGCCCAAAGACTGGTGTCTCGGTTATGGCCTAGTGATCCCTAGATCAGACTGTGGATTGTGGTAAATCCTAGAGACTAGGAGGCAGAAGAATTCCTCATGGTGTAGGCGGAGAAATTCAGTGGAATCCATGCTTCTTTTTGCCTAATGATCTGGTGGATATCATGGTAAATCCTTTTATTACATGTTTATTGTCTTGGCCTCGTGATCGAGTGTCAATTATGTTAAAGCCTGGTTTCTATTCATGAGGGTGAGGTGGTTTAGCCTCGGGATGCCCTGGTTGTTTCTTTTGGTTTGAGTCCCACATTCATGCTTGGAATATGGCACAAGGGTGATTGGCTAAAGAGAGACTTGGCTCAACCAATCTATGGTTGGGTGGAACGTGGTAGTCCCATACCAAGTTGGATTTTGCATTCATTAATAAGAGGTTATTTCCTTGGTATCTTATGTATAAATGTACTGGTTTATTTGTGGATTCTATGGTTGATGTATCCTTGATATTTATTTTGTTATTATGATGGTTATAAGCATGTATTATGACAGTGATGATGCATGGAACTCCTCATGTCTTGAATTGTAAATGAATGCACAATGTATCTATGACCTAATAGATGATAATGTAGCTAATGATATAAGGGAATAATGCTTCTTAGTCATTCTCAAATAAGTATGAGACCTATATGCTCAGATTTTTTGTTTAAGCATATAGATTACATACTTGTGACTTGTTTAATGAAATTCCTGTCATAGCTAGTAGGGGTCCAATCAAGTCCTTATTCAAGTAATTGCATTTTTATCATTATTTTTTTGTTATATTTCAGTTATGAAAGTGTCATGGAGCCCTGTAGTAGGTATATAAGGTTCATGTTGTGGATTTCTGTCGATTCCACTTCCTTAAGATCACCTAGGAGACCAAATCCCATTACAGTGCCCTCTTGTTTCATATTTATGCCAGTTGGTCGGTTACTTGGGTAGATTTGGGATGAGGGTGTTACATGTTATCCCGTGTAGTTATACATCGTGACTCTCTTCCACATGAGTTTTATAAGGTGTGTATACATTATGGTGTATATGTTCAACTTCTCGTGAATTTTTAATCAAAATCACAAGACACAAACCTACTCCACTGCTTTGCAAACATTAATTCACAATTTAGAACATCAATCACAAACATGCAATAAGAAATAACACACATGAAAAGTGTTTTTACAGGGGAAAGAAATCTTCTAAAAACCCCTTATGCCTGCTTGTTTTAATCTGATGAATAGATATGTATTACAATTTCATGCTAAATCTAAGCACAACCTGCAAGAGAATAACCTCTCTCTCTAATCACTAAGAAGCACTGACTCAAACTTCATCGATTTCAGTTTCTACTTGAGCCCCTATTTTCTTGTCTAATTCCTAAGAAAATAGACCCCTATTAATTAGTAATTTCCTCCAAAATGCTTTCATAATTCCTTAGGGTTGATCACCTGACCTCATGCAACACCTGTACACTCAACTAGTTTACAACTGCTAGTTAACTTCCTTGGAAACTCTACCACAACTAGGAAACTCATAGTCTTTGCATGCATGAGCTACTCATTAGTTGATTGATCATTTAACTAGATAATATCTGAAATATATTAATTTCCCACTATTTAAATGACCTCCAACTAGTCCTATTAGCAGTTAGAACTAGTTTAACTGATTACAACTGAAATTAACTCAACCTAGGCTCCTAAAAGTTAGCAATCACTACATAAAACTGAAATTCATGCCCCTATATCGAATTAACTAAGTTAATTGAGTGAAAGGAGCCATTTCACCTAAGATAACTCCTTCAAGTTTTCTTCTAATGATGAATTTTGAATTTTCTCAATCAAATTGAGAATTCCTTGCTGCATTTTTCAACAAGGTGGAGGTGGAGGAGAATCCATGGAAACATTTAATTGTGGAGGATGGCCTAGTTGATCATCTCCCCCTTTAGATGACCTCATAAGCTCATCCAAGTATCTATAGCCTTGTGTCTACATGTTATCATGAACTTATTAATATAAATCAAATATAATATGAACTACATTAATATAAATAATTATGCATAATTTGATGATAAGAATCAAAAACTTCATATGTATATATGTACCTAGTCTATGTCACATAGGTTGTGCATCATCAAAGTTTCATGGATGGAATCACGACACATACATACATATGACAAAATCTAGTCAATGCGTAAACTTGAGAGAAATGAAGCATCATATAAAGGAACTTGAAACTCACGAGTGAATGGTGGTGGTATCCTAGTCTCTCCATGCAATGCAAAATGTGCACTAACCAATGACGTTTGCATGCTATCTGTAATGGTATACTTGGTCTCAACAATGAGTTGCAATAAATCCTCTAGCTTTGTCCGAAATACCACGCTCTGAGATGGTATTGGAATTAATATCAGGGGTGGTGGTACATTCCCAGGGTCCCTACAATCCCCCTCACGATCATATCTACATGCCAAGTCGGCTACATAATAATGTGTTTTGATATCAATGTAATTCGGCCTCATATATAATAAGAACTATAAATATATATGCTTCGTAAAATAAAGGAAGACCTAGTCAGGGTGGGGGAACAAGCCCTAAGCTCTGATGTATTGATCATACACAAAAGGGGTTGCATCAACATTCTTAAAATATTTGAGTGGAATCATACCTTTATGTCTAGCAGGGCAATCCAGAGGGATGTCAAACAACTCCACATGAACATAAATGTTCTTGGTGGACTCTTTCACCACCTCCCAAGTATGTGGGCCTCTAAACTCATGCCTCCTAATCCTCTATATGCAATGTAGTATGTCACTTTGCGGGCCTGACCTTTGGTATGTCTCAATCAACCTATTCATTCTTTCTAGTATCAAAGATAAACTACGCCTAGTAGGTGAACTAATATGGATGTTACCGAGATCTTGTGTGATGCATGTATATTAGGTCGTAACATCCTCCAATGTGATACTAGTTGTAGCTTCATCCCACATAGGGATCGTTTTTGCACCGTGATCCTTATCTTGGCCCTTTTGGGGGTCTGTAAATCACAAACATAATTTAACATAAATATTTACCAAACTAGAAGCATAATAACACATACATTAATTAAACACATTAGTTGACGATGATTTAAAAATTAAAGATAACTTCAAGAAATAAACACATAAAGTTTAAAGAGGATTTAAAAATCCAGGTGGTGTACCTCAAATAGGTGAAGAAAGTCCATTATTGGTAGAGTGATCATCAGCAGTGATAGAAACATTGTATCTAACACTCTGATTAGCATCGAAGGTATGATCTATGAGTGGAACATGCACCCTAGATGGGATATGTGATCTGTCACCAACTCGACCATGTATAGAAGATCCCCACACACTCTGATGGCCTGTGGTTGGGGGCCATATAGGAGAGACCTCTATATATTACATATAATACATTTACACCAATACAAGAAAAAAATGTTGACTTAGAAATAATGTTGATAAGAAAACCATTTCTAAACTCAAGTAGAATAGTCTAGCCTCAAGTCCTAAACTTTAGAGTCCATTTTTTTATAATATATTAACCAAAGTACTAAGTTCCATGTAAACGCAATCAAAAGAAGTGATCAAATCTACCTTCACACTTTTTCCCATTTCTCAATAATGCATTTTATTCATAGAGCATAAATATGTAAATATATAAGTAAAAAATGAAACAATCTTATTTGAAAAATATTAAAATCTCATGCCAACCAAATACTCCAATAGACTTTAAGTTCTTATAATGTTTGACTTTGTTAAAATTGGCAACCAGGGAAAAAATTCATGTGGATCATCTTATTCATGGCTGATAATATTTTTATTAGATTCCTCTCATCGAGAGGTGTAGGATTGATATAAAGATCATCTGATTCCGATAAGTATTCGTGGAGATATGAATTTATTTTGATTATGGAATTATTATCAAGCCGACCTACAACTCATGTAGGCTCAGAAGCCCAACAGTCGCATCTATTCACCCACCAACGTTGTGTATAAATATAAGAGGACTTTTCCTCATCTGGACTCACTCATCTCATCACATCTCTCTCTCTCTACTATGCAGAAATGAGTCTCTTCTCTACTGCGCTAAAATGGGTCTCTCTCTCACACATGTGAAGCCGGAAGCTGTTGAATTTGAAGCTGCAACTGCGGAAGTAAAGATTGACTTGCATGGCCTAGAAGATCTACCCTTTGGAACTGCATTGTAGGTTCATCTGAACCTCCTCTAAAAGCCGCAACTTTTGGTGGTGGAATGAAGTCAATCCGATGAACAGTTTGCAAGATATCAACTCCCCTAGTTTGAAGCCGGAAATTGCTGAAACTGAAGCTGCAACTGCAGATGTAAAGATTGAATTGCGTGGCCTAAAAGATCTCCTCTTTGGAACTACGCTGTGGGTTCATTTGAACCTCCTCTAAAAGCCTCAACTTTTGGTGGTGGAATGAAGTCAATCCGATGAACAGTTTGCAAGATATCGACTGCCCTAGTTTGAAGCCGGAAATTGCTGAAACTGAAGCTGCAACTGCAGAAGAAAAGATTGACCTGCGTGGCCTAGAAGATATCCTCTTTGGAACTACACTGTAGGTTCATCTGAAGCTCCTATGAAATCCGCAACTTTTTTCCATGGAATTAAGTCAATCCGATGGTCGGTTTGTGAGATATCGTCTGCCCTAGTTTGATAATGAAGCGCTAATACTGATGCTGCTGATCTAGGGTTTGCTACTACTCATATGAATCAGATTTATTGTACTATTTATCTCTGCTGAATTATTGAAGATAAAAGAATATTTGATCAAAGGGTTTCCCCACACATTGTGGGGTTTGTCCCTGGCTATCCGCCACATCTTGTGTCTCTTGTCTTGGCTTGTTTTCTGTCAATGGTTTAATGTTCTATCTGCACTTTACTTTATGTACATGTGATTGCTAATCTGTGGAATATAATAAGAAAAAGAAGTAAACTATTATAAGCGTAGAACATACCATAACTTAACATGGTATCAGAGCTGAGGTGAAGACAAAGCCCCAGCAAGAGCAAGAGCAATCATCGAAGAGAAGATTGGCAAGGCTATCCTAAAAGAACTATGGGGTCCTCAACACTCTTTCCTGCTGAAGACAAGCTCCGTGAAAAAGCTGACTATCACGGATGGAATATGTCTATTGATCTAACCCTGTAGGATCAAGGAGTGTTGGGTCACATGAGAGGCAATATTGTTGAGCCTCCATCAAATGCATCCGCTACTGCATGGAACAAATGGAAAACTGAAGAAGTCAAAATAGAAAATCATCTGGAACTCTATCGATAAGCGCTTGGTGGCCTACATCTCTAATCTAGACATCTCCAAGGAAATATACGATAGACTGGTGAGTTTATTTAAAGTTAATGATGCAAATCAAGTTTTGTTTCTTAGAAATAAGCTGAGGGAAATCAAGAAGGGTAAAGATGAGAGTATGCAAGCATACTTCTTAAGAATCATTGAGATCAAGAACGATCTCCTATCTATTGGGGAGACTATTACTGACAGAGAAATGGCACTCACAACTCTTGGAGCATTACCATCCGAATGGTACGTGTTCAAAACTACTCTTCTGAACTATAATGTAATTCCTGGTTTCGAGGAATTAATGGCTAGATGCATTCAAGAAGAAACAAAGGTAGAAGAACAGGAAATGCCCTTGTCTAAAGGTCCTCCTCCTACCTTTTCTTCTCATGCAAAGAGAAGAAAGGACTCACACCAGGACGATGATCAAAATCCCTCTGATGGCAAATCAAAGGAATGACAAATTCAATAGCAAAGGTAAGAGGAGAGCTAGAGATCGAGGAAGAGGACAACCATTCAAGAAGGCTAGAAAGTCCAGGATGTATTAAATGCACCTGACCTCAAAAGGAACCTAGTGTCCATCTTGGCAATGGAAGATAGAGGCTACAAGGTAACCTTCAGCAATGGCAAGGTATGTATATGGAAAAATAATGTTAAAGATGCCTTTACTCTTGGGTTTAGTGTTGATTCATTATATCAGGTCGATGGAACTCCGCTAGGTGTCATGTCTTGTGACACAACTCTTTAGTCCGAACTTTGGCATCAGAGGTTTTCCCACCTTCATTACAAAGCTCTACCCGAGGTAAGACAAATGGTAACAGGGATGCCCGAATTCCAAGTAGAGAAAGAAGGTGTATGTCCGATATGTGCCAAAGGAAAGCTCAAAAGGGGACCATTCCCCTCAAGCCAAAGCAAGACCTCCGATATATTACAGTTGGTTCACTCAGGCATACCTGAGGTTGGCATTAAGAGGGAGACTACTACACCACATACTCTTGAGCAAAATGGTGTGGCGAAAAGGAAGAATCATACGATTGTGGAAACTATCTCTATGGGTAGATGATGTAACAATGTCTGATGTGGAGGAACCCATGGATCTTATTTATCCACCTGAGCCTTCCTCTTCTAGGAAGAGGCCTTCATGGCTTAGGGGGCTACTTGATGATGCTGAAGGACATGCTACACTCTGACGAACCTTTCATGAAAGTAAGAAACCTAACAGGTATCAGGGATACCTAACCATCATGAGCACGATCATACAAAATGAGCCTTCATCATTCTCAGGTGTTGTCAAGCATTAAGTATGGAAGGATGCCATGACCATAGAGTATGACTCTATTATGGAGAATGATGTTTGGGAAGTAGTTCCCAGACCTTGGACAAGACAGTTGTTACTTCCAAATGGCTTTACAAGATAAAGCATGCAAAAGATGGAAGTACGGAAAAGTATAAGGATCGTTTTGTTGCTCGTGGTTTCTCCCATAAGGAAGGTATAGACTATGATGTGATATTTGCACCTGTGGCCAGATATACGACAATCTGCTTGATCATAGCCCTTGTGGCTTCACAAGGATGGAACCTACATCAGATGGATGTTAAGACCACGTTCTTGCATGGTTCTATCAAAGAATAGGTCTATGTGGAGCAACATGAAGGATTTGAGATTTATGATTGAAAATCTCATGTATGCAGGTTGAAGAAGGCTCTCTATGGGCTGAAGCAAGCTCCCCGAGCATGGTATGAGAGGATCGATAGCTACTTGATGAAGCTGGGATTCACTAGGAGTGAAGTTGATCCTAACCTTTACTTTAAGGTTGAGGATGACAAGCCTCTCATACTGGTGTTGTATGTGGATTACCTCTTTCTAACAGGTGCAAACCCTCTCATTCAAAAATGTAAGAGGGAGATGGCTTTTGAATTTGAAATGAAGGACCAAGGACTTGAAGTGTGGCAGAAGCCAAGGGAAATTTTCCCATCTCAAGGAAAATAGGTGGTAAATATATTGGAAAGATTCGATATGATGGACTGCAAGCCTGTGACTACCTCGAGGATCTTAACTTTTAGAAGTTATATGGTAGTGATGTTGGACCAGACTTGGGAAATGCCTCTGAGTTTCAAAAACTCATTTGCGTTGATGTTCTTGGTGAGCCTCCGTCCAAACATACGTTTTGCAGTTAGCATTGTGAGCTCATATTTGGTTGAGCCTCACTGGATTGATGCCAGGAATATTTTGAGATGTCTTTAGGACACAATCTCTCATGGATTAAGATACACTACCGGAGATGTGAGACTACTTGGATATACTGATGTTGATTGGGCAGGCAGTGTGGTGGACCGTAAGAGCACTTCCGGGTACTGTTTCACCTTGGGATCTGCTTCGATATCCTGGATGAGCAGGAAGCAGAAGTCAGTCGCTTTGAGCATCGCTGAAGTAGGATAGATTGTTGCTATCATAACCTCATGTGAGGCAGTCTGGTTGCGAAAGCTCTTCAGTGAGCTGTTTGGATTTACATTGAATACCATTTTGATTCTCTGTAACAACTAGAGGTGGGATTCGATTATTGAGGAATCCTGTATTTGTCAATTGCTCCAGCAGATAGACATCATCTGGGATATGGTAAGTCGATGAGTAAGGAAGCTCCATCACATTAAGATGATGTACAGGTTGATACACCTTATCAAAGCCCCGAGGAAAGATCTAATCTATGATTTTCCCAAACGACTTGGAGTCGGAAAGAAACCCTTGTACAAGGGTCACGCATGTTGCATACATTGAGCTCTGGGAGCTCTGAGGGCTTGCGGTTCCTACTGGAGCAACATATGACCACAGGGTGACTCACCCTCCCCTGGTGGTGCACACTGGAATAAGATGATTCGCTCTCTTGTGGGACAAGATGATTTGCTCTCTTGTGGAACAGGATGATTCGCTCTCCTGTGTAGCAGGATGGTTAGTTCTCCTGTGAGGCATGGATTTTTGTGTTTTCCATGGCAGCCTGGATTGATATGTTCTCCATGGCGATTGTAGCAGGATTGATGTGTTCTCCTGTGAGGACAGGATTGATTAGTTCTCCTGTCGAGGCATCCTACCCATGCAGTCTGGGACTCATGGGAAGTACCTCTCATCTGATCAATGAGCAGGGAAATGAAGTTAGGTACCATAGTAGTACCGATGGACGCATCGTTGTATCTACTGTACTCCCTACGCTAGGATGACCTCCATTGATCTAGGATCAATGATACTGGTTTGGGACCAGTGGTAGGAGTTGTACCATACTATGACGCTGACTTCAGGTCGGTTGAGACTAATCTGGGACCAGTGGTACATACTCCGAGACTGACTTCGTGTCAGTGCAGTACTGGTCTGGGACCAGTGAGAGTGGTACATACTATGACGCTGACTTCGGGTCGGTTGAGACTGGTCTGGGACCAATGGTACACTCTCTGAGACTGCGATACTGGTCTGGGACTAGTGGTAGGAGTTGTACCATACTATGACGCTGACTTCGGGTCGGTTGAGACTGGTCTGGGACCAGTGGTACATACTCTGAGACTGACTTCGTGTCAGTGCAGTACTGGTCTAGGACTAGTGAGAGTGGTACGTACTATGACGCTGAATTCAGGTCAGTTGAGACTGATCTGGGACCAGTGGTACACTCTCTGAGACTGCAATACTGGTCTGGGACCAGTGGTAGGAGTGGTACTTACTATGAAGCTGACTTCGAGTCGGCTGAGACTGGTCTAGGACCAGTGGTACGCACTCTGAGACTGACTTTGAGTCAGTGGAGGATGATACTGGTCTAGGACCAGTGGAGTTGTACTCACTATGACACTGACTTTGGGTTGGTTGAGAATGGTCTGGGACCGATGGTACATACTCTGAGACTGACTTTGAGTCAGTATGATACATCCTTGATCATTTCTTCTTCTTCATAATTCGGACAAAAGCAGAGCAAAACAGTACAGATCAGTGCAGGGTAGAACAAGACAAAGGAGAACAGGCAGAATAGAGCAGAGTAGGGCAAGGGTCAGGCTGTACAGGGCAGTGCATTTGATGGATGAATAGTAACGACCGATAGACAGATCGCAGATGAAGTTCTCCATGGTTGAGAGGGAGTGTTAAAATTGGCAACCAGGGAAAAACTTCATGTGGGTCATCTTATTCATGGCTGATAATATTTTTATTAGATTCCTCTCGTCGAGAGGTGTAGGATTGATATAAAGATCATCCGATTCCGATAAGTATTCATGGAGATATGAATTTATTTTGATTATGGAATTATTATCAAGCCGACCTACAACTCATGTAGGCTCAGAAGCCCAACAGTCGCATCTATTCACCCACCAACGTTGTGTATAAATATAAGAGGACTTTTCCTCATTTGGACTCACTCATCTCATCACATCTCTCTCTCTCTACTACGCAAAAATGAGTCTGTTCTCTACTGCACTGAAAAGGGTCTCTCTCTCACACATGTGAAGCCAGAAGCTGTTGAATTTGAAGCTGCAACTGCAGAAGTAAAGATTGACTTGCGTGGCCTAGAATATCTCCTATTTGGAACTGCATTGTAGGTTCATCTGAACCTCCTCTAAAAGCCGCAACTTTTGGTGGTGGAATGAAGTCAATCCGATGAACAGTTTGCAAGATATCGACTGCCCTAGTTTGAAGCCGGAAACTGCTGAAACTGAAACTGCAACTACAGAAGTAAAGATTGACTTGCGTGGCCTAGAATATCTCCTCTTCGGAACTGCATTGTAGGTTCATCTGAACCTCCTCTAAAAGCCGCAACTTTTGGTGGTGGAATGAAGTCAATCCGATGAACGGTTTGCAAGATATCGACTGCCCTAGTTTGAAGCCAGAAATTGTTGAAACTGAAGCTGCAACTGCAGAAGCAAACATTGACATGTGTGGCCTAGAAGATCTCCTCTTTGGAACTGTACTGTAGGTTCATTTGAACCTCCTCTGAAAGCTGCAACTTTTGGTGGTGGAATGAAGTCAATCCGACAGTCGGTTTGTGAGATATCGTCTACCCTAGTTTGATGATGAAGCCACTAATACTGATGCTGCTGATCTAGGGTTTGCTACTGCTGATATGAATCAGATTTATTGTACTATTTCTCTCTGCTGAATTATTGAAGATAAAAGAATATTTGATCAAAGGGTTTCCCCACACATTGTGGGGTTTGTTCCTGGCTAGCCGCCACATCTTGTGTCTCTTGTCTTGGCTTGTTTTCTGTCGATCGTTTAATGTTCTATCTACACTTTACTTTATGTACATGTGATTGCTAATCTGTGGAATATAATAAGAAAAAGAAGTAAACTGTTATAAGCATAGAACATACCATAACTTAATAGACTTTGACACATGACAGGTACTAGGTGCAAGGATATGAAGACAATGTTTCTTGTACAACACAATACATAATGAAATAAATGGTAAAAACTAGAAATGAGTCGAAATTCTTTTATTCACTTTAAATGCACTTTTCGTGATAGATTTGATGTATCTATCAAGGACGCATTGTTGAAACATGAACATATATATCTATATATATATATATATATATATATATATATATATATATATATATATATAGATATAGATATATATAGTGATATTAACATAGTTCTATATAGTTATGTAACATAGTTCTATATAGTGATGCTATATTATGTTAAATAGTTATAGAAATATGTTACATTATATATGTGTGTGTGAGAGAGATGCTATAGTTAAATATAGTTATGTTTTGTTATAGTTATAGTTAAATATTATATATAACTAAGTTATGTTTTGTTATATAGTTACATGATGTTATATACATCCATATGTTATACAGTTTCTAGTGTTATATATATATATATATATATATATATAGTTAATAAAATTTAATTTAATAACTTTTTATTTTTATTTTTAACCTTAAAAATTAATATTAAAAAATTATTCGAAATATAAATTTATTTAAATTTAAAATAATAAAATAAAATAAATTTCTTATATGATAAATAGAGGTTCACCATGGTCGAAGGAGTTGAGCTCAAGCGATAGAGGCACATATTATGTTTTTGGCCATGTCGGGTTCAAATCTCTAGAGACATGCTCTAATTCATGAAAATTGTTAAAAACATCGTATAAACAAGTTCCACTAGGTAGTCCCATAAGCATTTCATTGAAAAAAATAAAATAAATAGAGGTTCGCCATGAGCAACCATATTCATCATGCCAATCTCAAACTCCTAATATATTTATTTATTGGTTATATTTTGAATGTTTTCTATTTTGGAATATAGTTTCGCTCAAATTTGTTCGGAATTTAAAATGCATTTTAAATAACAAAAGCTTATGTTTTTTTTGAAAAATTATTTCACTAATTTCCTAATGAAAAACTTTAAAACCCAAAATAATTAGAAAACAATGTTGTTACCATTTGAAATTAGAAAATATTCATAATAAACATGCTACCAAATTGCAAGAAAAAATTTAAAACATAAATTATAGTTCTTTTGGTGGTTTCAAATCATTTTCTTCGTGGTTTTGTGGTTTTCTAGGTTGTTTTTATGGTTTTCTGGGGTTTCTTTTGTGTTTTTCTAAGTTGTTTTTAGCTGATTTGAAGGTATTTTTTGGTTGTTTTTTGTGGTTTTCATGGCTTTCATGGTTTTTGTATGGTAAGTTTTTTTCCAAATTAATTTATTTAATTTTGCAAGAAAATTAAATGGAAAGCACAAAAGGGATAATAAACCTAGGTACCTTGACTTGATCCTCTAGGACATTGGCAAGGTTCTTGGCGAGGTTGGTTGGGTTGTTACATGGTCCAATTACTCAATCAAGCTGCAATACCTCATTCGAGCTCTTGTTTATCCCGTGGTCTATGAAAATGACTAAACATACTGCAGCCATGTGTTTTAATAGAAAATAAGGGCTCAATCAAGTGTTAGATATTGATCAAGCCTTAATGCTCAATCAAGGGTTTGTTTTAAACCCTTGATTGAGCTATTTTGTTAGTGATCAAGGAGTTCAATCAAGTGCTTAAAAATGGCTCGACCGAGTGCTTAAAATGCCTGATCAAGCCCTTTTCTTTCACCTAAATGTGTTCTCTATTGCCAAAAAGTGTAGCACAACTCCATGCTTTCAACCCTTTAATTTTCAAAATATCTTCATAAGGTTTACCTCATAAGGAAATTGAGCTTATAGGTATCCAAGGGAAACCCTCTAAAGTGACAGGCTCTAATGGAATGAAAAAATTACTCAAAAAGGGGCACCAAGGTATAAGGGCATAATTATACTCACTAAATGTTCAAGCATCAATATCATATATGTCAGAATATCTTCATAATGCTTTGAACAATCATCCCAAGTTATTTGGATTAATTCGTAAAGGTCTTCCTCCTTATCAAAATCATGACCATGTTATTCATTTGCAGTCGAGAAGTGTATAAGAGATAAATAAAGGAGGAAAATTCATACTATAAGTGGAAAAATTCCTTGAAACAAGGATTAAGAATTTGAGTAACTTACAAATTATGGAGTACATCATGAGTACATCATCAAACAAAATATCCTACTAGGAGACGAGATGACATGGGAAGATGACCTATTCTTGCATAATCACTATTAGTTAATCAATTGTTGAGGACAACACTTGTTTGAAGTAGAGAGACATATTAAGCCCTATATGGCCCTATGTTAACCCCATAACCCATTATTAAGCCCTAGATATTAAGTGATTAAATTTCTATTGTTATATTGTTATGTAGGCTAGAACACTTAATGGTTCGATTTTATTATAATTGTACCCCTTGTCTCCTATATATATATATATATATATATATATATATATATATCTGAAGAAGGCAGAGTGTGGAATCATCAAATATTGTGTTACAAATTATATTGAATGTAAAAAGAGTTTTCCCCCTCAAAGATGAATATAATTATTGGTTCCTTATCATTTTTAGGCCATGAGTTTCATAACACCTGAGCTAACACTAAGGGGAGTTTGGATTGGAACTTTGTATAAGATACTAGGAAGAATTGTTAGTGATGGGTACAACATTTCTATTGTTCCTAAAAGTTGAGCTAAAGAAGGATTAAATCATATGGTCTCTAAAGAAAATACTATGATGTGACATCAAATACTTAGATATATCAGAGAGAAGGGTCTTTTAAGTACTGCACGATAATGCTATGGTAGAAGGTATGTTTAAATTCTCTTGCAAATTTGATTTATGTTAACATTGTTTATATGGATAGAAGAATTAGGTAAGATTATCCTTTGGTTCTACAAGGTTAGAGGGAATACTACAGTTGATGCACAGTGATGTGGTTGGACCTGTGTCCATTCAATCACTAGGTGAATCTATGTACTATTTCTCATTTAGAGATGAACTCTTGAGGAGTACATGAATTTCTTTGCTCATAAATAAATCCAAAGTCCTTGGTAATCTCAAAAAGTTTAAGGCTCATGTGGAAAATCAAGTAGAGAAGAAAAATAAGGTGTCAAGGATAAATAATGGTAGGGAATTTCACAAGAATGAATTCAAATAATTCTATAAGAAATGTGATATAACAAGGAAAAATTCTACTCCGTACACACCTTAGTAGAATGGAGTTGTAGAAAGGATCAATAGGACATTGATTGAGAAAACAAGGAGCATGCTCAATGGTGTTAGGTTAGGACAAGAAATCTAGGTAGTGGTATTGGAAACTATGTGTTATATGGTAAATAGATCATCGTCATCAACATCAGATGATAAGACTCCACAAGAGGTATGGATTTGTAAGAGATCTTCTCATAAACATCTTAGGGTATTTTCCTGTGATGCTTATGTACATGTTCTAAAGCAGAAAAGGAGTAAGCGAGATAAAAAAAGTTGAAAAGTTCATCTTTATTGGATGTAAAGATTATCTAAAAGGTTATAACTTTTGGAACTAAGAAACTGAGAAGGTTGTGTATAGTAGAGATGGCGTGTTTATAGAAATCAAAGATGTTGTCAAATAGGAATTCCTACCAAGGGAAAGAGATACAACGAAGATAAAGTTAGAATTAAAGGATGATGACTCAGACTCTTCAAAAGAACAAGAATTAGAAAAAGAATGAAAAATTCCAACACTAAGGAGACTGATTTGGGATGGAAGGAACCCAGAAATGTATACACCACTTGATTAATGTTCAAATATTGCTTTTTTATTATTGATGATGATCCTAGAACTATTTGTGAGGAAGTGGAATTATAGAATGTAAAAGTTTGGAAAAAGGCCATGGTTAAGGAAATGGTGTCCTTGGACTATAATAAGGCTTGGGATCTAGTGGATTTGTGAGGTGGAAGAGATCCCATTCAAAGAAAATGGGTGTTTAAGAAAAAATTGAACATAAAAGGTAGAGCAGAGAAATAAAAAGTTGGAATAGTAGCAAAAGGCTATTCTCATGTAGAATGATTTGAATTTGGTTATATTTTATCTCATGTTGCAAATGTTGAAATCTAATCCTAAGGGATTGGGAAACTAGTGTAAATATTGTAAATAGTAAATCAAAGGGACATCCGAAGATGAATAGACAATGGAAGATGAAACCAAACAGTCTCCCTCTCCTTGTATATATTTACATATTCTCTTACTGAAAATCATCAATCCATTGAGAATTACAAATCTGGCCTGACATGGTATCAAAGCTAAAAGTCCCTTTTAGCATATTTTCTTCCATATAACTCCAATTTTCCTACCATTATAATATTTCCTATGCATTCTAACTTTGTGTGGTTAATTCCAGACTATGCATTCACTAGTGATTCACTCATTAAATAAAGACTACTTTTTGAATTGAAATTTTTGTGGAAATTGGTGTATTTGATGAATTTGGACAGTCTACATTCAACTTATAACCATACTGCGATGAGTTCTTTTTATGGTCGTGAGTTTGATCTCTGCAAAAAAAATTGGAAGTCGTTGAATGCTCTTTTCATTTGGAACATGTGTTGAAGCATTAGGGAAATTTTGAGGTCTAATATGGACCTCAAAAAAAAGAAGTAAAACCAAAATAAACTTTATAAGAACCAATAGGATTCAATATTATGATGACAACCATGCGGGATGATTCATCATTTTTGGAGTACAAATGTAAGAAAATTAAAAAACTACTTTTTCAACTAATATTTTCAACTTATCTCCCTATGATTTTACTCATATTTTGACGATGAGAACTCATTGGATGCGGAATTTAATTCCTCATCCAAGGAGTACCCATGTTGCATACGTTCGATATACCCTAATACACCAAAAATGAAAAATACATGAAAAAACTTGATCGCAATCACATTTTTTCATGTATTTCTCATTTTTCATGTAGCAATGTATATCGAAAGTATGCAACATGGTTATTTCTTGGATGAGAAATTAAATTCCGCATCCCATGAGTGGTGCCACTCAAAATTTGTGTAAAAAAGTAGGGAGATAAGTTGAAAATGTAGTATTTCTTTCTTCTTTCTAAAATTTGATGAAGTCATATAATCTTATTTTAATATTTCCATTATTATTTTATAATATTCCTTAGGAGGCATATTTTAGACCGCAAAATTTATCTAATATCCATGTGAAGGGAGCGGTGTCATGTTCATGTTTGAATAGAGTCAATTGTTCCTATAGCTACATTAACTGTGATACTATGAACTATGGCGAGTTTGAGCAGTCATTTCTCTGTGTTGAATAATTAAACTCATAGATAGCTCATGTAACAATGTATTTTATGAAGTCCCTAAATTATCTTGTCCTCTAAATCTTCATAATCTACCCAATATTATAATAATATTCCACAAAAATTGTCTGGAGCAAGGAGCGGGAAATGGAGGTGCAAGCTAGGGCTGTAGAAGACCATGGCTAGCTGCTTCGTGGACCCCGCTGAAGGGTGTAGTTGTTCATATCAGTACTGCACATGTCCCCATCACCACACGTGCAGTCCTCATATGATTTACCATGGGTGGTTTTGGGGTTTTACCCCATTTTTCTATTACCTGATCGCCCGTTCCCGCTTTACAGCTTCACTGTTTGACCTCTGGCATCCCTTGCGAGTTTCAATCGCATTACTGCTCCTCCCTCTGGCGGTTACTAAGGCAGCTGGAGTTGGTTTTTACCCAGTTAACAATGGACCTAGATATGGTGGATTATTCGGAAGAGGAAATAGTGGAGGACTCCATCTAGACTTCGCAATCTACTAAGTTGGGGACCATTTCTTTTGGCGAAGCTTTGCATGAGATGATTTCTAGGCTCCCTACTCTAATGGACCACCAGACCACCAACTCATCCTGCCAAATAACCCTCCTGCCTGGCCATCGCTCTCAACGCATTGCCTTAACCCTAACCCTTCCTCCCCAGCCCCTGGATAGTTTACTCTCCCTGGTTTTTCCGTAAACCCTCCCTCCCCCCATGCCCCTCCGGTTACCTCGTCTCAGCTCTCCCCACCATGCACTTCCCCTCACCCCACTGGCAGTTTCACTGGTATCCCCCCCCCTTGCGGAAAGTCTCTCCTCTACTTCTACCCCTCCCCTGGTGAACCCTTCCTTATAGGAGCGCTCCTCAGAGGGTCGTGGGAACCCTGCAGCTAAGGACAGGACAACTAAGAAGACGTGGTGATTCAAACAAAGGAGGTGGATTCATTCCTCAGGTTGAAGGAACACATTCGACTGGGAGAGACCATGGATTTTGCGGATAGGGTCTTGGTCGGCAAAATTTGGGGATGCAACTACACCGCGGCTCGTCTGAGATCATGGGTTTTGAAGGTTTGAGGGAACCACCTGGCGGAGCTGCCTACTGTGCAAACCTTCATAAAGGGTTGGTTTTCTCTTGGATTCTCTAGGCTTGATCTCACGAACTGGGTACTCTCGTCGTACTAGCATTTTTAACATGCCCCGATCCTGCTAAAGAGATGGTTCCCCCTTTTCGATCTAGACACGGAGCAGCTCGGAGTCAGGCTAATATGGGTAAGGCTTCCTGGCCTCCCCCTGCATTTCTGGTTGGAGGACATCTTCAGACGTGTTGGGAACTCAATCGGCACATATATGGAATTAGACAAGTCATATCTGTCCCTGGGAAAGATGGCATTTGCAAGGATACTAGTTCATATGGACACTCGAGGGGGTCTACAAGAATATCTTATGATACGATGGAGGTCTTTCACAAGGAAGCAGCCCATGGATTACAAGGGCATACCCTACAGATGTCGATGCTACCATAAAGTGGGGCACGTGTACAAATATTTCCCTCTGGTAAACAATCGAGTGCAACCGCTAGTGGAGAGCGTGCCAGAAAACCGTCCCACACGGGAGGAACCTCCATCTACTATCAAGGAAGCTTAGGGCCCTCCAGAACTGACCAAGGTGGACAGGGACCATGAGAAAGACTACAGAAAGAAGTGTGGGAAGGCTCCTCTCTGGCCTCCCTCTCTGCCTCTAACCAGAGCACAGACAGCCATAAGGGATGATCACACCATGAGTATGTCTACTCTCTCCCTCTCCTCTGTTATTTCTGCCAATATTTCTTTTGGTTTGCCTTCTCTTTCCAGGCATGTTTGTTCAAATGTTCCCCCGGATCTCCCTTTAGGTGCACCCTCCCCCCCCTGTATTCTCCTTCCCACAGCCCCCTCTCTCAGAGGCATCCCCTTCCCCTCTCCCGAACCCAGATTATCCCAAACCCTGCTACCCCCTCTGCTCCCGAATTCACCCAAAAGGGTTTGATTCTATTGGTTTTTAGGTCATTTCCTCCCCCCCACCGAAGTCCAGAGGGCGACCCTCCCACCTCTCCAAAGCCATGCATCAGGCTGGGGAGGAGGTTGCCTCTAGCAAACAAAAAACTTTAAATTGGGCTCTTAGAGTGGAGCAGGCCCCTCCCACCCCCGCATGAAGATCCTCTCCTTCAATTGTCGTGGGATGGCTAGCCCGAACAAAAAACTAGCCCTCAAGTGCTTATTTTCCTCTGAGTATGTCAACATCATTTTCCCTCAAGAAACCCTTGGCTTTGCTTCTGTTGTTTCCTCCCTTCTTGCTTCTTGGCTCCCAGGATGGTCTTTCACTCTATCGATGCCTCTCGTAGATCAGGGGGTTTATCCCTAGGAATCTGTAACAGATCTATAAAAAATCTAAGTGTATGGGGTGGCCGAGGCTTTCTGGGTGCAGATATATACTCCCCTACCCTTGAATCAGAATTCCAGATCCCCAATGTGTATGGACCCTGTCAAGACAGGATGGCTTTTTAGAGACCTCTCCTCAGCTCATCTCTTCTTTGTCAAGACAATGTTAACGTCAGGGGCGATCTCAATTTCTCTCTGGGATACTCAAAATCCTGGGGAAATCATGCCCAAGTGGATGCTTTAACGGGTCATTTTGAGAACCTCTTGGAGACCCATAGTCTTGTCGATGTCCCTTCAACAAAAAAGCAGCCTACCTGGAGGAATAACAGAGTGGGAGAAGCCAGTTTGGCTAGAAGACTTGATCGCCTTCTTACTAAAGAAGGCCTGATCAATGGAGGCCACTGTATTAGACAATGGGTAAGCTCGTGTGGGTTGTTAGACCATCGCCCCATATACCTAGAGATACAGGATGTTATTAGTAAGCCAAAGGCCCCTTATAAGTTCAATTCTACCTAGCTGCAAGATATGGATTATATCAAGCTTGTGATGGACTTCTGGAAGGCACATCCTCTTGGTGCATCGGGGGACATAACTTAGTATTTCCTCCTCAATATGAAGGCACTGAAGAGCCTATCTAAGTCTTGGGGTCAGAAGAAAAAGGAGGCGGGTGATCTATCCCTCCAGGAGGCAGAGAGGGCTATACTCTCATTCAAGGAGGACTCAGGAGGGGTCTTGAGGACCCAAGAACAGAAAGAGACCTATAGTGCTACACTTCAAAAGAGAACCCAAGTTCTATCAAACAGAGAAGCAAATTGGAGGCTCTGGAGTAGGGCTATCTGGCTAAAGGAGGGGGACGATAATACTAAATTCTTCCATAAGCATGCAAATGGTAGAAAGGATATAAATACCATCTGGGAACTAAAAGATTCGAAGGGAAGATCGGTTCAATCCTTCAGAGGTTTGGCTTCTTTAGCTTGCTCACACTTTCACAATATATATAAAGACCATCCTCAAGCCTTCCTGGCCGAAGTGATGAAAATCGTACAACTCTTCCTGAGGTTTGTTGAGCAGGAGTTGGAACAGGAGCTAGTGGGAGAAGTATCTATGAGGGAGTTGGAAGATACCTTAAAATTGATGAAGAAAGAAAAGAGCCCAGGACCGAATGGCTGGACCGTTGAATTCTATGTGACTTTTTTTGAGGTGTTGGGGGCGGACCTCCTACAACTTATTGAGGAGAGCAGAAACAGAGGAAGGATCCAGGGTAGTTTTAAGACCGCATTCATCACCCTCATTCCAAAAACTTACAAGCCCTCCTCCTTTGATGAATTCAAGTGCATATCCCTCTGCAACTGCATATACAAAATTATAGCCAAAATCATTGCAAATCGTTTAAAGCCTGTCCTCTCGCTCCACATCTCCCAAGAGCAATTTGCCTTCTTGCACAACAGATAGATCCATGAGGCCATTGGGATGGCTCAGGAACTCATCCATTCAATTCAGTACCAGAAAACAAAAGGCATGATCCTGAAGATTGACCTCTCAAAAGCTTTTGACAAAGTCAACTGACTATACCTCTGCATGCTCCTCACCCAGATTGGCTTCCCCTATCCTTTCGTCAAATGGATCATGAGCTGCATATCTGATGTTCCCTTTTGTGTGTTGATAAATGGCTCGGCTTCCCCTCTTTTTCATGCAGAAAGAGGTCTCAGACAAGGATGTCCCCTGTCTCCACTTTTGTTCCTCCTGGTCATGGAGGGCCTCAGCAGATTTATTCATGAAGAGCATAGGAATGGGCACTTAAAGGGTATAAAAGTTACTGATACCCTTACCTTGACTCATCTATTTTTTGTGGACGACGTCCTCATCTTTCTCGATGGTAGCTTGAGTGACCTTACAACTCTCCACCAAGTCATGGGGGTTTTTCAAAAGGATAAAGGAATGGTTGTAAATGAATCCAAATCTACCTTGTCTGTGCTTGGATGTGCTCAAAATGAGTTGTTATATGCACTCAAGAGATTCCCCTTTGTCACTTATCCTTTTAGAGAAGGCCTGAGATACTTGGGATACCTACTGAAGCCATTTGGCTACAAAATTGTGGATTGGATCTAGCTGATCAAAAAGGTGGAAAAATGCCTGAATATATGGTACCATAAATACTTATCCAGAGCCGGCAGACTAATCCTGATTAAAGCGGTCCTGGAAGCAACCCCAGTCTACTGGATGTCTCTAGCATGAATCCCTAGAGGCATCCTGGACAGACTTCAGAAAATATGCTACAAAATTTTATGGCAGGGGAACCAAATAGGTAGAATCTTTTCCTGGACAAGATGGGAGACTCTGGCGCTGCCCAAACGTTGGGGAAGTGGGGGATTAAGAGGTTGTATTTCTTCTTAAAATTGCTAGCAGCAAAACTGGGCTAGCAACTACTTAACAAAGACAACCGTTGGACGAAGGTAGTAACTTCAAAATATATTAGCCCCATCAATCCGCTGGACTGGATTCGACATGATCAAAGAACTTTCGGGAACTCCTCCACCATTTGGAAAGCAGTAAACAAAGCAAAGGACCTGACAAGGAACATTTTGACTTGGATAGTTCGCTCGAGCTCAAGTGTGAGTCTGGGAGTAGACCCATGGGTGGGGTGTGACAACGTTCACAAACTCCCCGAAGACCTAAGACTTCATCTAGTTGAGTAGGGGATTTCTCATCTCAGTCAAATTGCAGATAGTGAGAGATCATCCTTAGCATAGCAGGCCTAGAAATCAGGAGCAGCCCTAAATATACACATTCAGTGGCAACAATTTTGGAGACTATTCATTACAACACTTACGGAGGCTCACATCATGATCATGGAAGGGGAAGATGAGCTTATTTGGGCTTTTGCAAAACATGGGTCCTAAGCTCCTAAGAATGGTTACCTGGTGCTCATGGAACCTTTCAAGCCACTAGACCCTGAGATAAGATGGAACCTACTCTAGAATCTCAAAGTTGGCCCCAAAACAAAGTTTCTCATATGGTCTATCTTAAAAAACAAGGTCCCTACGGGGGCAAATTTGATGAAGCGATCATTTGCTGGACTGTTCTGGTGCCATCTCTATAGAAGCAATAATGAGGACACAGATCACCTATTCCTGGATTGTCCTTTGGCACAGGATCTTTGGAATGGCATCCAGACAACACTTTCCATTAGGCCCAGCTGGCAAGGGTTAGCAATAAAGGAGGCGTGGACCTCTTGGTGGAGGGATACATCTGGAAAGGAAAGGAACCTGCCTCTACTAATCTTTTGGGCGATATGGATAGCCAGGAACGAGATAATTTTCTCACAGAAGATCCCTCATTGGCCCTCCATACACAACAGAATCATAGCAGATTATCACATGATCCCTGAAGAGTCCCAAAAAAACCAAACAAGGAATGTTGAGGCAAAGGTCATCAACAAATCAATCCCCTCGGCTTATTTTGATGGTTCAGCTCGGGAGACAGGTTGCAGCGGGGGAGTGATTCGTTTCTAATCCGAAACCCATTTTTTCAAAATTCAAATGGGATTAGGACGGGGAACCAATAACTATGTTGAGCTCATCACTGAAAAAAACATTATCCTTTTTGCCTTACAAAAACAATGCTCCAACTTGCAGCTTTTTGGTAACTCAAAATTGGTTATAAAGTAGATCAACAAAAATTATACATGTTCTTCTTTCACTTTGAGGCATATACTGAATGAGATTCATAGACTTGTCTTGTGTTTTGACTCTTTCACTTATCACCATATTTATAGGGAGCGGAACCCCACTGCTGACTACTTATCCAAAGAAGCAGCGATCAGGGACGACAACTCTTGGATGATCTGTGAAGGTTTGGACAGGGTTGTGTATCAGCACTATCACAGGCCATTCATAGACCCTAAAGCACTATGAGAGCAGAACTGGAATGAAACGTTTTAACTCTGTTTTTTGATGAAGAACATGTATTTTTCGTTTATCTGTTTTGATATTTATGTAAATAGTCATCAGTTACTCTATATCCTCTACGAAGAGGACAGAAACTTATAAGTTTTAAGTGTTTTTGAACTATATGTACTCCCTACGAGGAGGAATGCACAGTTTTCTTACATTTTTGGTTGGACAGGCAGTGCCAAATCAAAGTAATGCTTTTGCATATACAGAATGTAATTTTCATCTTTATTAATGGAAATTACGACTTTTTCCACTGGAAGAAAACAACGTATTTTGTTGCACCTATTCATTCAAGACATGTGTTTTGAAGACTGTATGAGTGTGTGCTCCTTTATGCATTAATCTCTGGTTGTTGGAGATGCGTTGAACTTCGTTGACTGGTATGAAGGATATGCATTGGTGAGTTATGAAATCCATAACTAATATAAAAAATATGTGTGGTGCATTATGTCATGTGGTTTGTTGTGTTTTGTATGTAGCATTCTTTGTATTTGTATGTGCATTAAATTTGGTGTGGATGCTATATAATTCTAGTACGTTAATAATTCAAAGGCTGATATATATATATGTTAAAAATCGTGCACGGTTCATTAGTTCTCTCCATATGTGGGTTGCCCCTTTGTATATTGAATGCATTTTTTAGATTGGAAGGATACTTATTGAAAGCATTGGTTGAAAGGTTGTGGCTATATAATGGTATATGTTGAATGATATATATATTATATGAGAGTTGGTGAGTGTTGAATTGAATATATATTTTATGTTTCTCTTCAACAATGCAAATTATCAAACGGGAACTAATCTCAAGCCAAAAAACCTCAAAACAAAATGAAAAAACAACCTGAAAACAAAAAGTGTTGATGCTAGAATATTTTTTATTTTTTTTCGAAGTAAATTTTCAACATTTTTTAGAAATGGCAGTAAAAACCAATAAAAGCTCTTTCTTTTGTGCAAAAAGCACCCTGAAAATGAAAAGTGTTGATGCTGGAATAACACCTTTTTTTTCCGAGGTAAATTTTCAACATTGTTTTAGCAATGAAATTAAGGATGAAATATCATTACTCCAAAAAGCCTTGAAATTCCAACAATTTTTAGTCATGCCATTAAATATAAAATATCATGTCTTTGAAAAACCTTAAAACTCCAACAATTGTTACCGACAATGGTAAAGATAATATACTTATAATTGTTTTCTACCATAGCATTAAACATAAAATATCATGACTCAATAAAACCTTAAAATTTTGACAAATTTTCAACCATGGAATTAAAACTGAAGATCATGACTACAAAAAACATTAAGTTTTCAACATATTTCAACCATGGAATTATGGAAAAATTTATGACTAATTTTTTTTTTAAATGAACACATGAATGAAAGAGTCATTACACCAAGAATAATTTCATTTTTAAGTGTTAAAAGTATAATGATTTTAAAAACTTAGTCTAACATAACTTGACACATTGGAACAAAAATTTAAAAATCAACCATCAAATTGACACGTAGTGTAGGCCAATTCAACCCATTGTAATGAAAACTTAAAGACCAACCATGAAATTGAGACATTGTAGGGGTGGACTTGATCCATTATAATGAAAACTTTAAAATCAACTATCAATCTGACACATAATGGGAACAAGTTTCTAGTCGAGGATCGACAAGGAACCTGCAAAAAAAAACAAAAAAAAATAATAAATAAATAAAAATTAAAAATACAAAAGCAAATAAAAATTAAAACATCGAAAAAATAAAAGCAAAAGCAAAAACAAAAACAAAAAAAATGTTTAAAAAAATAATAAGTAAATAAAATTATATATTAAAACATAAAAAATTAAAAAACATTAAAAAAAAAAAAACAAACATTAAACCATTGAGAAAAATAAACACTAGAACAAAAACCAAAAAATCACAAAATGTTTAAAAATTAATAAAAAGCAAATAAGAATATATATATATGACAAAAACAAAAATTAAAACATGAAAAAAGTAAAAATATAACAAAAAAACACAAAAGGTTAAAAAAAAATAATAACAAGTATATAAAAATATATATTAAAACATAATATATATATAAAACAACCATTAAATAGATAAAATGTAGAAAAAAAAAAATAATTTATGAAAGATAAAAATTTAAAAAAAAAATAATACATATATATATAAAAGCCCCAAGGGTTAGCTCAATTGGGCAAATCAGTGCCTCGCCATCGGGAGGTCATAGGGTCCAATCTCCCGAAGCCCTTGGAGTCAGGCCTTGCTAGTGGGCCGTGGGGCTAGATTCCCTTCGAGGTCAATCAGCCTGGATTTTTCCGTGGACATAGCGCTACCCGTTGACCAAGGTGTCCGTGAACCACAACCTTATATATATATATATATAATTTATTTTTAAAAAATTAGTAAAAAATTTAATTTAAGAAAAAAAATTAACACAAAAGAATGAAAAGTAAAAACGAAATATATGAGACCTTTTGATAATTAAAAAATTAAAATAAAACAAAAATTAAAATTAGAAAACATTAAAATAACTAAATAATGTATTAAAATTAAATTAAAAACATCAAATTTTTTTAAATAACAATTAAAAAAAATTAAGAAAGAAATAAAACATTTTAAAAAAAATTAAAAACTGTAGCACACAGGCCCTAGGTGGCCCAAGACCGGTTCCCGGAATTGGACTTGGCCCACCCAGGGCTCGTGAGTCGCAGGCTTAGGCATGACCATCTCAGGCCCTGCCCAAGCCCTCGACCCACTAGCCCTTGGCTGCAACGAGCCTGCAACCCACGAGCCCTAGGCTGGGCAAGGACATTGACCTAGCACCACACAGGGCCCGTGGGATAATGGCTTTTTTTTTCTTTTTTTTTAATTGTTACTTTTTTAAATTATTTTTTGAAGGATATTTTTTTAATTACTTTTTAATTTTTTTTATTTTTCATTTTTGGGTATTTTTTTCAATTTAATTTATTTTAGTGTTTCTTTTTTAAATTTTCAAAAAAATTGCTTTAACGCTCTTTTAATATATATATATATATATATATATAATTTAATTGTATTTTTTTATGTTTTTAATTTTATTTTTTAAGGATTTGTTTTTTTTATTAATAATATTTTTTTCTAATTGTATGATTTATTTTTGTTAACTTTTTATTTTGTTATTTTTACTTAAAAATCATTTTTTTTTTGGAAAAAGACTTCAAATGTCATCATCTTTTGATACAAAATTCATAAAAATTTCATAAATTTTGCTATTTTCCCAACTATTCTTATTCATTTTTCTATAAAAATCTTTTATTTTTTAGTGAAAAGGTCCTAAAATATGTCTTTTTTAATTATAGCTAGATGCAAAATGTGTATTTTTTTGTCGAGTTTTTAAAATTATTATTTTTTAGTGACAGCTATTTTACGTGAATTGAAGTATTAATTATGATATATAAGTATATAAAATTATAATCTCAAACTAGTAATATCAATATTTTTTTAAAACTTTGCAAAAAATAAAAATAAAAAATTCATTATAAAAAACATTGCAGAGAAAAACAAAAAACACACATTAGAAAACCCTTAAAAAACAAACATCTTAGGACAAAAAATAAGAAAATGAATAAGACAACTTGAAAAATGGTTAAATAATCGACATTTAAAAAAAATTGTGCATACTTAGGACATAATAAAATTTAAATTGTCAGAAATATTTGTTAAAAAATATGTTGATGGTTTTCAAAATTTGCATGAAAATCACCAACATTTAAAAAAAAATATCCACACTTAAAGCATTAGAAAATTTAAAATGTCAAAAATAAGCCCACTAAAAAAGGGGGTTCATGCTACATCAACACTTTTCAAAATCAGCATGAAAATTACTAAGATTAGAAAAAAAAAATGTTCATACTTGACACAAAAAAAAAAAAATTAAAGTGTCAAAAATATGCTCCAAAAAAAAAGGTGTATATCGAATCAACACTTTTCAAAATTGAATGATTTTTTTCTACCTCAAAAAAATGGGTACTCGATACAGTTCTCATTTGATAGTTTACATTATTCTTCATTTATATGCACACTAGCATTGATGGTTGTGATATAAATGAAAGAAAGTAAAGTTGTGATTATTTTAGAAATTGAAATTCCATTGTCTTTTTTGAAGACACATTCACTCATCTCCATAGATGGAGTAGTTCTCTTTGGAAAAGAGAACTAACATGAATGGTCTAGGAAGATAAATCATACGTTGATTTTTAATGAGTTGTGGAAAGGAGTTTGTGAAGGAGAAGGAGGCAATCCTCCTGAGAAGCCCACTTCTGACAAAGAGCTTTCCATATGGAAGAACAAGAAAAGTAAGGCCTATGCCTTGATTGTAGCATCAATCAATGAAGAGGTGATTCATCATATTACGTGACTTACAAATGATATTAAAACCTTAAAGACGTTGAAAGACCTCTATAAATCACACATTGAGCTTAAAGTTGTCTGATTAATGCTCAAGTTGTTTAATTTAGAATTGAAGTATGATGATCCCCTTGCCTTAGCATATGAAATAAGAGTCATTATGCATGACATAGAAGTCACAATATTAAAATGGACGTTCCTCTCACATTTTTTGTCAAGGCACTATATCCCACTTATTCTCATTATCTTGAGTCATTACAAACTAGTGGAAAACTTAAGGATATTTCCTTTGAGTCTCTTATGGAGAAGCTTGCTGAAAAAGAGAAATATTTTGCGAAGAATATGGCAGTTGTTCAGTCTCCTAAAGAATTTGTGTGCTTTTAACAAAAACAAAAGAATCAGACATAGGATTCTTGTAGAGGAAGAGGTAGTCAAAGAGGATGAGGAAGGAAAAATAATAGAGGCAAGGTGGGGGACATTTCCAAAGAGAAATCCCTGATCTTAATTACATACGGTGGAACATAAATTGACATGATTCTTCCAAATGTAAGCTCTCATGGGACAGTATTACACAGGAAAGGGATGAAGAGAAAGGGAAATTGTCAAATAAAGGGAAAGGTAAAGCACCTCAATCAACTCAATATGTTGTGGCACATTGCAATATTGGAGTAATTCAAGACTTATTTAATGCTTCACTTGCTTCATGGAAAGATCCTTGCTTTCTTTATTCATAAGCAACTTTTCACATGAGTTTTAGAAGATATTTCTTTGAATAATTCATTGAAAATGTTAATACAATAGTCTACTTTACTGACCAATAAAAAATCAAGCCATCAAGGATTGGCAACATTGGGCTCAATCTTCCTAGTCTTCTAAACTTTCTTCTGCACGACTTTCTCTACCTCCTTAATTTTAGGAGTCCTTCATTCACATCTGCCAACAAGGACATTCCATTCACATATTTTATGGAAAGGTTGAGGTCAGAAAAGCATCAGAAAACTCACTTTCCATGATTAATATAGAAGAAGAGAGACTTCTGAAGCTACAAGAACCTCCACTCATGCACAAAATTTTGCATACAATTATCAACTTGATGAAGGTACAATACCATCAAGTCTTTTATGGCATGAACTATTTGGACATTTGAACTATGATAGTCTACATTTATTGAATAAAAATGGAGTTATTGGTTTTCCCACCATTCTTAGGAAACTGGAGCAATGTGATGCTTGTATCTTAGGAAAGCACAAAAAACAATCTTTTCATGATTCTCACTCCAGAGAATAGAGAAACTTTGAACTCGTTCATTATGATTTTCATGGCGTTATGGATATTCCTTATGCAAATGTTAATAAAGACATGATTACATTTATCGATGACTACACCAGAATGTGTTGGGTATATCTATTGAAGAACAAATCTAAAGTTTTTTGAAACTTTCAAGAACTTTCATGCATGGATTGAAAATGATGCACAATCTCATATTATCTCTATTTGTATGGATAATGGAAAAGACTATACTTCAAATGAATTTGAAAACTCTCTTGGCCATCATGGGATTAAACATCAAATAACGTTCCTAATAATCATCAACATAATGGTATAGGTGAATGAATGAATGGGACAATATTAAATATGGTATGCTCAATGTTGTTTCTCAAAAATGCTAAGCTGATGTTTTGAGTTGATGTAGTTCTATACGTTGTGTATATTAAGAATAGGTATCCATCTCATGTTCTCAAAAAATAGACTCCCTATGAAATGAGGTATGGCCATATATCTTTGGTGAGTCATATCAAGGTTTTTGGTTCCCCCTGTTATGCCTTGATACCTAAGGAACAAAGAAACAAACTTGGTTCAAGGATATAGGAAATGTATCTTCTTAGGGTACTTATATACCTCCAAAGCATACAATATTTATGATGAAGTAAATAAGAATTTTATGATATCTATATATGTGATCTTTTCTTGAATCTTCCAAGACTTAAAATTTTATTGTTATGCTCTTGACCTGCGAGAAGATACCAGAATACCAAATATGTGAATAAATATACCCAAAACATAGAACAATAAGAAATAACAACATGTATTTTATTATTCAGAAAGGAAAGCAATGTTCACTTGCCTCTTCGAGGGGGAAACCTCCAATAGAGCTGGGCTCAATTACAAAATAAGACACGATGCTCCTCAAGGGGAATCTCTATCCTTTATATAGGATTCATACATGCAATACCATGGGTCAATACCATGGTTCTTATTAATACCATCTATCTAATACCATGGCCCATTTGCAACTAACTGTGGTCCCTTCTTTAAATGCAGGTCAACCACTTACAATTATTAATATGGGCTTTATTGACTCTTTAACTAACTATAACTATGACTCAACCCTAATACATAAATAAGCGGGTTAGGGTTGGACCCTAACATGCCCTCCCCCATAAAAATAGCCTTGTCCTCAATGCTGAAGCTACGGAAACTTCTGAAGAAAAGTGGTTGGTTCCCATGTCACATCTTCTAGAGAGGTGTCTTGCCACTTGATGAGGACTTTCTTGATCGTGCAGTTGCGCAGGTGTTGTTCTCGCATGTCAAGAACCTATTCAGGTTGGAGCTAGATTGAACCTTCTTCATCCAATTCTGATAGACTGGTTTGAATTCTGCAATGGTTCCCGACCACTTTCTGGAGGCGTGAGACATGGAAGGCGGCATGGATTTTGTAGTGGGTGGCAAGGCTAGCTTGTAGCCTACTTCTTTGATGCGCTAAAGTTTTTGATACGGTCCATAGAATTTTGGAGATAATTTCTGATAACCCTTGTCTTTGAGTGATGTTTGCTTATATGGTTGCAACCTCAAGAATAACTGATCCCCTTCTTGAAATTTGTGCTCTGAACAATGTTGGTCTGCCTATTGCTTCATGCGATTTTGATCTTGATGGAGATTCTCTTTGAGGTGGGCCAACATGGTTGCATGGTTCTGTAGGAGTTGATCCACTACTTGTACCTTTGAGCATCCCTGGATATAAGAAGTAGGTGAAGGAGGGAGTTGACCATAAACAAATTCATATGGAGTCATGTTGGTGGTGGAATGATAGTTATTATTATACCACCATTTGGCTAGAGGTAACCATTGTACCCATAGATGTTGCTTTTCTAAAGTGAAACACCTAAGGTAGGTCTCCAGACATTTTTTGACTTCTTTAGTTTGACCATAAGTTTGGGGATGATAGGAAGTACTGAGTTGTATTTGGGTACCTTGTAGCCTGAAGATTTCTTGCCAAAAGTTACTGGTTAAGATCGAGTCACGATCAGACACAATGGAAGTGGACATGCCATGAAATTTGAAGACTTGGTCCATGAAAGATTGAGCCACCAAAGCTAGTGTAGAAGGGCGGGGTAAGGCACAAAAACGAGCATACTTAGAAATTCTATCCACAACCACCATGATGACTGACTTGTTGCCTGACTTCGGAAGACCAGTAATGAAATTCATAGAAACCTCCGTCCAGATTAAGGCAAGGATGGGAAATGGCTGTAATGTGCCTGGGGATTTGACTCTTTCTCCTTTGTGGCGCTGACACACATCACACTCAACTACAAAAGTAAGAATGTCCTTTTTCATGCCTATCCAAAAGAATGAATGTCGAGTGCAAGCATAAGTCTTTTGAAAGCCTGAATGGCCTACAGTGGGAGATGAGTGCAAATCTACCAAAATGTGACTTTTGAGGGTGGATGTTGGTGATATCACTACTTTGTCCTTGTAGCGAAGAATATCATCTTGCTAAGAGTAGCCCGCGGTGGAATTTGGATCCACCTACAATTTATTAATGAGTTGGGAGAGCGAAGGACATGTGAAAATCATTCCTTGTGACCCTCTCCAATCCACTTTAGAATGGGAAGAGAGATTGCTAGCAGGGTGCTTTCCTCCTCAAATTGGCATGATAAAGCATCTGCTACGACATTTTCGCGCCCTTTCTTGTAAATTATCTCATAATCATATCCCAACATTTTGGTTAGCCATTTATTTGGTTGTGGCGAGGATAGGTGTTCCTCCAAAAAATATTTAAGGCTTTGATGGTCTGTGCAGATTTGGAAACATCGCCCCAATAAGTATGGTCACCAAGTATCCACTGCATGTAAGATGGCCATCATCTCCTTCTCATAGGTAGATTGTCCCAGATTTGTCCCACTTAGTTATTGGCTAGTGAAGGCCAAGGGCCGACCTTCCTACATTAAGACAACCCCAATACCCATACCTGAAGCATCACATTCAATCACAAAATATTTGGTGAAGTCGGGTAGTGCCAATACAGGAGTGGAACACATGGCATGTTTGAGAGCTATAAATTCTTGTTGCACTTCATCATTCCATAGCAATGAATTTCTCTTGAGAAGGTGAGTGAGGGGTCTAGCAATGCAACCATAATTGCAAACAAATTTTTGATAGTAGCCGGTGAGACCCAAAAATCCTCTCAAACTCTTCAAGGTTTTTGGTTGAGGCCAATCCTGCATTGCCTGAATCTTTTTGGGATTCACCGTGACACCTTCATGCCCCCCAATGTGGCCTAAACACTCAACTTCTTCCATGCCAAAAGAGCACTTGGACAACTTGATAAATAATTTATGCTTCTGGAGCAGTTGCAAGAGTAGATCTACATGTTAAAGATTTTTTTCCCAAGTGACGCTGTAGATGAGGATGTCATCAAAGAAAACAAGGAAAAATTTTCTGAGATATGGTTTGAGTAGGTGATTCATGAGGCTCTTAAAAGTGGATGGGGCATTATAGAGACCAAATGGCATGACCAGGAATTCATAGTGGCCTTCATGAGTTCAGAAAGTAGTCTTTGGAATGTTTACTTCTTTCATGCGAATTTGGTGATAGCCCGAGCAAAGGTCAAGCTTAGTAAGGAATTAAGCCCCATTTAGTTCATCCAACAAATCATCAACAACAGGATGGGAAATTTATCTTTGATCTTCAGCTTGTTGAGGGCCTTGAAGTCTGGACACGTACGCCATTCGCCATCTTTCTTGAGCACCATGACCATAGGCAATGAATAAGGACTAATGCTAGGACGAATGACACCGGATTCTAGGAGTTCCTTGATGATTTCTTCAATTTCATTCTTTTAGGTGAAAGGATATCTATATGGGCACACATTTGGTGGTTGTGCCCCTAGGACCAAAGTAATGCTATGATCATGTTCCCCTCTCAAGGGCGGAAGCTCATGAGGCTTGTCAAAGACCTGCAGATGGTTGTTTAAGGCCTCTTGCATCTCAGGATGAATATGAAGAGAAGTGGGTTCGAAGGCCTGGATGGCATTAAATTGGGCTATAGCTCCATGGTGGCCCTTTTTTAACAGTTTTCCATCCTATGCAAGCCGATGATAAAAGGAGCACCTGCCTGGAGTCCGTAGAGGGTATGTGTGTGGTTATTCTGCTTAAAGCTCATATATAACTCCTGGAAATCCGTTGTGATTGGGCCGAGTGTGCAGAGCCATTCAGCACCCAAGACAATGTCACACCCACCCATGTTTATGGAAAACATGTGGGTCTTTAGGTGAGAATCCCTCGTTTGAAGTTTGACATTTTCATAGCGGCCTTCACATTTCATTGTCCCCCCATCAACAATCTGGACCTGGAAATTAGAGACTGCTCTGACAAAACAATGCATTTCTTCAGCGACTCTTTGATGGATAAAGTTATGCGTACTACCACTGTCAATCAAAACTACTACAGGGCGATGCTTAATAAAATGTCTGATTTTGAGAGTTTTGGGAGAAGAAATTCCTGCCAAAGCATGAAGCAAGATAACTGGTTCTTCAGGTGTAGCTGGGAGCTCAATGTCTAAATGGTTGTCCTCATCTTCCTCCTCTGGTCCCTCAAATGGTGGGGCTTCCTTAGATGAACTGTGATCAATAGCAGCAATTTGAAATAATTCCTTGCATTCATGCTGTGGGGATTATTTCTCAACACAGTAGTAACACAATCCTTGCCTTCTTCTTTTCGCCATTTTTGCTGGTGACACCTTTTGAACCTTAAGTGTTTGGGTAGTGCTCGGAGCCTGGGTGGGGCGTCCCTTGGCTATGAAATTTGGATGAGTCGACTAGGCCGCTAACGCACGTTCTACTTCACAAGCTGTCTTGCAGGCTGCTAGCCATGAGACTGGGTGTTGCAATCGAACATGGGCTTGTATGGCATCTTTGACACCACTGATAAAACATTCCAAGTAGAATTCATCTGCTAGACCTCCTATGTGAGAGACTATTGCTTCAAAGGCTTTAATATATTCTTTCACTGTGCCTATCTATCTGAGCTTAGTAAGACGACCCAAAAAATTAGATTCATGGTCAAAGCGATCAGGAAGGGCTTTTGAGAATATCTACCAAGTCATTGGCCTTGCATAGCAGCGTTGATGCCACTGCCACCATTACCATCTTTCTTGGTCCAAGTACAGGCTTCCCACACTTAGCTTAGTCGCATCATCTCTGATGTGATTCAATGTGAAATATTGCTCCATTTGTGCTAGCCATATGGCCAGATGAGAGCCATCAAATTTATACATGTCCAGCTTGGGTGGTCAAGACTGGGACTGTTGGTGGTTTCCATAGAAGTGAAGAGAATGGCTAGACTTGCCCTCAAGGTTTTCATTAAAACCATATGCCTCTGATTGTTTCCCCAACTTTCCCTTTGTTATTGTGTCATTTAAGGTCTGGATCTGCTTCGTTAATGCCTCCAACTTTTGTTCAAGGGTGTCTATATTCTCATTGGCCATAGCTTGAGCTCTGGTTTGTACCATGCATAGATCCGGTGCACTTATCATTACTATGAAAAAAAATTGGGACCGCCCAAAATTTTGACGCTGACAAGTGAATGGTACCACCTTGCTCAACCCATCGACCTTCTTCTTATGGGCTAAGTCTCCTATAAGCGTCCCGGGAGGATCTGAATGGCGGATTTGATAGATCTGAATGGCAGAACTGATTGTTGTGGCTGCGACAGAACCCAACATGCTAGATATGATCTGGAAAAGATGATGTGTGATCTAGAGAGACACAAGGGAACTATGGTCTCAAGGAGTGTCAGGTGCTACAGATCACAATACACATAAGGGTCCAACAGTAGTACTCAGCCCAATCTTTCAGGGCACTAACCAAGGAGGATCAATTTTATCCTTAGCCGTAAAACCCGACTATCTTATTGTACACATGAGTAATCTCCCTGAGTGTTGTTCTCAGTGTACTGTAGCAGCAAGAAGGCCGACAGTTTATCTATGGCGAGGTTTCAAGAGAGCCTAGGGGGCTTCTGATATACCTAGAGGGTACTTGGAAGACAGTCCATGTGCGGTTCTATCTAATGCGCTACTACTCGAAGGGGTACCCACATGGGTTACAAGGGAGTCCAATAAGCATGACCACCTCTTGTATTTCCTGGGTGCATGCCTCCCCAAATCCATAGGTTTATGCGCTCAACGACAGATCCCGTGGTTTAAAGACGCCATTACACGTCTCTAGCCAAAAACAATTCTGCTAAAAATGGAGATCCTACCGGCCCTGGAAAGTGCTTTGATACCACTTGTTATGCTCTTGACCTGCGAGAAGATACTAGAATACCAAGTATGCGAAGAAATATACCGAGAACACAGAACAATAAGGAATAACAGCATGTATTTTATTATCTAGAAAGGAAATCAATGTTCACTTTCCTCTTCGAGGGGGCAACCTCCGATAGAGATGGGTTCAATTACAAAATAAGACACGATGCTCCTCAAGGGGAGTCTCTATCCTTTATATAGGATTCATTCATGCAATACCATGGGTCAGTACCATGGTTCTTATTAAGACCATCTATCTAATACCATGGCCCATTTGCAACTAATTGTGGTCCCTTCTTTAAATGTGGGTCAACCACTTACAATTATTAATATGGGCTTTATTGACTCTTTAACTAACCATAACTATGACTCAACCCTATTACATCAATAAGGGGGTTAGGGTAGGACCCTAATATGTATTAAGTGGTAGCTTGATCGCTTCGATAAATTCAGGCATGCAAAGTATTTTCAAGAATTTGATAATGAGATTCCACATATTCAAGAGGGGATTCCTATACTAGATAAATCTATGGAGACTCCTTGTGAAACACTCTCTCCCCTTATTGAAGCTTCAACCACTAATCAAGAAGGAACTTTGAGTGATATCATTGAGAGAACTAGAAGACTGAATATTGATTCAGCCCCATCTCATTCCATTGAACATCTCGGGGCATCTTATAAAAGTCCTCAAAAATGGCTCACAAAGACACTTGAAAGTGTTTGTCCTAATGAGGCTCGAAAAATAAGGACAAGAAGCTTCGCTAGACAAAATGGAGGTGATGTAGACCATTTTGATTCACCTATTGGTATAGATGTTTCTTATGATTTTGAATTAAATTTGTCTACATATTTTGAGACAACATCCTTCAAAGAAGCCACTTCTTATGATGAATCAAAAGAAGTGATGCAGAAAGAATATGATGCTTTGATAAAGAATGGAACATGGAATATGGTTGATCCTCCATTGGGAACCAAACCGATTGGCCGCAAGTGCGTCTTCAAGAATAAGCATAAAGAAAATGGATCACTTGACAAGCATAAAGTTAGGCTCGTGGAAAAAGGTTTTTCACAAAAGGAAGTGGTTAATTATGAGGATACATTTTCCCCCACGGAAAAATGTGCTACCATCTTGACTCTCTTTGCCTTGACAACTCATAATGGTTGGAAACTCCATCAAATTGATGTAAATACTTCTTTCTTGAATGCAGAGTTAAAATATAATTTTTTTTGGTCCCAACCATAAGGATTTATTGTGAAGGGTCAGGAATACAACTTATGCAAGCTTGTCAAATCCTTGTATGGCCTCAAACAAGCACCATAAGTTGAGAACAAGAAATTGACTGGGCATCTTCTGAAACTCAATTTCAAACATTATGATCTTGGTGTTGCAAATTTTCTTGTCAAGAAAGTTGGAAAAACAATTGTATAACTTGTGGTGTATGTAAATGATCTTCTAATGATGAAAACAATGAAAACTATATTGCATCCATCAAGAAAGAATTGAGGAAAGATTTTAAAATGATAGATTTGGGATATGTTCACTACTATCTTAGTACGGAAGTGACCAAACATATGAATTTTATATTCCTCTCTCAAAATGAATACATTGGAGATCTATTGAACAAATTTGGCATGGTTGAGTGTAATCAGTTGACTACTTTAATGGAATAGAATTTTAAATCTTGCATCCAATAAAGGAAAATAATTGGAGGATGCAACAAAGTACAAACAACTAGTCGGAAGTCTTAACAAATTGACTACTACCAGACCAAAGATTTCATTTTTTGTTGGAACCCTCTCCAGGTTTATGAAAAATACTTGTGAGGGTCATTGGTTTTCTGCAAAAAAAGTTCTGAATTACTTGAAGGGAACTCAAAACTTTGGACTCATGATGACTTCAGCTTGATTAGATACTCAGATTCAAATTTTTTTGGAGACAAATAAACTAAAATATTTACTTCATGTTATGTTATGAGTCTTGGATAAGGAGTTATCTCCTAGAGGTCACAAAAATAATCAGTTCTAACAGATTTTGCAACTGAAGCAGAATATGGGGTAGTGGTTGAAGCAATGAAGGAAATTATGTGGCTCAGGAAAATTCTAGAAGATTTGTAGGAGAAACAAGTGCATTCAACTCCTCTTTTGATTGAAAACACATCTGCAATAAAGTTGGAAAAGAACCCAAAGTTCCATGATCAAACTAAGAAAATCAATACAAAGTATCATCTGAATTGACATCACGTTGAGGTCAAGACTATCTACCTATGATATTGTTCCACAAATGAGTAGATTGTAGACATATTCAACAAATAACATTGAAGAGAAAAGTTTAAAATATTCAGAATGATTCTTGAACTCATTAACATCCCTTCAGATTAAGGGGGGGAATGTTGACACCTAAACCTAAGAGATTGGGAAATTAGTGTAAAAATTGTAAATAGTAAAATAGAGAGACATTGGAAGATGAAGAGACATTGGAAAATAAATCCCAAGAGTATCAATATACTTGTATATATTAACATATTCTATTAATGAAAATCATCAATTCATTCAGAATTATAAACCTGACCTAAAAACAAAGTTGACTTCTATTAGATTTTTTATATCTATTGTTGCTACTTTTGATTTTGAAGTAGAACAGGTGGATGTAAAGACAACATTCCTATAGGGGTATCTACAAGAAGAAATATAAATGAAGTAATGTGAAGGATTTACTGTGAAAGGAAAGAAAGAGCTAGTATGTAGGCTAAAAAAGGTCCTTGTATGTGTTAAAGTAATCATTAAGGATGTGATACCAAAATTTTGATACTTATATATTAGGACTCGGCTTCACAAGGATCAAAGTAGATCACTGCATGCATTTCAGATTAGTTATTTATTTGGTCTTGTATGTGGATGATATGTTGTTGATTGGAAATGATAGGGAAATCATCCAAGAAGTGAAAACTTTGTTTTCCTCTAAATGTGGCATGAAATATCTTAGTGGTACAAATTTTATTTTGCAGATCAAAATTAGAAGAGATCGAGAAAATATTAAACACTAACTAAATTATAAGAAGTATGTTAAGCCAATATTGCAAAGATTTAATATGTAGGAATTTAAACTAGTGAATATGGATATTCCTATATTTGTAAATTTATATATAGAACCATGTCCCAAGGAAGAGGACATGTCTTGTTTTCCATTTTCCATTGTGGCTAGAAGTTTTATATATGAAATGGTCTATGCTATATTAGGCATTACACATGTAGTGCGAGTATTTAGAACGCATATGTCAAAACCAACGAGGGACTATTGGACAATGGTAAGGAAGGTTTCCAATTATTTGCGTGGAGCTACTTTCTATTGGCTATGCTACTAAGAAATACTAGGATTCAACACATTGATGGAAATACCACGAAAATACATGGGTTATTTTATGCATATTCAGCTAGAGATCAAGATCAAGCAAGATCTATAGTAGGTAAGTGTTTAACATATTTGGAGGATAATTTAGTTAAATGAGCAAGAGATAGTATGTAGTGGGAATATCAACTATAAAAGATGAATACATGGTAGCCACTCATGCAAACAAAGAATCAATTGGTTGCAGAGCTTGTGTTCAAATATTGGGTTGGTCCAACAAGCTGTGAGGATAGCTTGTCACGTTCAAAGTGCAATATTCCTAGCCAAGAGCCTAGCATACCATTCTAAGAAAAAACATATTGATGTTCCATATCAATTTATGAGAGATATGTTGAAGAAAAGAAGATGTTACTAGTGAAGGTGGACTCATTATCAAAATATGTGAGCACTGAGAAGTTCTCTTGGTGTAGAGAAACAATGGAAACTACTGCCCTAGATTATTGGTCACGTAATCCTATGACCCTCTTTGTGCAAAGAAAACAAGTCAAATCATGTGGGGTATGTTTCATATTCTTTGCATGAATATCTTGACATGTTGTACATTGCACCAACATAGTGGGTGGGTCACAAAGGGTTGAAGGCCTCATTGTTTGAGGAGTTTGTAGGGGGGGCGAAACCCCCCCTACATGGGGGTTAAAGGACAACCTGGAATTTTTTTTGGGGTAGTTCTTTTGTGACCATTTTTAGCTTTTTTAGCACATAGTTTTCACCTTTAGTGGTTTCGTGGTGCATGGTGGTTTTTCCCATAGTTTGGTAGATTCGGTTAATGAACCGCAGTTTCATTCTAATCAATGGTAAATTGATTGGTATTTTATGGATTCCACATGATATATATTGTATTCTAATATTGCATATTAATATATTA
Source organism: Pinus tabuliformis (assembly GCA_031772625.1). Lineage (NCBI taxonomy): Eukaryota > Viridiplantae > Streptophyta > Pinopsida > Pinales > Pinaceae > Pinus > Pinus tabuliformis. Next base: position 588,200,570 of record CM062818.1, read on the forward strand.
AAAAAAATATTGTTTCTTTTCTTGGTTTGGGTTTTCAAGATAAAATCCTTATGTATTTTTTCTGTGTCTTCCATTGCATCTTTTATATTTTATTAATAATTTGTTCCCAATAGTTAATTATATAAGATTAAAACCGACATTATACAGTCAAGTTACCTCTCTATCATTATGCCAAAACTATGGTCACTAACATTATGCTATCTTGGACTTAATTTCATAGAGTGGAAATATAATATAAAGTAACCTATACAATGATTATGTTGAACTACACCAAGAAAATTAAACACTGCAAGAATTGCAACATTATCTAATGACATTTCTATCCCATTGACTATGTCCTACAACCCTCATGTTTGGTCCACTAGGAAAATTAAGGAAATACTTACACAATAAAAAGGAACTCCATAATGGAGGTGAAGAGAGGAAAAGAGGAAGGTGAGAGGGTCATGTATTAAGTGCTTATAACTCCCCTACATTGACTTATATGTGAGTTTCACATCTAATGTTTATTTTGGTAAGATGGGGAATATTTTTGGGCATGTTTTCCCATGTACATAAGTGTTTAGAATAGTGTGTTTATATTCATATGTTGCTAAGGCCAAAGTTCCTATGCGATTTTAGATTGATTATGTTATGTATTGAAGGCCAATGAACCTAGTTATGTAAGCTTGTAATTGTATAAATATTAATAATATATATTACTACTACAAACCAAGTTAGACAAGACTATATGTTGGGATAAGACTCTAGGAGTGTGAAATGTTCCTATGGGATAAGTGATGAAGGGATTAAGCCTAAGGGAATAAGTTCCATCAAACAAGCTCGAGTCAAAAGTGCACATGATTTTTTCCTAAGTCCATAAAGTAATTTTATTGAGTTCCACTTCTTAAAAAATAGAAATGCACATAAAAGTGGGATTTTTAGTGTTATTCCATCATTCACTGCATCATTTTGACTAGAGGGAAGTGACTATATTTGTAATATTCCTAACCCAGAATATTCCTCAAACCCTAGCAAAAACTCCAACCAAATATGTGCAAATGATATAATAACCCATAAGTGATAAAATAACAGTGGAACAGCATATAATAATGTAAACCGGAAATATAAGCAGACACACAAGAAATGCAGCAAGAAATGCTAAGCCATTTTATTATACTGACCAATAAATGAGTACAATAGGTGATTAGATAGATGGAACCTCGACTTGCACAAGGAAAGTGAAGAAATACTCTCAGAATGACAAGAATGGCCTCTCTGCGTGGATGCTGCTGTTGTGCTGCTGCTGCTGCTAGAAAACAAATGATTATTTGGGGCTTCTCCCCTCATCGGAAAAAGCTAAAACTCTAGATTCGGGCTCTGCTCAAGAAACCCAGAAATATTTTTTGAAATGGCCGACCCCCGAAAATCACCCCCTTGGGGTTCTGCGCAGTTCCTCAAAGACGCTGATGAAACTACTGTTGAAATTCTGATGAAACTACTGTTGAAATGTTGATGAATCTACTACTGGAATTCCAATGGAAATACCTTTTGCAAGCGAGCACTCAAAGTCCCCCGGGGCTAAGGGTGAGATCTCTGAATGGAGACACTCAATGCACTAAATAGTGCTGCAGACTAGCTAAACAGCCAGCGTGCTCTAAGTTGAAATGACTATCACAAATATTCATAACCAAAATTATCAAAATGAGGGGGCTCCTTTCTCTTTTATAGCCTTTGCCTCTCTTAATCCCAAGTCTTACCTCCTCCTGTGTGATTCCCCTCTTGCCGTGTGTTCCTTTCCTCCTGCGTACTTCCTTCATGTGTCTGTGTGGGCTCCATTTCTGCATCCCCTTTTGGCCCCCTTGGCTCCCCTTTAAGTCACAACGTTGTGCTACTAGGAAGTGACTTTTTATTATAAAAGTGACTTATGTCCCCCTTCCTCACTTTTTATTTACAAATAACTATAGAAGGCAAAAATCGAACAAAATCAAATATTCCAATAAGCCATGGCTAATTAGGAATATTACAGTCTCCCCCGACAAAATGTTGCTTGTCCTCAAGCAACTGAAGTGATGGATGTTGTAAGATCTGCTCACTCTCCCAAGTGGCATCCTCATCTGGCAAATTCTTCCACCTCACCAAGAATTCCTGGACCGTCCTGTTCTGCAGCTGCCTCTCCCTGGTATCAATGATAGCCTTCGGCTGCAATGCTAGATGCGCCTCATCATCCATGGGTGGTAGCTCATCTGTCACTGTCACTTTCTGCTCCAATGCCTTTTTCAAGCATGATACATGGAAAACATTATGAATCTTGCTGCCTTGGGGCAGCTCCAACTCATCTGCAACTTGACCAACCCTGCGTATCACCCTGTACAGCCCATAAAAGTGGGGCTTAAGTTTCTTAGCCCCCTCCTGCTTTAGTGAAGACTGTCGGTATGGCTGTAACCGTAGGTAGACCATGTCCCCTACCTCGAACTGTCTCTCCACCCGACCCCTATCGGCATACAGCTTCTGTTGGTTCTGTGATGTAGCCATGTTATCCTTGAGAGCTTGGGGAATATCCTGACTCCTTTCGATCCATATCTTGGCTCTGGGAGCCTTGCTATCACCAAACATCACGTGAGCAAAAGATAAAGGATTATACCCATATAAAGCATAGAATGGTGACATACCAATGGACATGTGATGTGAGGTATTGTAGCAGTACTCCCATATATGCAGCCACCTCAACCATGCTCGCTGCTACCCACTGACATAGTTACGCAAGTAGCCCTCTAGCCACTTGTTAACTATCTTTGTCTACCCATCCGTCTGTGGGTGATAACTAGTAATCGATGTCAAATCCATCCCCACCAACCGGAAAAGCTCCTACCAAACCCGCCCATGAAACCATTGTCCCTATCACTAACGATGGTCTTAGGAAGACCATGTAGCCTGAGGATCTCTCTAAAGAACAACTCGGCCACCTGTGCTGCTGTATAGTGTGCAGATATAGCAAAAAAGTGTGTGTACTTTGTCAATCGGTCAACGACGACAAAGATGCAATGCTTACCCTGTACCATGGGCAACCCTGTGATGAAGTCCATCGAAATACTCTCCCATGTCCCCTCCGAAATGGGAAGAGGCTGCAATAAACCTGTGGGATGGCTCATCTCTCCCTTATTCCTCTGGCAAACATCACACTCCTGAATGTGCTGGAGTACGTCCTCCTTGAGGCCCTTCCATGAGAACCTCTCTTTAATGGCCCTGTAGGTTTTGGTAAACCCCTGATGTCCTACCAAAGGTGAATCATGTGATGCCTGGAGTATCTTCTTCTTTAGCTGAGACCCCTCAGTCAAGAAAATCCAGTCCCTATAGTAGATGATCTCATCAACCACCCTGTACCTATCATCTGCCACCTGCCCATCCAAAACCTCAGATGCAAATCTGTTCTTGGAGTACTCTGCTAAGAGTCGAGCCCTCCAATCTGGATCCAAGCTCATAAGAGATGATGGGCTGGTCTAAGTGAAAGGGCATATGCTCCCATGTTGTTCTTACCTTTGACATACTCAATGTCAAATTCATATGCTTGGATCTTACTGATCCACTCCTACTGCCTCTCCTGTAGTTGCTTCTACTCCAAAAAGAACTTGAGGCTATTGTGATCAGTCCTCACCCCGAACCTGTTGCCTACCAAATATTGCCGGTACTTAGCCAATGCATGCATGATGGCCAGCATCTCCTTGTTGTATATGGAATACAACCTCTCTTGCGAAAGGAGCTTCTGGCTCTCAAATGCTATAGGGTGACCTCCTTGCATCAATACTGCGCCGATCGCCTCTCCTAATGCATCACACTCCAAAACAAATGGCTGGGTGAAATCTGGCAATGCAAGCAACTCCTAGATAGCCCGCTCAATCTCATCCCGATAGGCCTTCGGGTGGCTATAGGGGGTGGTAATCATGACCTGTATGCCTTGCTCAAGCTCGATGGTGTGCTCAAACCCTTAATTTGGTGGTTGTCCTGGTGGAATCTCCCCAAACACTATGGCATACTGATCAAGGATAGACTGTATCTCTGGGTGCACTGTCTACCCTATAGTTCCTGCCTCTGATGCACGCAGCTCCATTGCCTACTCTATGTCTCTCTTTCGGAAAACTGCCTCCATCTTATGAGCCGAGACAGTCTGAGGCAGATATGTGTGCTGTCCCCGTATCTTCTCATGCCTCCCTGTCTTCTCATCATCCCACTCCATCTCCAGGGTCTTCCAATCTGGCGTGGCCTTCCCTAGAGTGATAAGCCATTGAACACCTAGTATCATGTTGGTGTCCAGAATATCGACCACGAAAAAGTGGTCAGTCAATGTGTAGGTGCACATCATCACTTAAAGCTCTGGAACATAACGAGCACACGTCATGGTCTGATCTCCTGGGACCACGACTGAAAACCCATCGAAGCTCTCTATCTGTATACCTCTTCACTCAACCATCTGGGCATCGATGAAGTTGTGGGTTGCCCCACTGTCAACCAAAACTGATATGTTTTGGCTACATACTATCCCTCATACACGTAGCATTAGATACTTGGGAACTCCTTGCAACGCTTCGAGGGCCCCTCTAGTGGGTGCAAAAGATGCACCACCTACTGCTGGTGGTGGAGGTGGCAAAGGTCCCTGTATGGCATGGATATCTCCTGCCTCCACATCCTCCTCGTCATCCTCTTCTCCACTACTCTCAAAGAAGAACTCAATAAAATATGCTTTGCCAGCAGCACATCTATGTCTTGGTGCCCATGGCTCTTGACAGGTGAAGCACAACCGCTTCTTCTTCAGCTCCCTCCTGGCATCATCGTCAAGTTGTACTCGTCCTGGATTCTCCTTTGGACGTGGAATCCTCAAATCCTTCCCCTTAGACTGGAAAGTCTGTCTCTGGGGGTAAGGTGTCCGGGTCCTGGGTAAGACATCTTGTGAGTCCCGGGTTCTGCTGATAACGTCCTGGAGTGTGGTTGGTCCAGTGGATCGAAATAAACCCTGAAGTGGCTCTGATAACCCCTCAACATACATATAGACCCTCCGTGTCGTGGATAGGTCTAGCACCATCACAGAGACCCTCAAGAAATCTGCAATATAGGTCTCTGGGCTTCCTGTCTGTTTGAGCCTCATCAGCTCAACAAAATGCTACTCTGGATCCCTCCGATCGAATCGCTCCATCAGTCTCCTGGTAAACTCGGCATATGTCATCACTGTGGAGTGCCCCAGTGTAACCATCCCATAAAACCACCAATCCTGGGCCTTGCCATCCAAATGCAATGTTGCCACCATGATAGCCTCTACCTCTGACATCTGGTTAAGCTAGAAATAACTGTCCAGCTTCTCCACCCAAGACTTGGCCGAACTATTTGATGAACCATCAGACGTAGGCAAGTGGAACCTACTCACTGCACGGTGGGTGTCACCATCACGGTAATGTCGGTACCCTCTGTGATGGTCGCGGGGTCTACTATCCCACTGGAGTTGAACAAAATCTCTGAATGAGAGGGCTTCCCTGAACTCCTACCCATAGGCCTATTACTCTGCAAAATAATCACCCATATGCCCGGGCTCTACCTCCTGCTAGGCGACGACCCCCCATGTCAGCTCCTAAGAAAGTGGGCATGGTAGAGCGTGTAAGGCCATGTGAGGCCACCTGCTGCGTAGTATCACACTAATCTAGCAAATGGTGGGATGCACTTGATCCCTCACCAACCTTGAAAACCCGTGGGATCTCATGTTGTCTAGCCTCTACTGCCATGAATATTTGCCCCATCACCTCAATCTGTCTCGACAGATCCTGCACTGATTTGAGGAGCATATCTGCAAATCTCTTCCCATCCTCCTCTGGCATCTGCTCTGCATCCACTACTGGCTCTCTCTGTTCTGTGTCTACCACAAGTTCCTCTTATTCTACGTTTGCCATAGGAACACAATCTCCCTCTCCGTAGGTATTCTCCAACCTACGCCCAGTGTCTCTGTATCTCTAACATTTGTAACAGATATAGGTTTTTTTTCCCCGGTGTCATAGATTGCTAGCTCCACAGGCTGAGCCAGATCTATGCTCTGATACCACTGTAATATTCCTAACACAGAATATTCCTCAAACCCCAGCAAAAACTCCAACCAAATATGTGTAAATGATATATTAACCCAGAAGTGATAAAATAATAGTGGAACAACATATAATAATGTAAACCGGAAATATAAGCAGATACACAAGAAATACAGCAAGAAATGCTAAGCCATTTTATTATACTGAGCAATAAATGAGTACAAGAGGTGAGTAGACAGATCGCACCTCGACTTGCACAAGGCAAGTGAAGAAATACTCTCAGAATGACAAGAATGGTCTCTCTGCATGGATGTTGTTGTTGTGTTTTTCCTACTAGAAAACAAATGATGATTTGGGGCTGCTCCCCTCCTTGGAAAAAGCTGAAACTCTGGATTCGGGCTCTACTCAAGAAACCCAGAAAGCTTTTTTGAAATGGCCGACCCCTGAAAATCACCCCCTTGGGGTTTTGCGCAATTCCTCAAAAACGCTGATGAAACTGCTGCGGAAATGCTGATGAAACTGCTGTTGAAATGCTGATGAATCTACTGCTGGAATTCCAATGGAAATACCTTTCTCAAGCAGGCACTCGAAGTCCCCCGGGGCTAAGGGTGAGATCTCCAGACGGAGAAACTCAATGCACTAAACAATGCTGCAGACTAGCTAAACAGCCAGCGTGCTCTAAGTCGAAATGACTATCACAAATGCTCATAACCAGAATGATCAAAATGAGGGGGCTCCTTTCTCTTTTATAGCCTTTGCCTCTCTTAATCCCAAGGCTCACCTCCTCCTGTGTGATTCCCCTCTTTCCACGTGTTCCTTTCCTCCTACGCAGTTCCTCCATGTGTTTGCGTGGGCTCCATTTCTGCGTCCCCTTTTGGCCCCCTTGGCTCCCCTTTAAGTCACAACGTTGTGCTACTAGGAAGTGACTTTTTATTCTAAAAGTGAGTGATGTCCCCCTTCCTCACTTTTTATTTACAAATAACTATAGAAGGCAAAAATCGAACAAAATTGAATATTCCAATTAGCCATGGCTAATTAGGAATATTAAAATATTCCCTAAAGGGGAAGAACATGTGACCCTCTAACCTAATTTGATTCCCAGTAAGATCTTAGATGAATTTTGAAAATGGAGTAGGTTTCTATTGTGTGAAGTTAGAGACCTACCTAGAGACCCTTGAGGGAATTTGGAACTCTTTCAAGCCACAAGGATATAAAACATTCATAGCCAAACCAAGTTGGGAACCCTAAAATTATAATGGCATAAATTCATGACTATTGATGTAGGGAAGGGGGTGCACTACATTGGATTGTGTGGGATGATGGAAGATGTGAGACTACTAGTTGGAGGCTACTAGGGTTTGGTATTAGTTGACTTTAGGTAAGCCTTGGTGCTTGTGGTTGTGGCACTAGCTCAGGGTTGAACTACTAGTAAGAGATTATGAGCAGCATGGTATATGGCTAGATGGAATTCCTAAGATCTATAGCTAGTTGGTGCTTGCCTTAAAATATAAGTGTTTATTTTATGCTTATGTATATTCTAGTTTTTATTGTTTATGTATTTTCACACGTTGCATATGAAAAATAAATTGAATGGAATTATTTATACACTTGTGGTCATGTACATGAGAGTGTTGCATGGTAAATTACATTAGACATTCATAACAAATTTTATTATAATCATACTCGAGGAAAAAAGTTAGAAAAATAAAGATATAAAGGTAGTGATATGCCCTAGTGAGCGACTGGGGTATGTCACAATGCTAGTGCATATATTAGAAAATTGAAAATAAATGTATAGTTGTCTCATATATTCATAGTACTATGATAGGTTGAGGTTAAGGTGAAGGTTTGGTGGATGTAATCACTGTATGTATTACATAACCTAGCTTGCATGTGAAATATTTAGGAGATATATAAGTTTGAATAATGAATAACTCCTTTACATCCGATTTCCATGTACATTATTTCTTCTATAAATAAGTATCCTCATCTTCTTTAGCATGATGTATAAATGGCTTATTTTAAATGAAATTATGGATTGCTAAAAATCTGTATTTATTATAAGTAAAGAGTCTTAGTCATAGTCCAAACTTACTTATAGATGAATGCATTGTAGTGAAATTCTCAAATTATCAGCAATGAGTAGCTATATGGGTTATAAGTCCCTATTATGCACATTGGGTCTTCTCTATAGATGAATTTGTTTCTCCCTAACTATAAATGAGGAGATTTATGAAGGAAATATGATAATATTCCATAATGTTCTCTTTGTGTATTTTAACATTATTCTCAAATCTTCAATGGAATTACCATAAAATTATAATATCTTTTAATATTTTGGTTTCTGTGGTATCCATTATCTTAATGAATTTAGGGATTGAATTTATAGAAAAGACAACTAAGCAATGAAAAAAATGATTTAGACTTACAACACAAACTGTATCACTTTTTGTGAATAGGATATGGGTATGTTGCAATAACTTATAAAAATATTAGGTTTTCCATCTATATTTATGATTTAGATTTACAACACAGATCATATCACTTTTTGTGAATAGGATATGGGTATGTTGCAATAACTTATAAAAATATTAGGTTTTCCATCTATCTTTTGAATTGCTTCCATTAATATCATGACCACCACACTTTCCTTAAAAAGGATGAAAAAGTGAGAAAGAATAGGCATACTTTGTGAATTGATATATTATGACCATGACAATATTATTCCTTTGATAGCTTGGCAAGATACCATAAAAACCAGTTAGTACATGTTGTACTTCACTGATATCTAACCTTTGTGCCATTCATAGAATGTGAAGAGCCAAAATGAATTCCTTCTCATATTCATGCATGGCATTTCTAGTAAATCTATTAATAACATACACTAGTATCTCTAATCTAAAGATATTTGAACTAAACACCTCTTAACCTAAAACTAGCCACTGCAACAATGAATTAATTTAAGCTCTCTTTCTCTTTATGTGTGTAAGAAAATTAATATAAATCCATATTAGAATAAATCTTTTATATATATAGAAATTTCTTCATCAATTTTTTATTTTTTATTTTTATTAATTAATAAATATAAATATAAATATGTTTTTTGATAAATGATTATATCATTTTAAATCTACCCTAATCTTAACTCTATAAATATATAGAAATATCAATGTATCAAATATAAACATTTTTTATAATAAAAATTTTGAAACAAATATTTACCTCTCTAAATATTTAATAAATAAATAAATAAAATGTAAATTTAATTCGTAAAAATAAACCCTCCAAATAAATTTCTTACACCTTAATCGCATGCAAATATGAAATTCTAATCTAATAAAAATTATAAAACCAAATTCTTAAGCTGGTACATATATCAAAGTCTTTTAAATTTATTGTTATTTAAACTCCATCATGCCACACAGTTGTATTTTCTCTTTGCTGAAGACTCTTTGCACATTCTCCCTAAATTGGTCAAAAGGTTCCGTACATTCTTTGGCCAACCTGTTTTCATGTATGCTGATACTAATCCTAGTTAGCTATATGTATTAAGATTAGAATGTAAATATTAAATATTTTTTATAATACTAACAACGGAAAAGATAATTAATTTCTTTGAAGATTATTTCCGTTGTGAGAATCCCGAGTTTGAGTATTCGGAATATGATTTATAGTAGTTATTTTAGTGTTGACATTTATTGTCACAAAAAAATTAATTTTTTTTATAATGAATAATTTAATTATTTTAATTTTATAACTAAAAATAACTTTTTTTAAATTAAATAAATAAATGGGGTGTGTTTTTATTGAGTCAAAAAACTTATTTTATAATTCAGTATAATGTATAAAAGTATCTATCTTGAAATTTTGTTTATTTAACCAAAATAAAATTAAAAATAACATTAATTACTTTCCAAATAAATTATCAAAGAATGCCCTTTTCTGAAAGCAAAGCCGAAATATATAATATAGAAAAGCAACAATTTCATGGGCGCTATTCTTTTATCCTCGTAAGAAAAAACATGAATTGGTCTTCCCAAGAAATTCCCTCGGCAACAATTACCATTCCTAAAATTTTAGTGGTTTTTCCCAAAATAATTAGGAGTTATAAATAAATAGAATAAGAAATTAGAATTAAAGTAAAAAAAATTATTAAGTCAAAAGCTCATTTTATGGCTCAACAAGTTTGGCAGTTCATTATCAAAATTGAAATTTTGCTCCTGTTGATCAAAATAAATTTTTAAAAAACAAAAAAATTAAAAAATTAAATAACTATACCAAACATTTCAATAATATCCACTCATAAAAAATAAAAAAAAATTGCAAGTGAAAAAATTAGATCCCTTTCGGCTCATGTTAGATCAGTGTTTAAGATGGATCTATGCGGGTATATATCTGTATATTGAAAAAAATTGTTAAAATAAAAATTTTTAATGTTGTATATAAAAAATATTCAATATGAATTGTCAATAAATATTTTAATACTAATTAATATTGACATATACTTAAAATATATTAAAAATAAAAAATTATTTCCATTTAAATTACTAAAAAATTAAGTTTTTATAATTAAAACATTTGTTTGGTCATATATTATATATATTTTATTAACATTTATAAATACAATTTAAATAATGAAAAATAATATTGTATTTTACACTTTAAAAAAATTTACACCTAAAAAATTGATCTTTCAGCTAAAAAAATTAATCTCTACTTCAAATAAATCTATACTAATATTATATAATATTATATAAAAACATTAGACTTAAACATAGATTCTTTAAATTTCCATCGAAATTAGTCTTACAGCTCAAATCCATAGTCAATAGCGCTCATCAATCATGGAATTAAACTCAGAGCTATATATTTTAAATTTGCCGGGTAACATTGTAAACTGAAATTTTGTAAAAACTGGGTAACTTGAAATGGGTACTCGAACCATTTTTATTTTAATTAATTGTATTTTTTGAAATAATGTTTTTTAATTTAATATGAAATCCGTTTTATGTATTTGAAAATTTGATATTAAAATTTAAATTTATTAGGAAAATTTGATAATAAAAACTTTTTATATTAAAACTTAAAATTATAAAACTGAGTTAAAAGATGAAAGCTAACTAACTAAATAAAAACAACCTCCCACAATGTCCAAATGAATCCAAGCTTAGTCCCGATGAGAACAGTAAACATTTTCCCATATAACACTGAAACTTACCCCACACTGAATTAAAGTCAACTTAATTTCAAAATCTAATTAGTCGCCAGGGAAGTTAAAGAAATTCTGATTATAATTAGAGAAAATTTGGTAAGGATTTTTATAAATCCAAGTTATAGTTGTCATAGATGTTTTTGATGATGTTCAATCCATTTCCACCATCAAAACAAAAAATTTTAAATTTTTTTGCCTGAATTGCGGCAACGTTTGACCATCGGGGCAATTCCTCTGCCTCATTAAACGACTCCAAAATCTAACACAATCATATTTACTATAATTTTTATTAATATAATTCCAGAGAAAATAATCTAATCTCCAGATTATTTGAAGAATTAACTCCTAGTTAAACTATTTTATGAAATAAAAACGTATTTTATATTCAACTTCACTTTAAAAAACTAACCCAACAGCCAACTGAACTAAACTCAACTTAACTTCGATTAAAAAATACCCTTCTCTATTAAAGTGAAATCTAACACAATCATATTTACTATGATTTTTATTAATATAATTTCAGGGAAAATAATCCATTCTCCAGATTATTTGAAGAATTAAATGCTTGTTAAACTATTTTACGAAATAAAAAGTTTTTTATTAAAATTTAATAACTCAATTTTAAATATCTTTTTGTCCAGATTCGATGTATCCACTCAATATGGAGTAAAGTCAATTGGGTTGCAAAATCTACCATCAAAATCAGTTACGAAACTCAGAACTTTATATATATATATATTCAAACTAAACTTATCTTTTCACATTATCATCGCGTTTTTTCTCCATAGCAATTATGATTGATTATTAGTCATAGCCATTATGATTGATTATTAGCGTGTTACAGGATACAATCGAATTAAAAACTTACAGAACTATGATAGTGATTTTGACAGATTTGATTTTTTATTTAGCATATTTGTTATGTTAATCAAATTATAAACTTACAGAACTATGATACTGATTTTGACAGATTTGATTTTTCATTTAGCAGATGTATGAGGGCTTTGAAGATATGATTCCCCACTGTCAAATCCAAAAGAGCCATTACTATCCATGACATAAATTTGGCCCCCATGTGAACCGCATAGATTACTACCCCGTAGATTACCATTGACGCCAAGGCCGGGTTGAATTTGGGAAACGCGTTCCCCAAATTCAACATACCCACTGTTAAGCGCTCAAACTTGTTTCTCGCAGAATCTAAATAATGAAGAAAGGCCTGAACCTTTAGCACTGGAACCAGAGGCGCTTCCACTGCCCGTACACGTGCTTCTGCCAGTGCCACAACCAGTTGCAGCGCCATGTAAATAGCCGAGGATTTTTTCACCAAGAAATAGCTGAGGTTACTACTAGCATTTGCACCACATGTTGTAAAAGAAACGCGGTAAGGCAATGGCATAAGAAATATTAGCAATTTTGTTTCTTTTTATCATATGTTATATTTTAGGGAGATTCCAACTAGGATATGTTCAAAGTGAAGGTAATGCATAACACTTCACTCCAAAGGATTTATGAAAATGATCTTCATTAAGATTCTAGAACCGTTATAAGTAAATGTTTTAAATCAAACATTTCATAATAAAGTAATATCATATCACCTTAATTCACAAGGTAATGGATAATAGTTTTTGTTGATTAAAAATTGGTCTAATTTTATCAGGAAAACTTAATAGAAAGGCTTTAATAGTAAGGGGAACATTAATAAAATCCCTCATTATTTGTTATATAATGTTGTTAATTTGGCTACTTGTTGCTTCTTATCGTTATTTAGTCATGTAATATTTGAAAACTATAAAATAATGGTATTATTTATTCTCTTTGGACCATTGTATTATTACTTGTTATTGATTCATGAAATTTTTGTATCCTCTCTTTTCGTTTTTTTATTTTTGTCATCCCAAAAAAAATTTCTCCAATAACCTATATTATTGCTATCTTAGAAGTGACATTGCCATTAAATTTGCACAACTAAGTTTGTAGTTTCAATTGCAAATTTAATGCCTCCATTTTTGCTATATATGAAATTGATATTCATATAAATTCATTAATATAGATCTTCAAATAATTTATTTAAATAACATGTTAAAATATTTTTGAGAAATATAAGGTTTAAACATCTTACTCACATCAACTCATATCTACAGATTCTAGCAACATTTTATAGTTACAATTTCTTATTTTATAGAAAATTCTATTTCAACTATTAAGACAACAAGTACACTTTTCAACTCAATATTATAAAATAACATCTATACTGAACAATAAACAAACAACCATAAAGTTTATAAAGTGATAACTTTGTATTTTTATTTTATTTCATGTATGTATCACACTAATAAACATGTGTATATTTTAAAGAAATTATTTGTATTAACATATGTATCTAACAGATTTCAAAGTATAAGAAGCGAACCAACAACGTGGTGGATGTGAAATTTTTCTTTAGTTTTTTGTACACAATTTTTCCCTCTATCATTATCACACCAGCTCATGCAAGGAATTGTGATCATAATTCAATTCATAATATAGTATTTGAAAAAAATATTCATAGATTGGAAATTTCAACGAACATGGCATACGCCGAATATTAAAATTTCAATGTGTTGAAGCTCATATTCTATTAACGAGAGACATATAAGAAGCCTTTTAAGTTGAAATTAGCAAAGTATAAAATAAATGGTTAATTCACTCATAATACTCTTTATCTTTTTCGTGCTGAAATTCAAGTACAATACTTTCATCCTCATCATTATCAATGTTTCCCTCATCTTTCAAGCAACGTGACGATCCCAATCCATTTTATTGGATTTGAATAGCTTTATCATTGTCTTTGATATTCTCCTTAACAATGGGCAATGTTTCCCTCATCTTTCAAGCAACATGACGATAACAATCCATTTTATTGGATTTGAATAGCGTTAGCATCGTCTTTGATATTCTCCTTAACAATGGGCAATTACGTATGGTTACATTTTCAAGTTTTGATATTGCCTTTTCCTTCCACACACCATTTGATGATATGATGCTTTGTAAGTGCTCTAAAGACCATTCCTTTAACATTGGAAAATCACCATTTCCAATGTCCAACTCTTTTAAGCCATGACAACTCCGTATGTGTAATACATGTAAACTAGGTAGCCACATTCCCGATAGCAATGGCAATTTCATCAACACTCGGCAACAATACATGGTCAACTTTTGGAGTTTGGACATGGATTTTTTATTACACACGTTTGATGTTCTTGAAAGACTCTCGAACTAGATTTATGACTATATTACCATAAAAGTTAATACAGCGTCAACATTGATTATAAAAGACCACACCAATTTATGACCTGCGCAACCCATCTCAACGCCCACTGACCCAAAACAAAAAAATAAAAAATATAATTACTCTTTCATTAGGATTCTTATTAGTCCCTGTTGTCCAGGCATGGACTATAGTAATCGGAAATGGGCACTTCAGCATTATTAGTGCTACTTTTACTCCTCGCTTATCAACTATAAACGAAGTTTGTAGAGACATATTGATAATTCATGTTATTTGGCCTTTTCCTGAGGACCGAAGCTAATCTCGAAGCTAAAGCATAAGTTATATTTGTGTTTGCATGATATTTTCAAACTGGTAAAAATACTAACTAATCTAATGTTGGCATTAGTTCGATGGCACTAAATGTTAGCTCCGCTATTTTGGATTTCCATGGGCTGCATGGTATAATAGAGTAATAGAGGCTCCATCGAGGAACTATCAGCCCTGCTTGTATGCCACGGTACACCTGTCAGTTTCTACACCTACCACTCCTGCCTTCCACAACATGCAGGTGCCATCTCTTATGTTTGCATGTAAGGAGGTGTCCATCAGGTGTCCATTGAATGGATGAAGACATTGAATGGATTATGCGTGCACTTAGCATTAGTGTTCCTAAGTTTCTCGGAGGCTATTGATGCAACTTCCTTCATGGCGCTTGCTTCACTGGCAGCTATATCCTTTGTATTCCTACTATCCATTTCTTCCAATTCAACATTTCTTTTCTGTCTCTTATTTTTTTCCTTTTCTTCTAAGTCTAGGCACCAATGACATACATTTAAGCTCTCTGATTCCAATTGATCAGAGTACAGTTTGCTATGATATCTGCAAGAGTGGTGGCATATGAACAAAGAAGAAAAATAGTGTATCATATCCATGCAAAGAAAAGAATATTAGACGCTATGATTCTTGAAATTGTTGTGGAACAGAGACTCACATATGTGTTGAAATTGAAATTGCTATGAAACGAAGACTCACGTGTTGAAGTCGATGGTTGCATCTCTCGAATCATGCTGGAGTTTTCCTTGTCAGTTTGATCTAGTGTAATGCATCTGGTTCAGGTTGGTTGTGCTTATGGTCTTACCCGGTAGAGATTTTAGAGCCTGCTCGGCGTAGGGCTAGCTTAGTATTTGAAAGAGAAATCCGTGTTCAAATTTCCCAGTAATGACTCTGTTGTTTCTTTTCTCAGAACATATCAACAGCAACCCGAGTTGGTGGCAAACTATTTCGGCCAAAACATATTAGCAAAGTGAAAAATACTTCCCTGGACTCGGCAGGCAATCTCTCAGAACTAGGCTCCTGTCCCCAGTGCATGCAAAGTGGAAGTGTCTTTAACTCAAGCTCCCCCTTTGTGGTGAGATACAATGAACAAGGTGAGACTTCAAACCTCAATGGTGAGGGAACATGTAATACATGCAACAGATTTTAATAAGTGTTATCTCTCGTGTCAAAATGGCTAGGTTATTAGTCGGGCTCAGACTTCGCAGAGCACCTGCTAACCTGTAAGCGTTATACCTACCATGCAACCTGCATTATATTCCACCTTATTTCTCTACTGCTCTTCGACCTAGCTTGGCTAGCTCTTCTGCCCCGCGTCTGGTTTCCATCCTTCTATAAGTGTGATTGCCCAATACGCATGCAAATTACTTGAGGGATCTTCTGCCCTGCGTCTGGTTTCCATCCTTTTTGTAACTCAGAGCAAATTACTTGAGGGATCTCAAATTTATCTAGTAAAGAGCTGATGCCCAGCACAGTAGCAGATCGTTGATGCCCAGTGCCTACCTTCTTCAACCGACCCCTCCCTTATTTCTTATCTAGCTCGAGCATGCTTTCATTTTAGCTAGCCTACACCCCGGGGTTCTACAGTGTGAGCGTGATCCAGTTGCCATCAATAGGTATCACCGTGTCAAATAGTGATATGTAAGCATGTTGGTGCTCATCACTGATAGATACATGGTTGTAACATGGGCCAGCTTTTACATTTTAATTCATATTTAATTAAATTAATATAGTTCCTTTAATATACGTGGCTGTAACATGGGCCATATTTTATATTTTAATTCATATTTAATTAAATTAATATAGTTCCTTTAATATACGTGGCTGTAACATGGGCCATATTTTATATTTTAATTCATATTTAATTAAATTAATATATTTCCTTTAGTAACTAGTTAACTGTAACAATTATCACCATGCACTCTGCCCGATATTAGATTTCGGATGCATTGCAGGGTCTCCCGGCCACATGCGTTAAGTTTATACATGCACTCTACCAGATGTATTACAGGGTCTTGTCACCACATGCTTTGGCCAACATGATATTTTGGTATGCCAATGTCGATGGCCTAATATACCGAAAAATGATGGGATAATTCCCATTTGTTAACAAATTTTTGGGAACATTGGGTATCAGGGGTTCTGCGTGGATATTTCAATGAAGTGCCAATCTTTAACTCGGTCGAGTACTAATAAATCATTTTTACGGGTCGACTGTTCTATACAATGGGTGTACATCCTACAAGATGCAAAGTAAGTTTTCCATTCTTTCATGCTTCTGTGTCTTTTAAATTCTGTTCTTTATGGAACCCATGTGTGAAAACCTCATCCTTGAAGTAGATTTTCATGCATCTTGACGAGTCTGTCCTTGGCTATCTCCACACTTCGATAGATGAATGGAGGTACAGCATTGCCATCCTTCCATCTATTGAATATGCATCCTGGGTGCCTGTTGATGTAGCCCCTACCTTAACTGGTCTAAATCCGCTTAGTATAGGCCATACCCCTTTGTATCTAAAATTACATTCAGGTGTAAAACGGGCGGTTCCTAAATGGTTAAGGTAGTCGGCATCCTCACTTTTGTATCTGCGATTCCACAACAAAATAAATTGTGAATAAGAATTTCAATCAAGGGAACGATCATGGATGATTTTATTATTAATAGTCCAGGAAACCATAACTTTAGAAATTGGATAAAACAGTATACAATGTCAATTATATCCTTTTAATGATCTCTTTTTCACAATCATCAACAAATTACCCTCAAAAAGTCCAGAAAATGATTTACCTGTTGAAACCACACAACTGAGAATACAGACTTTGTTAAGAGGAGCCTCTGGATTAATTTGGGCAACACAACTGACATGCACAACTGTAAACTGTCTGAAAGTGGATGTGCCAAGGAAGTGCTAAATGGGTTTCCCATTGATTGAAAACCTCGACTTCCCGTCATTTATCATAACCCCCCTGTCAGTATTAATTCTTAGAAGATCACACATGTTGCTTTCGTCTGACTTGCAGTGTCTGCATTCTCCAGTAAATAATGGAAGCACACAGTCACCCTCCTTGAGGTCAGTCACCCCTTCTCCAACACTCTCAACAACTCTGTGTCAAGCAACAGAACTATAGTTAGTGACCAATGAATTACAAGAAAATCACTGTCCCTTTTCCCTTTTGAAATTCTACATGATGCCTGCTAGTATGACTAATTAATTTCTTTGAAATCCTACATGCCTGCTAGTATGACTAATTAATTTCTTTGAAATCCTTAATGCCTGCTAGTATGACTAATTAACTTTTTTGAAATCCCACACGCCTACTAATATGACTAACTAATTTTTTTGAATACATAGAACTCATGGGCAAGAGCAGAGTGCATACCCAACTGCTTCATGTCCCAAAATGCGGGGAAAGAGAGGAGTTTGGCCCTGCAACCAAAGCAGTATCAGTATCAGTCATTCCATTTCACTGTTAAAAGCAATATTTGTATGTGTTATACAGTACATTACAATTGGAGATGTGTAATTAATATCCTTCCTTCAAATTTTCTTGATGTTTAATGATAATTATTCATAGCATACCTTTGCTCCCCAGAAATAAAGGTCTGTATGACACAAGGCAATATAATGCACTTTGATTCTCACTTCCATTGCCTGTGGAGGAGCCACTTCCACTTCTTCAATCTTCAGAAGCTCCCCTGCACCCCATGCAACAGCAGTTGTAACAAAAGTACAAATCAAAATATATCATATTTCAAGAAGCATAAATTGCACACATACAGTTTGCATAAATCCAGCTTAACCCTGAAAATCAATTTTGCCATGAAATGATATACATGAAATAAAAAGAATGTGGCCATGACTCCTTGCACTGAACTGAAGTAGTTACCTTTGCATTTGATAACCTGGCCTGCAGTACAGCTCGCCATTTTCCTTTCTGCCCAAACAAACAAACTTACTTTTGCCTTTCGCGTTGGTGTTACAGGAGGCAGAGATGGATCCTTAATTTATATTCTATTTCCTTTGGAATTGCCTTGAGTGAATGATGTTGAATTGCTTGTTGATGTAGAATCGTTTTTGATATCTTGACACCGGGTTTGATATCTTGAAAATCTTCTCCACAGAGTTTGGGATTGCCTATAAATGCCTCTCTGAATTTACTCAAGCTACTGGGGACTGTTCTAGATAGTTGATTGTTTGATAGATTTAGGAAACTAAACGTAAGGTTGGCTAAAGATGCAGGGACTTTCCCCTTGAGTTGATTGCTGGATAGATCAAGGTATCTGAGGTTTTGACACCCATTTACATAGGTATTTCCCCAGAAATATCATTTCCTTTCAAGTTAAGCTTTGTAAGTTGTTTCAGAGACCCAATACTCGACGAAATGTTACCAGAAAGTAAATTTACTTGCAAACCCAATACATCAATATTATGTATCCCATAAAGCACATCTGGTATACTTCCTGAAAATTTATTATTGCTAGCATTGAAAACAGATAAAAGCCCTACCTTGGCAATCTCAGATGGAAGCTTACCTGAAAACCTATTACAGTCAATTTGTAGGTTAGATAAATTTATAGCATTCCCAAAATCTTTAGAAATTCTTCCTTCAAAGCTGTTAGAACTGAGATGTAGCAGCGAAACTCTTGGCAATCCCCATTCCAAAATAAAAAATATCAGTTTTTTACCTTAATCATCGCTATTCCAAAATATTTCAGAAATCAAAATAAACCCTGCAAATAAAAATGCAAACAAATTAGCCTACCTAGAAGTATGTTCTCTTTTGTATTGCATTTATGCTAAAAGGAAATGAAATGCAAAAAAACAAGGTGATATTGCATATGAAAATAAATGGATAAAAAACAACGTGACTAGAGAACTTAACTAGTGAAACAGTTGAAAATGGTTCTATCGAAGCCGCGCCTCTGCTCCAACTCGCCATTTTCTTTTACTTGCATCATAATGTGTGCTCAAGTTGGAGATTGAATTATTAGCCCCATGTTTCAAGCCTTTTGATCTTCGTTGGACATACACAAATCGGAGGTATGCTCTAATCCATAAGGATGGTTGATTGGATTGTTATCGATCCGTGTCGCATATGAATGAAAATGATGAGGCTTCATTGGGTTGAAAAAGATTTGATCTTGAATGCGAGATGCCAGCAAAATGATTGGTCAGAGGCGCGTGCAGATCAATGTATACCCATTGCCAGAAGAATTTTGTCATCTGTGTTCCTTGAAATGAATTATTATTCAAACATGAAATTGGTATCTGAAATCCATAAAGAGTTCAATAACTGTTGTTTTGAATACTTGACAAACCTCCAAGAAATGGATTTGTTCTCTAATTTGGGAACTTGAAGAATCTTCAATTTGAATAACTTTATGAATCTTCAAACACATGACTTCTCCTCGAGTTTGAAGATGCTTCCAAATGCTTTCACAATGAAATTTAATTTAATATATGGCAAGTCTATGTATAATGAAATTTCATAATTTTCATGATTCCATATTTTTGAAAATGAAATTTAATTTGATATAGAACGAATCTATCCATAATGGAATTTGGATGTGGACAAATATCTAACTCGTTTGGATGAAATGGTAAAAGATTTTGAAAAAACAGAGTTGTTTTATTAACACAATTCAAGATCTATGCACAGTAGTTGTACTCCACTTTGCAGATGATTCAAATTTTTTGATAATGGTATCTAACTTGATACAGTATAATGGAATTTAATGTGCCACTTTGCAGATGCATCCACATATTTTTTGAAGATGGAATTTAATTTGATATGGGGCACGTCTATGTGCAATGGAATTCAATGCAATTTTTTACAAATTGACCATAGAGTTGCATAAAGAGAAGGATAGAAAATAGGGGCATGTGGGTGGAAATCGTACTCACTGTTTGGATGTTTGGAGTCATAGGAAAATACAAAGAGGGAAATATGGATGAAAATCTCGACTATTGCTGCTAACTCTTTGAGACATGATTTCTTATGGTGATCCAGGGATGCGCTAGGTTGGATTGTGTTGAACCCTTCAGGTGGTTGAAGCGATAACCTTTAAGATGGAATGCGCTGAACACTTGAGTTAGTTGGAGAAAGTTTAAGGCTCTAGCTACTACAAACTGGAGATGGTTGAAGGGATAACCTTTAAAATGGAATGTGCTGAACAATTGAGGCAGTTGGAGAAAGTTAAAGGCTCTAGCTGCCCCAAACTGGAGAAGCTGTAATGTATTGGGAGAGCATACGAGTCATATGTGGTATAAAATGAATTGCATCCTACAATACTGTAATGTCCATTACTATGTATTTCATTTTTCCAACACTAATTATTCAGCACAATCTCTCCATGTGAAAACAAAGTACTATTTAATTTAAATTTTATTTATTCACCCATGTTGATGATGATCTTTTCATTATACTCCTAGTGTTTTATGATGGTTGATTTTGAGAGAATGTCAATCTTTTTACTTCGGTCCTACTTCTAATTTAATAGTTATGGACAATGAAAGATCGGCCACCATGCGTTGTTTTGATAGTATAGATAGATTGTTTTCATACGATTTGGTTATGGATAATGAGAGATGTGCTGTCACAAATTGTTCTCATGGTAGATACTGTCTATTTGCAAATATCCACCATTTTCATGGTATAGTTTGACATTTCAAGCCCAAAGTTGTTATATAAATGCATTTCCAGACTAAAACACCAAAAATTAACATTGAAAAACAATTGCAATCTAGCAACGTTATACTAGTTACAAAAAAAAAGGAAGGGAACTAGGAAGCCAGTAAACAATAGAAGCCATATTTTGGTTTTTTATCCAAGTTGAAAGATATTGTATGAAATCATGACACACATGGTTCTTTTTGTCTTCGCCTAGTCCACATAGTTAACCAGGTATCCCATGGAGTTGCAAATTTGTATTTTCCAGATTCATTTGTCCTTTACAAATTTCTCTTATCCATCGCTATTTACAATTTTCTAAAAAATATTCTTGGGAGTTGAAAGTAAGGGCTTTTGTAATTTCAAATATTAAAGTTTTCAATTTTAAACTATTAATGGTTTCCTTCCATATAAAATTATAATGATAGTGATCTCTGAACGTCCTTCTTGATCAAGTCATGTTAAGGTTACCTTTATGATATTTATTAAAGTTCAGTTTGATAGATCCTTGTAATGTGTTCGGAACTCTATCCTTGGGGAATGGAACATGAACTCTGTAAGGGCCATTTCAACTTTAGTGGGTTACTCTCAAATTTTTGTATCTTATTTGCTCTTCAACTAAAAATATGGTTCCAATATATGAAGTTGAAGCTCCTGGATTTAAATTTTCAAAATATGATTTCAACTTCCAAGAAATGAAATTGAAGCTCCTAGAATACAATTTTCTTTGGAGCCCAACTCCATGCTACTATCACTGGAATAACATTCGCACATAATTTTTTTCCAACATGTTGTATTTGCCTTTTTGCATAAGAAAATGGAAGGAAATATATGCGTGTATTTTTAAGTCAAAATTAAAATAACCATAAACAACACCATGAAACTTCTTGTAAATTACAAATACGACTATTCAATAGATAACATATATCAGTAGAAAAAACCAATTGTAGAGGGATATTGTTTCCACCCAGATGTAGAAATCCCAAAGACTCACCCCAAGTTCAAGGCGAAAATCTGATAAGGGAAAACTCTCCCCAAAACAACAACAATGTGAAATCCAAATCCAAAATAAATGAGCATCAGAATATTTCATTACAACGAAATAGATCCCAATTATGTCTCTGTAAAAGAAGGGCATCAATTCATAAAGTAATCAATCAATCCCTTGCAGTACTTAGCCATCGGAAAGGAAAGAGAAATGTTGTTCCTACACAATGAAAAAAAGCCCCCTGAATCCAAAAATATTGTGATATCCATCACCACTTGAAATGAACTGCAATGAATCCCAGTAGAGAAATCTGTATCATATGAAATGACTTGCAATTAATCCCAGAAAATTGTGATATCCATTGTCATATCTTTCATGAGGGAAATGTGTATTGTCATATGAAATAATTTGGAGTGAATCCCACAATATTGTGATGTTCATTATCATCTATGTCGTTTTGCCAACGCTACTTGTCTGGTTGAGCACAATCTCTTTTTGTTAATTCACTTTATTTTTCATTCATTCATCCATGGTGAAGATGATCCATGTTCATCTTTTTACTTCTGTAGTGCTAATTTTATATTATAGTTATGGGTAACAAGAGATGAGCCACCATATATTGTTTTCATAGTATGGACGGACTGTTTTCATAATATTGAGTGTTCTTATAATGACGTTGATACTCTTAGAATATGTCTTCCAGGAAGAGGAGGTTGAAGTGTAGACTTTAGAGTTAGGCTTCTCTCCATCCTCGTCTTTCTCAGTAATAAAAAATTTCAAAATTTACATTAAAATTATAAAATACTTGTAATTTTATTGAGGCGCCCCAATTTGAAGCAGTGGATCTATACTGTAAGAATCTGCAGGAACAGTGCTGCCGTGCCACCTGACAGAAGATAAGTTTGTAATGCCAGGTAATAGACATGTGTTCATGAA
This sequence comes from Pinus tabuliformis, assembly GCA_031772625.1. Taxonomy (NCBI): domain Eukaryota; kingdom Viridiplantae; phylum Streptophyta; class Pinopsida; order Pinales; family Pinaceae; genus Pinus; species Pinus tabuliformis. The sequence continues at coordinate 588,224,005 of CM062818.1, forward strand.
GTTAATCTGTTCTGATCAATAGCACCGAAGATAACATGCAGAGAAGGATTTGATTTGATAGATGAAATAAAAGCTTTGTTGGAGAACAGATGCAGAGGAATCGTCTCCTCTGCTGATGTTCTCATATTGGCTACTCATGCTACAGTTGCACTGGTAAGCTGTCGATATCAAACATCTTCCTAAAAAACAATGAATTTAGATGCAAAGGCAATATTTACAACTGGAGAAATGTTGTTCCAATTCAACTTTTTAACAAGAACAGCTTCTCAATTTTGTTACTTTTGTTCTTTCTCTTTACATTCAACATGGGGAGGACATGAACATCCATCCCAGTTATTTTCGAACCTGCAAAGTAAAGACTAATTTTCTTTTTAAAAAAATGGACTGAGAATTGGGATGGGACAAATTGGTCATCCTAATGTTGTCACACTGAATTTTATTCATGAAGATGCAAATACTTTGTATCTTGTGGTGAAGCTATGCTCCGAGGGACGCCTGATCGATGACATGTCCAAAAACGGATGCTACTCTCAGCATTAGGCTGTAGAATTGATCAAAAACTTAATTGCCACTGAAAAAGCAAAGGAGTACCGTCAGTCGGTAAATGATATATGCTGATAAGTAACAGTGAACAATGACATGCTTTCAAAATTATGTGTATAAGAAGATCTTTATATTAGATTGCCACCAGCATCTCTTGCTTGAGCCTTTTAATTTTCTAAGTCTTTTTGCTCAGCTTCAACTCCAACTCCATTTCATTTTTGATAGTGGACTCGTTTTGAATGTTGGCTTATAATTGAAATGCTTTTGTTGCATTCTGGTATCACAAAGCAAAGTCCTGGCAAGGAAACAAGGACAGAAGTACTGTGTAGAGGTGTATATTTCCTTTCCTCTATCCAATAGAGGGGTGCTTTATTTTTTGTGTCCCCTGATGTGAGATTTTAGCCCTTGGGCCCTGAACTCGTAACATTTTATGGAATCAAACTTAATACCATTTTTAATGTGAAGGAAAAAGAGGATTTACGGTTTATGTTTTTGTTTGGTGCTTCTTATTATGTGAGCAACTTGTGTTTCAGCCCTTTTATATATTCTTATGTATATCATATCTCTCTTATAATTGGAGACCTTTTCCAGCCATTAATTCTTGCTTGCTTTTCCAACAGCTAAAGTTTTGGAAGATGGAACTTCAATAACAAGGTATTTGTCTTTTAAAAAATTTTGCAAAATCTGATAGTAAGTTGGTGAGAGTCAGATTGCTGAATGGTCTGTTTAACAACAGTCATGGGTGCAACGCATTGAGATGCTACTTACACATATATGCACATATATGTATCAGGGTCTGAATAGTGGAGACATGTAGAGCTAGAATACTGAGCCGCCTTTGATGAAGAGTTTACTGTGTGATGAAGAGTTTACCATTTTGAGGGCTCATGTTTACCATGCCTTATCCTTCAATTGTTTCCTTAATAAATACTGAGTAGTGACAATAAACTAATACTGAGTAGTGACAATAAACTAATAGGTCTTTTCTACTGAGCATGCATTTGCTCTTGAAAATAGAACAAAATGATGCCCAAAATACCAAAATATCTTGGATAAGTGCCATATCCTAACCATTTAATATGCTATAATCATTCATCAAAACATCCCTTGAAATCTTGGAAAAGTAAACTGAAAACAACTCTACAGAAGGTACCATTTCCTAGCCATGCAATCATTCATCATGATTACACTTGAATGAGCTTAGGGTTAGATTCTATAATTGGTAAAAATATCCCTCAAGTACTTAGCAGGAGGCCAAGTTCTATGTATATGTGTGACCATATATCATTGTCAGATTTCAGGTGTACCTTACATTACAGAGCAGAAATAGCAACTCTGCCATTACAACCAGCTATTTCAAGTAACATATCATACACAGATTTGAGGTAAAACCCGTGTAAAGATGCATGACAGGGTGGCACAGAGTAGGGAATAATTCTAATCAAAGGAAACATTCCCGTTGTCATACAATGAACTGATATGTTGCTAATACTATGCACAATTTTCTTTAGTACAAGCATGGTGAGGCAAATGCAGAGAACAAGTGAGAACAATCAGATTGCTATGGGGCTGGCCTGTATGCTGCCCCTAGCATCTACAAAATACATACAACATCCTCTATACCAGGTATATGATAACTTTTGGCAACCCTCTGACCATAGAATCAATCAAAAGGAGTGTCATACACATTTCTCACTAAGAAGCAACCACCACTGGCTTCTATTAGAAGAAGACCGTCCCACTGGCTAAACATACTCCCTAAACTCATACACAAATAGCAAGTTGGTGAGAGTCGAATTGCTGAATGGTCTCTTTGAAAACAGTCATGGGTGCAATACATTGAGATGCTACTTACACATATATGCAGATATATATTTCAGGGTCTAAATAGTGGAGACATCTAGAGCCAGAATACTGAGCCCCCTGTAATGAAGATTTTACCGAAGAGTTTACCATTTTGAGGGCTCATGTTTACCATGCCTTATCCTTCAATTGTTTCCTTAATAAATACTGAGTAGTGACAATAAACTGATAGGTCTCTTCTACTGAGCATGCATTTTCTCTTGAAAATAGAACAAAATCATGCCCAAAATACCAAAATATCTTGGATAAGCAAGCTGAAATACTGAGCAGTGTCAATAAACTGATAGGTCTCTTCTACTGAGCATGCATTTTCTCTTGAAAATAGAACAAAATCATGCCCGAAATACCAAAATATCTTAGATAAGTGCCATATCCTAACCATTTAATATGCTATAATCATTCATCAAAACATCCCTTGAAATCTTGGAAAAGTAAACTGAAAACAACTCTACAGAAGGTACCATTTCCCAGCCATGCAATCATTCATCATGATTACACTTGAATGAGCTTAGGGTTAGATTCTATAATTGGTAAAAATTTCCCTCAAGTACTTAGCACGAGGCCAAGTTCTACGTATATGTGTAACCATATATCATTGTCAGATTTCAGGTGTACCTTACATTACAGAGCAGAAATAGCAACTCTTCCATTACAACCAGCTATTTCAAGTAACATATCATACTCAGATTTGAGGTAAAACCCGTGTAAAGATGCATGATAGGGTAGCACAGAGTAGGGAATAATTCTAATCGAAGGAAACATTCCCATTGTCATACAATAAACTGAAATGTTGCCAATACTATGCACAAGTTTCTTTAGTACAAGCATGGTGAGGCAAACGCAGAAAACAAGTGAAAACAATCAGATTGCTATGGGGCTAGCATGTATGATGCCCCTAGCATCTACAAAATACATACAACATCATCTATACCAGGTATATGAGAAATTTAAGAATGATTGAGTAGAAAACAAATGAAATCACTCCATATGTCACTGCCAAAGGCATTGGAATGAGGTGCCTATATTAACTGTTCTTAATACTTATGCATGGAAAAATACTCATAATAGACAAAGGATCATGGGATTCCTATGCTGAGCTCTGTATGAACCCTACAAATTTGGCATTATCTTTTTTTTTTTTCTACAATTGAGAATCTTGGGCATTCCAAAGAGGATAAGTAGGAATTATCGAATTTAGAAATAGTCCATAAATACAACCATGAAGGCCATTATTAAATAAGGACAATTAAGAATTGTTTGTTGCTTCATTAACATCATATTTTCATAGCCGTATTTCTGCAATATTCATATTTCTTGCCAAAACATTAATTGACCACTCAATGCTAAGTAAATGTGGTTGCATGTATCAATGACTGAATTCTAACTATTGTCGCTCATCGCGAGTGAGTCAGTCTCACCATGTAACATCCAAAAACAGACCAAATAGAGGCCATACTATAGCATTTCCATGACCTTTTTGTATTATAACATTAGTAGACAAATAACTATTTCAATAAGATGTACATGCCACCTCTCCAATAAGTTAAAGATGTACTACATGCAATCACCTTTTGTTAGATGCAGCTTCCTGGTTGCTCTTTGTGTAAGATGCACTTTGATATTACTAGAGCAAGAAGAAAATATATTCAGATGGTAGAAAAATCCAGCAGAATATGTACAATATTCTTCCATCATTGTCTGAGAAGTAGCAAGGGCTTTCTTTCTAAGTTAGGTAAGAATGTTTGGTCTTCATCATCAAAATTAATCCCACTGAGGTGGGTTTAAAAGTATCGACCATGATTGCTGGCAGTCGGAATGTTGCATGATGCAGCACTACTGAATGTATATGTTTCACAGCATTGTCGCCAGCAGATCCTTCGGTAGAGCACCATCTTTTCCCAGTATGATCCTTGAGGTTAACAACTAACTTGGGACCTGCAAAGTAGGCTCACTATATATCAGAAGCAAACAGTGGACACCATGTTCATTCCATATTAAGAGAGCAGACAGTGGAAACCATGCTCATTCCATATTGAGAAAGCCATAAATCAGAGCAATACCCCTACTTATATACCCTCTTGTATAGCCTAGCTGAGGGGATACCACCGTATTAATTCATGTCTAGTAGTTAGCAAGGTTATGCCCAGTTATTAGTCAGCTGTTAGCAGAACGATTGGTTACTTTATGGATCTACTTGAAAATGTCTTTTATAGTTCGTGTTTAATTATGTTAGAGTGATAGGTTCATTGGGTTAGAGAGGAAGTACGTGAAACTTTTAAGACGCTATCTTAGAGGTGGATCCACCAAGATATTGTAAAAGACCAATTGAAAATAATAAAGTCAAGAGTATTTTTCGAGACATTGTTATCTATATGGAAATAGTAAGGAAGATAAACAAAAGTGAAAGTTATCAAGCCTAAGCGATCATACCTTGTCATGTGAGGAGACTCAGGCAGATTAAATGCTGATAGCGCTTGTCGAGTCAACGTTTTTTGAGAAGGGCGCTTCATCAGTATGAATATCATCATGTTGCTGAATCACTAATATTGATGCACTAATTGGAACAGTTGGTGAGGCCAGCAAATCCCCAATTGGACCTAGTTCTAGACAGTCCACAGTTTGATCTGCCAAGTCTGCCACTAGCAGGGATGGAAAATGCCCCCTTCCCACCAAAAACAGGTGGTACTTGTTGTTCTTTGCAATTGCCAGAATTGAATGCACCGTTTTGCTGATCACCTGCTCTTCATACACAATGGTTTTCCTTGCATCACTACCATCAGATGAGTGAGTTTTCTTCGTGATAGGTACTAAGGCATCTTCATCCAGAATACTTTCATGCTCTCTATTCCTTTCTGCAGTGGAAAATTTGTATTTTTGTTGTGTCTCATGCTCATGGGCGAGCAGAGGAGTAAGGTTGACGAGAGTGTCGTTGAATTATGTTCCAGGCAGGAACCTTATGACTGAGCGCAATGCCTGGATGCTCTACCATTCTTCTTCCAAACACCAGAGCCTCACGATCATCTGGACCTCTAAAGAAGAGAACTGCAATGTTATGGTTTACATTGGAAGGGGCCAACTGGGACTGACCCTCGAGGCCCCTATCCACCAGGATGTCGACTGAGCAGGGTGAGTTCTTCAATATCTTCTTGTTCACCGTCCTGAATCCTAGGTTCACAGACTCAAGGACACCATCAACGCGCTAGTATTTCTGGAAAGGGAGGACGATCATGGCGGCCCGTTTCTAGTCCACAATTTTGCAGATATCATTATGCATGTCCTGAAATTGAGAGATTGCTATCATGGGTCTAATTTCCACTTTGCTCAGCTGTCCATACGCCTAGAATGCAGCCACAATCTGGTCTTCTTCTGATCGGTTGTGGTTCCAAAATGAGAGACCATTTTTCCTTGCCTTGTGAACCATCATGATGGTAGAAGACCTTTCGGACAACTACACTAGGTGCATAATGTAGAGGTGCAAGGCATATTTTCCAACCCCTCTGGAGGCCTCTATTAGGTTTATCATGGCTGGGATGTTCCTCGAACCATGTACTCTTATCCAGAAGATACGGAAATCAAGGATCAAATATATTGCTCTATTAAAGAAATACAAGATAGGCAACTAATACGCAATTCATTCATCGCAGAATCTAAAAGTAAAATAAGCTCCAAAAGATAACCTCAGGGATCATACTGGGAAAAGATGGTGCTCTGTATGTCTATGCCCATAATACTAGAAAAACTAGTAATAATTTAACAGAAATAAGAGGCCCTACAATATGGGGGGCTGCTGAAAATTTCTTTTGTCGCTCATTCAGCTCTTCCCCGGGTGCTCTGCCTCCGAAAAAACCTAGTGAAGGTTTCACGAAGCCTTCTTATTGCTCAGGTTTCTAGGGGCCTTTCCTCTTTCTTCAAACCAGCAAATCCAAAAACCCTGTAACATGCATGATGAAACCGAAACGGTATTGAAACTGAAACTGAAACGGTATTGAAATTGTTAAAATTGTGAAACTGTGTTAAAAATATATTAATCTGACGGCACATTATGCTTGAATCGTCTAACATTTGATCGGATGGTACAGACTTGTGCCAAGTGGCAATTTGGGGACGTTCATTTCAGAAGGAAACGCCTTACGACATAATGACAATTCCTACCCGTATAATAGTAGCGAATTCTCTTTTGTATTTGAAAAAATTGTGCTTGGAGCAGATTTCAGGTGTACATAATTTTGCTCACGATTGGAGCAAATCGCAAAGCGTATATAATCTTATATCAAAATTAGACCACAACACTTACAAATACCAAACTTCCCCACCAAATTATTAGACCAAATCATCACTACTGAAAACTAACCATTTGAATTAGGTATTTTCTGCCATGAAACCACTTATCCTTCTTATATTAGTTATCCGCAATCGATTGTGGATAACTTATATATGACTCAAGAAATCTGCTACACGAACTTGGTCTTCCTCAATTATGAAAGCAGAAGGTATATAGGTGGCTACTGCATAATAAAATTGTGTTGATTTCGTGTAAGTTGGTAGGTGTCGCGTGTGGTAGATTGTGGGCCATGAGTTGTCGAGTAAAATGTGCGGTAAAGTTGCATGTTCTAAAGGAGAACTATGTGACCGTATTAAGAGCATATTCCGAAGCCATTAGCTCGTTTGTTCACTTCTCGATAACTAAGAACGAGCGAATGGCTAAGGAGTTATAGATGGCCAAGCAAAGAGGAGAACTAGTTACAACATCCACTCGAATAGACTCAAAGAAGGCAATACTAGATGAAGTATTTCCCATTGAGACAGTCATGCAGACGTTTTATTCCAAGTTTGGTACCATGCATAAAAATGTTGTCCATCTCAACGGTTCGCCGCAGTGATGTGCTAGGGGAACTCATATCTTGTCAAACGTGCATATTGTTGGTTATTACATGCAAACATGGACAATGAGATACAAGGGAGCCCTGTTACACTTGCCCAATATGATGAAGCCCAGAGCGGTTGGGCTGAAGGCACACATCTAAATTCAGATCCGGAACTATGAAGATCTCCCGCAACTCATCACTAGCTTGCAGGCTTCCCATTCACAGGTATTTAGGAGTATAGATGTTGTTGTGCGTGCACATGCAATCCCATCTATGGGGACACTCATTAAGGCAAAGACAAAGGCGCAAGTCCAATTGGAGCTTGACTCATACTTTGACAAGTTGATGTGCATAGCTACAAGCGCAGACTTGGTGATTAGTGTAAACAACATGCATCAGTGTGTCGCTGGTCCAGCCGCACTCAAGACAATGATGCGCATGTTATCAGGCGAGTTGGACATAGGAGCTAGAGCAGTGTATCTAGATGCTACAGAGGGAAGAGTTCGTTTCCAGAAAGATGTCACCATAGAGTACACAGACACGATCGCAGACTACCGAGCTTGGAATCAATTCACTACTCTCGACCACTGTGAGGATTTCGAAGAGTTGGTCTTCCCACAGTTGTCCGAGTCATAGTGATGTCTTGCATGGCTTGCTCAAGCCTATTTTATCTCACATGGGTACATGTTCGGATTGTATGTAACATCTTATCAAGTGGAAGTTCAAGTGTCGATAGTTGGATGTAACAGTGATAGAGTAGAGGAAGAGTCATGAGGTTAGACGAACAGTCACAAAGAGGAATGTCAAGGGCCACCCCGTCCTTTGTTATATATAGTCCCTCATATTTCATTGTATAGACTTTTGGTCAATCAAGCTTCTGATAGGAGTATTTTAGAGAAAGCTTGGAGAGTATTATAATGAGGCTTGGCTTCTCCACTATGTAGAACTAGTATATCTCTTTGGAGGAGCAGGCGGCAGTGACTGTAATGCTTTCCTGTGGGAACTAGTGGTTGGTCATGGTTGTATTGTATGACTGGAACTTTCACTTCTTAATATAACAGAGCGAACACATTTCATGCATATGTCGTATTGTATTTCAGTTATCTTGTTTACTCTAAATGATATATGTATATGTTTGCTTACGCATGCATGTATGGCTTTCCTATATAAGTATGTATGAATTTTACTGAAATGTGTTGTTGGTTTAACCATCACTTTGGATTGCTAGCTCACTTTCCTTCCAGTTTGTGATGCATCTTTGCTCGTGTGTTCCCTTCTTAACTCTGTGCTTTCACATGTTTCCAAGGGGCACACTCACCTCACCCTCCATGTGTTAGAACCATTCATGCACCTTCCTTGACTTGCTGCATATGTCACACCCTTGCTACCAACATGGAAATCTCACTTGCCTCTGCGCGCAACCGCGATCAAGGTGATACTATACAACCCACTGCTAGGACTCCTACACCAAACGATCTGAGGTCTAGTTAGGTCTTTTTACCAGGGAGATCCCCTGACATGTTGGTGGGTCCAACATTGTCAACATTTTTGGCACTCGAAGGAGGGCCAGATGACAAGTTGTGTCCTCTCATCCTGTTTTGAACCTCTTCACATCTATCATGGATTATGTTATACTCACCCCTCCACTATGTTTTCCACATGCCGAACCTCTCGACATGACGAAAGAGTTTGTTGATCTCTTGTCCGAGTTCACATATGATGGTGAAGGTGAAGTGGCCTGGCCTATGTTCTTACAAGACTTCCTTGCCATGCTTGACAAGGCAGATGAATGTTCTGATGAAGAAGCCAGCCTACTTCTTGCATACACTCTTCACAAATTCCCACAACGATGGTGTTGCAATCTGTCTCCTCGCAGCGTGCACTTACTTGAGCAATTTTGTGATCTCATTGAATCTACTTTCCACCATTTTGATCCAGAACCTCTTGACTAAAAACTATTACAATAATGGAAGACCCCGCATAAATCACATATGGAATTTTTGGAACGCTTCCGTGTGTTGCAGGTTCAAGCTCAGAAAAGTCAGATGAAATTTCCATATCTTTGGGATAGATTCGAATACTGTCTTAACAAATCAGTCAATCCCAAGAAGAAGTTCGAGTCCAAGCCTCGCTCAGCATACTTCGATGATGGAGCTGCGCAATCACAAATGAACATGGTCATTGTCACAAGTGACTTTCCATCGTTTCCTCATCAAACAACTCCACCATCATAGAGTGATGTAGGAGAGCAAGCATACACATTTGTTCAACCGTCACATCCTCCCGACATGGCTCCTTCCAATTTATGCGCAATCTTGGTTGTGAATCCTTTGGGTTATCACATGCATTTTGTACCTCAACCTCCGTCTTCATACTCAGATGATCCTCCAAATTGCAATGTCTTGTGTTCTTCCGTTCCAGGCTCTACACTTGTTGTGAACAAGGATCAAGCTATCGACAAAGTTGGTGTTGCACAACCAACCGGTGCTATCATTCATGAAGAGTATGATTGGGAGGTTGAGCATCAATCCTCAGCAAATGATTACTTCCTTATGTCCAAGCCTCCTCCATGTTTTCCTGACATCTATGGTGATTTTGTTATCCATGATTTTGCATGTGTATCTCCGTCTGCGGATGCACTCGTTGTTGGTCATTCGTAGAACACGTTGGATGTCAGTCCATCATCTGACAATGAAGAGGATAAATTCTTCATTGAAATTCCACTTGATTTTTCATCTACTTTTTCTTGAAACACAAAAGGTGATATTTTTCACTTCTCATCTACCCCTCTTTTTGATTCACCAGATCATAAGGATGCCGATAAAATCATTGATTTTGATGATCATAGTTGTCATGATCTATTTAATCCTGTATTCGATCACAATGATGATTCTATCGTAGTTGATTTTTCGAAGCCAACTATTTATTATGATCTATCTGTCGATGAAGTCGAAACCCCATGGACTATCGAGGCACTTCAACCCGAGCTGATGGTTATGTTAGGCCCTTGCTGTCGTGAGGTTGGTTTCGCTTCCGATCAGCAAATTGCTGAAACACCCAAGGCTCCTCATCACTCATCTGTATGCATTGAAGATCAATCTCACACACAGATCATGCTTCCTCCACTCGAACTACATGATCCCATCACTCATGCATTTGAGGAATCTTACATAGCAAGCACACATGCACGACACAAGATGTCTTTGTTTCTTTCATTTGCTTGCATGTCATAGTCAACAGTATGCGTATGCTTAACAATTGCATGCAGTGTCCCATGACACCGTGATAAGTCCACGGATTTCATGTCATGCACTTGTGCTTAGGTATGTTCTATGGACACATTTAAACTTGGGGTGTGTTTTTCTTCATTGTTATATCTTTCTTGTTTGTTGGTTCGCATAGTTGTGTTGTCCGTGAACCATGCCTTCACCAACATGGGTCGACCAACATGTCGGTGGCTGCATTGGAAATATCACTTCATGTGAGAAAACCCATGCACTGTTAGCTTAGGAGTATGAGTATTGTTTGCTTTTGGTTTTTTTTCTTACATGTGTGTTTGCTTCTTACCTTTCATGTTTGTTTGCTTGCATGCATGTTTGCTTACTCGCTTTTCTTTGGCATTTACTTCTGCTTCCGCTTTGTTTTGTGTATGTTTGATTGTTTACGTTCATAGGTTAGTTTCACATGAAGTTTTGTGTGACTCTTGAAACATGCTAGGTAAAGTACAAGAGAAATTGTGCAGTTATCAATACTTGGTTATTTGTCATCTTACCTCTGTATGAAGAACTTGTTATCTTCAATCCATGATACGTTGATGGAAAATGCGTACTATTCGAAGTGAACCTTGGTGAAAACACAACGCTTGTGCGCTAACTAGTGTCACCTATTTTAGTCGGTTGTTTTGGGTTAACCCTTGTCAGCTTAGTCAAGTAGAGTAAGGTGAGGGCAGAAACCTTAACAAGCACGTTAGAGGTATATATACATTACTTCTATGAAGGAACAACCTCTTCTGCTCTCAATAAGTCGGGATCCTTCTTCCACCTCTGAATGAATAAGTACTATGCACAATTATGAAAATGAAAAATGAAAAAGTGAAAAAGTGAAAATTTTCAAAAAATGAAAAATAAATCAGGTGAAAGAAGAGAAAGGCTTCCTAAGAAGAGAGGCGATGAAAGTAACTCCGTTGGGGTACTGACCAGTCTCACTAGCAGCAGAGCGACGCTTGTGTTCCTGCATGACTTCGCTCGGGTACTATCCAAGCCTATTGGCAGTGGAGCAACACCAAAGATGAAGCTAAACTCTGATGACCATACTGCTTGTGCATCAATAAACCCCTCATCCCCAATCGAAACAACTGCATTGACTTGGATTGGAATGTGTGTCGATCGACCAAGAGTTTGGGAGATGCTACATCCTACAATCAAGCAACTGTGGGAACCAAAACGAACATATAACTGAGCAATAATTTTGGAGGTGTTGAGACAGTCATGCGGACGTTTTATTCCAAGTTTGGTACCATGCATAAAAATGTTGTCCATCTCAATGGTTAGCCGCAGTGATGTGCTAGGAGAGCTCGTATCTTGTCAAACGTGCATACTATTGTTTATTACATGCAAACATGGACAATGAGATACAAGGGAGCCCTGTTACACTTACCCAATATGATGAAGCCCAGAGCGGTTGAGCTGAAGGCACACATCCAGATTCAAATCCGGAACTATGAAGATCTCCCGCAGCTCATCACTAGCTTGCGCGCTTCCCATGCACTGGTATTCAGGGGTATAGATGTTGTTGTGCATGCACATGCAATCCCATCTATCAGGACACTCACTGAGGCAAAGACAAAGGCACAAGTCCGACTGGAGCTTGACTCATACTTTGACAAGTTGATGCGCATAGCTACAAGTGCAAACTTGGTGATTAGTGTAAACACCATGCATCAGTGTGTCGCTAGTCCAACCGCACTCAAGACAATGATGCGCATGTTATCAGGCGAGTTGGACATAGGAGCTAGAGCAGTGTATCTAGATGCTACAGAGGGAAGAGTTCATTTCCAGAAAGATGTCACCATAGAGTACATAGACACCATCACGGACTACCACGCTTGGAATCAGTTTGCTACTCTCGACCACCGTGAGGATTTCGAAGAGTTGGTCTTCCCACAGTTGTCCGAGTCATAGTGATGTCTTGCATGGCTTGCTCAAGCCTATTTTATTTCACATGGGTACATGTTCGGATTGTATGTAACGTCTCATCAAGTGGAAGTACAAGTGTTGATAGTTGGATGTAACAGTGATAGAGTAGAGGAAGAGTCATGAGGGTAGACGAACAATCACAAAGGGGAATGTCAAGGGCCACCCCGTCCTTTGCTATATATAGTCCCTCATATCTCATTGTATAAACTTTTGGTCAATCAAGCTTCTGATAGGAGAATTTTAGAGAAAGCTTGGAGAATATTGTAACGAGGCTTGGCTTCTCCACTATGCAGAACTAGTATATCTCTTTGGAGGAGCAAGCGGCAGTGACTGTAATGTTTCGCTGTCGGAACTAGTGGTTGGTCATGCTTGTATTGTATGACTAGAACTTTCACTTCTTAATATAATAGAGCCAACACGTTTCATGCATATGTCATATTATATTTCAACTATCTTGTTTACTCTAAATGATATATGTATATGTTTGCTTACGCATGCATGTATGGCTTTCCTATATAAGTATGTATGAATCTCACTGAAATGTGTTGTTGGTTTAACCATCACTTTGGATTGCTAGCACACTTTCCTTCCAGTTTGTGATGCATCTTTGCTCATGTGTTCCCTTCTTAACTCTATGCTTTCACATGTTTCCAAGGGGCACACTCACTTCACCCTCCATGTGTTAGAACCATTCATGCACCTTCCTTGACTTGCATCATATGTCACACCCTTGCTACCAACATGGAAATCTTACTTGCCTCTGTGAACAACCGCGATCAAGGTGATACTGTACGACCCACTGCTATGACTCCTACACCAAACGATCTAAGGTCTAGTTAGGTCTTCTTACCGAAGAGATCCCCTGACATGTTGGCGGGTCCAGCATCGCCAACATTTTTGGCACTTGAAGGAGGGCGAGATGACAAGTTGTATCCTCTCATCCTATTTTGAACCTCTTCACATCTATCATGGATTATGTTATACTCAACCCTCCACTATGTTTTTCGCATGTCGAACCTCTTGACATGACGAGGGAGTTTGTTGATCTCTTGTCCGAGTTCACATATGATGGTGAAGGCGAAGTGGCCTGACCTATGTTCTCACAAGACTTCCTTGCCATGCTTGACAAGGCAAATGAATGTTCTGATGAAGAGGACAACCTACTTCTTGCATACACTCTTCGTGAATCCCCACAATGATGGTGTTTCAGTTTGCCTCCTCGCAGCGTGCACTTACATGAGCAGTTTTGTGATCTCATTGAATCTAATTTCCACCATTTTGATCCAGAACCTCTTGACTAAAAACAGTTACAACAATGGAAGGCCCCGCATAAATCACATATGGAATTTTGGAACGCTTCCGTGTGTTGCAGTTTCAAGCTCAGAAAAGTCAGATGAAATTTCCATATCTTTGGGATAGATTTGAATACTGTCTTAACAAATCAGTCAATCCCAAGAAGAAGTTCGAGCCCAAGCCCCGCTCAACATACTTTGGTGATGGAGCTGCGCAATCACAGATGAACACGGTCATTGTCACAAGTGACTGTCCGTCGTCCCCTCATCAAACAACTCCACCATCATAGAGTGATGTGGGAGAGCAGGCATACACATTTTTTCAACCGTCACATCCTCCTGACATGGCTCCTTCCGATTTACGCGACTCTTGGTTGTGAATCCATTGGGTTATCACATGCATTTTATACCTCGACCTCCATCTTCGTACTCGGATGATCCTCCAGATTGCAATGTCTTGTGTTCTTCCATTCTAGACGCTACACTTGTTGTGAACAAGGATCAAGCTATTGACAAAGTTGGTGTTGCACAACCAACCTGTGCTATCATTCATGAAGAGTATGATTGGGAGCTTGAGCATCAATCCTCGGCAAATGATGACTTCCTTATGTCCGAGCCTCCTCTATGTTTTCCTGACATCTATGTTGATTTTGTTATCCATGATTTTGCATGTGTATATCCATCTGCAGATGCACCCATTGTTGATCATTCATAGAACACATCGGATGTCAGTCCATCATCTGACAATGAAGAGGATAAATTCTTCATTGAAAATCCACTTGATTTTTCATCTACATTTTCTTGAAACACAAAAGGTGATATTTTTCGCTTCTCATCTACCCCTTTGTTTGATTCATCAGATCATAAGGATGCCGATAAAATCATTGATTTTGTTGATCATAGCTGTCATGATCTATTTAATCCCATATTCGATCACAATGATGATTCTATCGCAGTTGATTTTTCAAAGCCACCTGTTTATGATGATCTATCTGTCGATGAAGTCGAAACCCCATGGACTGTCGAGGCACTTCAACCTGAGCTGATGGTTATGTCAGGCCCTTGCTGTCCTGAGGTTGGTTTCACTTCTGATCAGGAAATTGTTGAAACACCCAAGGCTCCTCATCACTCATCTGTATGCATTGAAGATCAATCTCACACATAGATCATGCTTCCTCCACTTGAACTACATGATCCCATCGCTCATGCATTTGAGGAATCTTACGTAGCAAGCACATGTGCATGATGCAAGCTGTCTTTGTTTCTTTCATTTTCTTGCATGTCATAGTCAACAGTATGCATATGCTTAACAATTGCATGCAGTGTCCCATGACACCGTGATAAGTCCACGGATTTCATGTCATGCACTTGTGCTTAGGTATGTTCTATGGACACATTTAAACTTGGGGTTTGTTTGTCTTCATTGTTATATCTTTCTTGTTTGCTGGTTCACACAGTTGTGTCATCCGTGAACCATGCCTTCACCAACATGGGTGGACCAACGTGCCGGTGGCTGCGTTGGAAGTATCACTTCATGTGAGAAAACCCATGCACTATTAGCTTAGGAGTAGGAGTATTGTTTGCTTTTGGTTTGTTTTCTTGCATGTGTGTTTACTTCTTACCTTTCATATTTGTTTGCTTGCATGCATGTTTGCTTACTCGCTTTTCTTTGGCATTTACTTCTGCTTCCGCTTTGTTTTGTGTATGTTTGATTGTTTACATTCATAGGTTAGTTTCATGTGAAGTTGTGTGCGACTCTTGAAACAAGCTGGGTAAAGTACAAGAGAACTTGTGCAGTTATCAATACTTGGTTATTTTTCATCTTGCCTCTGTATGAAGAACTTGTTATCTTCAATCCATGATACGTTGATGGAAAATGCGTATTGTTCGAAGTGAACCTTGGTGAAAACACAACGCTTGTGAGCTAACTAGTGTCACCTACTTTAGTCGGTTGTTTTAGGTTAACCCTTGTCAACTCAATCAAGTAGAGTAAGGTGAGGGGGGAAACCTTAACAAGCACGTTAGAGGTGTATATACATTACTTCTACGAAGGAACAACCTCTTCTCCTCTTGATAAGTCGGGATCCTTCTTCCGCCTCTGAATGAATAAGTACTATGCATAATTATGAAAATGTAAAATGAAAAGTGAAAAAGTGAAAATTTTCAAAAAATGAAAAATAAATCAGGTGAAAGAAGAGAAAGGCTTCCTAAGAAGAGAGGCGATGAAAGTAACTCCATTGGGGTACTGACCAGGCTCACTGGCAGCGGAGCGACGCTTGTGTTTCTATGTGACTTTGCTCGGGTACTGTCCAAGCCTGTTGGCAGCGGAGCAACACTAGAGATGAAACTAAACTCTGACGACTATACTGCTTGTGCACCAATAAACCCCTCATCCCCAATCAAAACAACTGTATTCACTTGGATTGGAATGTGTGTCGATCGACCAGGAGTTTGGGAGATGCTACATCCTACAATCAAGCAAGTGTGGAAACCAAGATGAACATATAAATGAACAATAATTTCGGAGGTGTTAGACTTACTTTTCACGAACGAGGTCCATTCAGAGAGCTGGAGTTTTACCAGTGTGTTTCCAGGTGTTGTAGCGGCTACAACCACCCTCCAAAAATTTTCCTTAGATTCGTTTTGGAGCCCCCCTACCAACCATCCTTAGCAGCATGTCTTGCACTGTCAAGTAAATAAGATTTAGTGGTTTTCTAGCAGTTTGTGCATGATAGCTTGCTTCACCCCCCTCACAGGATGCTACTCTGGACTTGGTCCAGCTGCTGATTGAGTAGCTCCCTCAAGAAATTGTGCAATTCTAGAGGGGAACCAACATTCCCTCCAGAAATTGCGCAAATCTGACTAGCAGCCTACTAGGCTCAGAAACTATGCAATCCTGTTAGACAGGATTCCCAGTGAAAACTGCACAATCTGGCCCAATGGTGTTGCTCAGCCCAAAAATTACGCAATTTTGGGTAGCATTCAATTGCTCTTCCCAGAAATTGCACAATCCCTCTGGACAGCCAACCCAACTTCCTCCCAGAAATTGCGCAAAATTTCCCCTCAGTCAAGTAGGCGGTTGCATGTGCCCTCGGGTTGGTCGGTTCCACCCAGGGCCGAGAAAGCTTGAATTTCATGCATGGGTTGTTTTTTCCTGAAATAAAAAAAGCAACATGAAAAAAGAATCCCTAAATTTTAGGGAGCTATTTTTAGTAGTCGGAGGTTACATGCAAAGATCGTTTTAGAAACTTTCCTCCAAGTGTCATTTTTTCCTAGATTTGTGGCATGCATGTCATGAGCCTCAAAATTATTTATTTGACACTTCAAATCTCATTCTTCGCATCAATCTTGGAGCTCTGACATCCCGCAACACATCCAGGAGTCTTCGACACATCTATCTCAACTATTTGCAAGTAAGTCCGCTTAACTTGTCTTTTGCAGCATTTCTATCACTTTTTGTGTTTTGGCTTGTGTGAGTGATATATACTTGATTTCTATGAATGTTTGATGTCATTTTCATTCATATTAGCTTGTGAAAGCACCGTTTCAGTTTTCACTACCATCTCAGTGTTGTCACCATGCATTCACATCTTCATTTGCTTTCAATTTCTTGTTGGCATGTCTGGGAAACCTTGGCCTCGACTCTGCCTCACCAAGACAACATTGCGCAATTCTGAGAGGGAAGGCTCTTCCTTCCTCCAAGAAATTGCACAATTCAAGCCAGTGAATTCCCTCTAGTCTTGCCTTGTGTAATTCTTAGAGGTAGTGACTGTTGGCCCAGAGAATTGTGTAATGTAGTTCTTGGGCCTGCAGCACTTGCCAGCTGAAATTGCACATTGCACAATCCCCGCACCCAGCAGGCCAGTCTAGATTGTGCATTGCACAATTCCAGTAATCCACTAGCCTCCCGACAGTCTGGACTGCATTTTGTGCAGTTCCGACAGTCAGTCTCCTGGCCTCCCAGTGAAAATTGCGCAATCCTTTCCAGTCAATCCCTAGGTATGTACCATGTCATCTCTCAAGTTTTCTTTGGTTTTAACTGATAGATTTCTTTAAATGCATGTCGCCATGTCTCTAGATATAGTAGGCATTTGTTCGTCTCTCAGCAGTTCAGGATCAATGGCCTCCAAGAGAGAAGGTTCAAAGGACACCGAAGGAAGCACAACTGGAGCAATAGTTGAGCGGGTGTCTACGGGTATGCCAATGTATGAAGACACCAAGTTGTTTGTAGACAAATACATCAAGCTGAAATGGAAAGAGGTCAATGATGCATTCTCGGGCACATTTGGGGAAGATCTTGAAGACCACCAAGTCTATGTGAACATTCACAAGTCTGGCTTGTACCGGATTCCATGTAGGTATCCCGTATTCCCACGTGCAGACATGATACATTGTATCGTCTCGCACATTGATCCTGAGACAATGACATTGAGCAGTGTTAGTGAGATAGAGATTGCTACCTTCAGGGCCCAATATTATCAGCAAATGTACCATTTGTCGAAGCCAGTGATCACCATGGAGACAACCTTCAACCTACACAGCAGTAATGCAAACTCTAGGGATATCTTAAAGGACTGGGTAAAGGAGCCAGCCAAATTCAAGATGACACCCAACCAGATTTACAAGATGAAGATAGTGCAGAAGGCGTATAAATACTAGGTCATCTTTGCATGTCATTTGTATGGTCAAGAGAACACAGAGACCTTCCCGTAGATTTGGGTGATCGCGTTGGAACAACTGGGCAAGGAACAAAAAGCATGCAACTGGTCCGACATGTTGGCTCACAGGTTGAAGGAACAGGTCACAGGAGCTTGGCAACCGCCTAAAGGTCAGTAAGCAGAGATCTACATGTCTGCTTACATCATGGATGCAATCTGTTCCTATCAGGAGTTCCCGGGCATGAACTGGGCATGGACATTGATAGAAACCTCTGTGAATACTTATTGTAAATTGTTTTTTGAATGGAGCTTTAGAGGAGTTCTCACACAGGTGTCAGATTATTTTGTCACCCCCATGAAGAAGATGATATTTGAGTAGGATCCACTTTGCATGTCAAAGGCAACAATGGAGACATTGATTGATATAGTGGATTGGTATGCCTCACCATCTGGCACCTTCATACGTATGTATAGCACAAAGAAGCCTCTGCATGTTTTGCCGAAGTTTTCCATGGACAAGCTCATCATGCAAGAAGTATAGTACCACATCTCGGTAGGAGTATCAACTAGAATACACTGGAAGAAGAAGGCGCCTTGGCCCACTCTTCTGGATACGGTTGTACGAGATACAAAACCTCAAGCATGCGGATGTCAAAACAGGATATCAAAAAATATCATTTCAACACCTGAAGCTTCAATCCGTATGACCTGCAATGTATTGTGAAAGATCACTACACAAGAGTACAGTTTCAGTGGATCCACGGGGCATGTCATTGGGCAGAGGAAGACCCATGGAGATATTATTACATCTTCTCCAGGCCTAATGAAATGATCAGCATCATTGTGGAATGATTAGTGAAGCAGCATCCAGAAGAGCAACAACAACAGAGGTAAACATACCAGCGTGCAACAAAGGCAAGAGAAAGATTGTCGACAGGGTAGAAGTGGAACAAAGATGAAAGTTTAGAGCAGAACCACTTGTACAGAAAGAATCTTTGGCAATAGAGGTGAAGAGGCAACAGCGTGACAGGAGGACCATGCAAAGTCAGAGAGAAAAACAAAGAATGCAGGAAACTATGAAAAAGTTGCATGAGTTGAAGGAGAAACTCCGGAAGGAACATAAGTTGTGCAGATAGGAAAAGAAAGCACAACAAGAACAGGTACATCAGGCAGCACAACATGTATAGATAGATGAAGACTCATCCAAATAGCTGGCACCAAGTAGACAAGGTGAGTAGTCATAGGAAGAGGACTTCGCTCAAGAGATTGAACAAGCACTTGAGCAGATGGATATGGATATGGAGCCACAAGAGTTAGAGAAAGACATCGACCTCATGCCTTACCACCAATAGTTCGACTCACCAGCTTCACTGAATTTAGAAGTGGAGCAAGTCCCAAGAGACCAAGGAGATATTGAGATCCTTAGAGACAATCTGGCAAAAGAGATGCACAATGTATCATTCGACGAGTCACAACATAGAGTTGTGCAATCACGCAGAGTGTCTACTCAAAATGATCACACATCTCCTGCGTATTTTGAGGAATGACTGATCGTGTCTGACATCCGCAAGCATCCAGTAGCATTGGCTGATGCTACTAGAACATATGCTAAAGCCACTAGCTCTAGTGTTCACTTCTTGATAGCTAAGAACGAGCGAATGGATAAGGAATTACAGATGACCAAGCAAGGAGGAGAACTGGTTACATCATCCACCCGAGCAGAGTTGAAGAAGGTAATACTGGATGAAGTATTGTCCCTTGAGACAGTCATGTAGGCATTGTATTCCAAGTTTGGTAAAGTGCATAAGGAAATTATCCATCTCAACAATTGGCAGTAGCGATGTGCTAGGAGAGCACGTATCTTGTCAAATGTGGACATTACTATTGATTACATGCAGACATGGAAAATGAGATACAAGGGAGCCCTGTTACACTTGCCCAAGATGATGAAGCCCAGAGCGGTCAAGCTAAAAGCACACATCCGGAGTCAGATCCGGAACTATGAAGATCTCACGTAGCTCATCACTATCTTGCAAGATTCCCATGCACGGGTATTCAAGAGTATGGATGTTGTTGTGCACACACATGCGATCCCATCTATTACGGCACTCACCGAGGCAAAGACAATGGCACAAGTCTGACTGGAGCTTGACTCATACTTTGATGAGTTGATGTGCATACTCACCAATGTAGAATTGGTGATTAGTGCATCCACACTCAAGATAATTATTCACATGTTATCAGATGAGTTGGACAGAGGAGCTAGAGTAGTGTACCTAGATGCTATAGAAGGAAGTGTTTGTTTCCAGAAATATGTCACCATAGAGTACACGGACACCATTGCGGACTACCGAGCTTGGTATCAGTTCACTATTGTCGACCACCATGAGGATGTTGAAGAGCTGGTCTTCCCACAGTTGTCTGAGTCATAGTGATGTCTTGAATGGCTTTCTCAAGCCTATTTTGTCTCACATGGGCACATGTGCAGATTGTATGTAACGTCTTATCAAGTGGAAGTTCAAGTATCGATAGTTGGATGTAACAATCATAGAGTAGATGAAGAGTCATGAGGGTAGATGAACAGTCACAAAGGGGAATGTCAAGGGCCATCCCACCCTTTTCTATATATAGTCCCTCATAGCTCATTGAATAGGCTTTTGGTTAGCCAAGCTTCTGATAGGAGTATATTAGAGAAATCTTGGAGAGTATTGTAACAATCCTTGGCTTCTCCACTGTGCAGAGATAGTATATCTCTTTGGAGGAGTAGGCGACAATGACTGTAACGTTCCGCTGTTGGAACTAGTGGTTGGTCATGGTTGTATTGTATGACTAGAACTTTCACTTCTTAATATAATAGAGCCAACACGTTTCATGCATATGTTGCATTGTATTTTAGCTATCTTGTTTACTCTAAATGATATATGTATATGTTTGCTTATGCAAGCGTGTATGGCTTTCCTATATAAGTATGTATGAATCTTATTGAAATGTGTTGTTGGTTTAACCATCACTTTGGATTGCTAGCTCACTTGCCTTCGAGTTTTTGATGCATCTTTGCTTGTGTGTTCCCTTCTTAACTCTATGCTTTCACAGGTTTCCAAGGGGCACACTCACCTCACCCTCCATGTGTTAGAACCATTCATGTACCTTCCTTGACTTGCTACATATGTCACACCCTTGCAACCAACAGGGACATATTACTTGCCTCTGTGCACAACCGCGGTCAAGACGATGTTGTACGGCCCATGGCTGGGACTCCTACACCAAAAGGTCTGAGGTTTAGTTGGGACTTCTTACCGGAGATATCCCCTGACATGTTGACGAGTCCAACACTATCAACATGGTGTTACATGTATTCTGTGTAGTTATACATGGTGACTCTCCTTGATCTAGGTTTTTTTTCTTATAGATGCATCAGAATTACATATAACAAAGAATTTAAACCATGGAACATAAGAATATAAAATGAAGATAAAAGAGACTTAATCACACATGAGATCAAGATACAAAGATTTGATTACGGATTTCATCCAACTTGGACTACATCTTTGAGCCCTGCTTAATAGTGGGGATGCCTTCATTCATTAAATGACATGAAAAAAAGAGAGAAGTACAAGTAGATTTTTACATAAACATCCTTATACTCCAATCTGGCATACAATGCAAATGGAGAGCCAAGTTCTACAAACACACAATACCACTAAACTGCTTGCAAAAAATTGTGCAAAAGTGCCTATCGAAACAACCAATTTGGATAATCGGGCCTTCTGCAACTTCTCGAAACCTCCTTGTTGCTCAAGGTGAGGTCCTGACATGCTGCCAAGGTTAGGGTCTACTATTTGTACCATGTTCTGAACTATTGGACAGTCCTCCTCCCTTTCTCCAACACAAAAGGGTCCTTTAAATAAGCATAGCGACAAATCCTCAACTCTAGGGAAGTTTTGAACAACAAACCAAGTTAAGCATGCAGGATTGTCTTTACGAGCAAGGATCTCAAGCCTATATGATATATGGTAAACACCCTTACAAATATGGCAAAACCCCTTTAAAATATGGAAAACTCATTTCAAACTCGGTGGCATGATTATCGACGTTTTTGACCATCAACAGAAAATCTTAAGCCCAAACAACAGGAACTCTACGATACATAGACCCAGTGGGATTATAAAACAAAACATATAACATATCGCATTCAGGGACCCAATGGCAATCACAATTGGCGCTTAATCCATCGGCATATTAACCCAACTTGTGTTTTCCAATAACACGAACCCATCGGGATTATAAATCTCAATGCATAAAACATCGCATCCAATAGTCCTATCACAAATTGCAATTGGAACTTTCCCTCGGGGGATATCAAATTCCATACACTACAATAGAAATGGACCCACTGGGGTTATAAAATACATCGTATAACAATATTGGGTCTAAAATTCCCCCATCGCAAATCGTAATCAGCAGTGGCCGAGGTGTTACTCCATGCTCCTGTTGTGATCTGTGATTGCTATTTTATAGCATCGCAACCGGGCTTAGCCAGGGGTCGATTTTCATTCCTCCTCCGACCTAAGATATTCAATATCGCAATCACAATCAGGATCTTGCCGGGGGGCTATTCCTAACACTTTCCCTTTATGCGATTGCAATATGTGATTATCGTGTTGCCACTTGCCTAGGGTCAATTCTCCTTTAGCTGATCCTCTATTTTTATCTGATATGCGATATGCGGGACCCAATGGCAGCTTGCCAGTTGGCACTTCCCCATTCGCTAAAATCTTTTCCATCTCATCTCCTCCCATCACCTGGAAAATTCAAACTTGAACTTTGACTTTCTCTAACTTCTTCATTTGAACTTGGATTTGAGTGTCATTTGGATCATTGGAATTAGGATGACGATTACTTTGATTTGGTGCTAAGTTTATCCAGATTTTCCCACTTGGAGTTTTGAGCCCTTTACCATGCCACTGGTACTTTCTAAAGATCCACTTGGATCAATCCTCCTGGATCCTCCTGGATCAATCCTCCCCACTAAGAGAAGCTTTTGGTCCTCCAAAAGCATTAAATAATCTGCAACTGTTATGTACTTTGTCTTTGCCACAAGTGTACTAACATGTCATTCTTCCTTCTCCTTCACCCTTTGTCATTTGGAGCCATAAGCGATGAGTGGACACCTGCATCCCTTACAAACTTGTAGTACAATATCTTGCAAATTACATGTTTTGCTATGTGACCAAAAAAATGAGCCAAGCATCCCACACTTTCCATGATTTTATAACACTTAATCTATGGTCAAGTTTACATAAAAATTGAAACAATACTCCAGCCATCAATACAAGGCCAAGAATCATTGATTCTTCAATGAGTGATGGGAAACACATCATCACTACAACACATGATTTACAAAAGTAGGGCCATGACACTATGGTTGCTTCAACAAGTGATGGAAACACATCATCACTTTCACAGTTTAAAATGCACCACAAAATAAGGTCAAACATCATTGTTACTACAACAAGTAATGGAAAACACATCATCACTTTTACAATTTAAAATGCAACACAAAAATAAGGCCAAGACATTCTACCACACCTAGCGGAACCATCTCTCACTTTATCAAAGTGAATGGGTCGCCTCCTTATGGTACATTCATTGATCGAACAACTATTTCACCTGGTTCATGCACAGATTCTTTGTCCTTGCGACGCTACTCTAGATGGCGCCTCCAACATGTGGCTCTCTGATGAGCACCTCTATCGCAGTGAGTACAATAAGCCTTCTTCCTTCATAACTTATTTACCTTCTTCTTTGCTTGCTGTTGAGAGGGTCTTTCATGCCTCGCCTTTTTCCATGCTGCTAGTCTTTTCCAACACTCAACAAACATATGGTTATGAAATCCATAAAAATTGCAAGTTCTTTTATGCCATGATTTTCATTCATTATGAACAATATGGTTGTAATAAAAATGAATATTACAATACCGAGTTTGGTTATACCTTTCTTATTGGTCTCTAGTATGGTCATGGGAATAAGAGCTTGTCTCAGCTCTTTCTCTACAATGCATACTGCCATAGGTTGATGGTGATGTATTCCCATCATCCTTATTCCTTGACTGTTTCAACGATTTCATGGAAGCTTCTAACATCTTTGAGCATTGTCCTTCAGTGCACCCCAACCTTGTGAATCGAGGTCTTTGCTCAACCTCCAATGGTTGAGTTATGCCTTGGCTTTTAACACCAAGTCTTTCTTCTTCCTTGTACCTCATCCTAGTAAGGAGTCTCATGTTTGTCATTGTAATTGGTATCTCCACATTTCCAACAAAATATATACTATGTGAAGATGAAACTGAAGGGAAATCAACATATTCTACCTCCACTGTCGATTTGGAAATAATTGATGAGGGCTTCTCATCATCTGTTGTTAGTGGTTCACTGGATGTTTTAGCTCATACCCCAACTTCCTTCCTAACATACCCAAGTCCTGCCTAGTAGGGTAATTCCTCTACCTTAATGGGGTTTATGATGCGTTGGCCATTAATGTCGAGTCCCTTCCTCTCATACCCCATTATGTTTAATAGTTTGGAGCCAATTCCTATGGTATGATTTTCAAAAACAGTGAAATCATCATCAAGAAACATACATGAAGTCAGAGATTTACTTTTTATCTAACAAGGGTCACATTGCAGCTTTTCCAAGGCCTTGTCCTTAGCTGGCAGCTGGAATAGCAACCTTTGATTTTCCTCTTCCTCTTCCTATAGAAGCTTCCTTAATCGGGCAAGCTCTTCTTGAAGACTATGGTCATTGTGCTTCAACTCTTCCAGGTCTGTCTCTACAACTTGGAACTGATGCATCAATCAATGCTTCTCCTCTTTCTCCTCTCGCAGTAGCCTTCTTAACTCAGCGTTTTCTTCTAGAAGCCTCTAGTTAATCTCCTCATTCGATGAAGGCGATGAATAACATGCATAAGAACTGGAAGATGTGGATGACACTTTGCTTTCTGATCTCTCTATCTACTCCTCTATTCGCTTCTCATACGCTTCATATATGATGTCCACCATTTTGGAAATTCGCAAGAAGATCTCGTGCATTTATTTGTCACTCTCCATGGCTACACACTCGGTCATTCACACTCACAAATTATTAAAAGCAACAAGACCAATTCTCTTCCCAATAAGCTTCAACATCCACCATGTCTCCTCTTCGTGATGAACGTCCTCTGAGGCTTATTTCTGGTTAGGACACTCATGCAATTCGCATAAACTAAGCTCGACTCTGATACCACTTGATCCAGGATTTTTTTTTCTTATAGATGCATCAAAATTACATATAACAGAGCACTTAAACCATGGAACATAAACATATAAAATGAAGATAAATGAGAAATAATCACACATGAGATCAAGACACATATATTTGATTACAGAGTTCATCCAACTTGGACTACATCTCTGGGCCCTGCTCAATAGGGGGGAGGCCTTCATTCCTTAAATGACATGAAAAGGAGAGAGAAGTACAAGCATATTTTTACATAAACATCGTTATACCTCCAATCTGGAAGATAGCTATAAAATGGAGAGCCCAACTCTAGAAATAGATA
The DNA here is from genome assembly GCA_031772625.1 of Pinus tabuliformis. Classification (NCBI taxonomy): domain Eukaryota; kingdom Viridiplantae; phylum Streptophyta; class Pinopsida; order Pinales; family Pinaceae; genus Pinus; species Pinus tabuliformis. The sequence goes on from CM062818.1 coordinate 588,250,014, forward strand.
GTACTACTGAACTCTTGGCGAAACGTCATGAAAAATTGCCTATCTAAACACCCAATTTGGATAATCGGGCCTTCTGCAACTTCTCAGAACCTCCCTGCTACTCAAGGTGAGGTCTAGACCTACTACAAGGGTCAGGGTCTGTTGTTGCGTACCATGTTATAAACTATTAGCCCCTCCTCCTCCCTTTCTTTGACACAAAAGGGTCCTTTAAATAAGCATGGAGGCGAATCCTCAACTCTCGAGCAGTTCTAAACAACAAACCAAGTTGAGCAAGTTGGATTATCTTTACGAAAAGTGATCTTGAGCCTATATGATATATGGTAACCACCCTTACAAATATGGTGAAACCCCTTTCAAATATGGCAAACTTGTTTCAAACTCGGCGGCATGATTATCGAAATTTCTAATCATCGGCGGACAACCCCAAGCGCAAACAACAGGCACTCTACGATACACAGACATGTCGAGATTATATAACACAACATATAACATATCACATCCAGGGACCCCATCACAATCGCAATCGGCGCTTAAACCATCAATGTATGAACCCAACTTTTCTTCTACGATAACACGAACCCGCTTGGATTATAAATCTCAATGTATAAAACATTGCATCCGATAGTCCTATCGCAAATTGCAATTGACACTTTCCCTTGGAAAATATAAAATTCCATACACTATGATAGTAGTGGACCCATCGGGGTTATAAAATACAGTGTATAACAATATTGGGTCAAAAATTTTCCAATCGCAATTAGTGGTGGCCGGGGTGTTACTCCATGCCCCCGCTTCGATCTGTGATTGTGATTTTATCGCATCGCAACTGGGCTTAGCCGAGGGCTGATTCTCGTTCCTCCTATGACCTACAATATGCAATATTGCAATTGCAACCGGGATCCTAATGGGGGATGATTCTTAACGCTTTCCCTTTATGCAATTGTGATATGTGATTATCACATCGCCACTTGCCTAGGGCCAATTCTCCTTAAGTCACCCCTATATTTTTCTCCGATATGTGATATGCGAGACCCAATGGCAGCCTACCTCTTGGCACTTCCCCATTCGTTGAAACTTTTTCCATGTCATCTCCTCCGGCCACCTCGACAAGTCAAAATTGAACTTTGACTTGCTCTAACTTCTTCATTTGAACTCAGATTTGAGTGTCATTCACACTGCTGGAATCAGGATGACGATCAATTCGATCCAATGCTAAGTTTATCCAGATTTTTCCACATACAATTTTGAGCCTTTTACCATGTCACTGGTACTTTATGAAGATCCACCTGGATCAATCCTCCTGGATCCACTTGGATCACTCCTCCACATGAGTGTTATGAGGTGTGTATACATTATAGTTTAGATTTTCAACTACTCATGAAGTTTTGATCAAAATCACAAGACACAAACCTACTCTACTGCTCTATGGACATCAACTCATAATTTATAACATCAATCACAAACATGCAATAAGAAATAACACACATGCATATTGTTTTTCCACGGGAAAGAAATCTGCTAAAAACCCCACATGCTTACTTGCATTAATTTGATGAATAGAGATGTATTACTAATCCGAATTGGATCCTTAAACCCTCTTAAAGTTACTCAAACTCTATAAAGAAACTCATGCCGAAGTTCAAAGTCTTGTAGATATCGAGCTTATCAGGAATAACCTCTGAATAATGGTAATTTGTAGCCAGCACGGAGCAATGAGGACCTTCAGTCAAAGCTCTTGACTGTTGGCCCATGGAGACTGCATGGTGCAAAAATGGCAATTGGGAAGCTCAAACCCAGAAATGGAGGCTGTTTCTAATCATGTATCGCTGGGAAAAACCCCTTGAGAAAGAAAAGCCCCGAGTGCTCGGTCACAAGGGAAACCAGAAAAACAGTGGGAAAGCGCTAAAACTGACAAGTGAGTCGTGCACTCAAAACCGGCAGAATATCATAAGCATTTCGGGTGGTAAGCGGGTTTGGCTGAGGACCTAGTGATTCCATACACTGAGTGACGCATGTCCGACAGGGAGAGAGAAAAAACCACTTACATCGTGGACTAACTGTCGAGCAACTCAACCGCGCGATATAAGCGAAGACCGTAGGATCTGGGGGTCCCAGATCAACAGCGGAGGTTCCACACAATGGATGACCAGACCTAAGGGAGAAATAAGCTACGGCACATAAAGATTTGAAGTCCTACGGGGACGATGAGTTGGCAGAGATTCATGTTTTGCGGGCATTCTTGGAGTAAACAGAAATAATGACCGTTTCAAATGGTCGAGTGTTTCCGATGAACCTAACACTTATCCATTATGGAATAGGTGGCCACTTCCTTGAGGTGTGATGCAGTGACTGTAACAGTCGAAAGAAGGGATTCAAATGGACAGAGGCAGGGAATGAGAGATCTGAAAGCAGAAATGAACAGTCAGGAAGCATATGGCTTAAAGCCACAGACTGACAGAGATAGAGGGGGGGATAGAAGAAGAGAGGAGAGCGAACAATGAGAAGACTTTGAATGTGAAAAGAGTCTTTGGAGTCACATTAAGGTTGAGTGAAAAGCGAGAGAGCTCAATTGACAATAGCATATTGTTGTTGAAGTTGCTTGGAGGTCGAGTGACTCACAGAGGCATGCAAAGGCAAAGAGAAAGAGCTTATAGAAGCCAGCAGAGAGTCGTGAGCCAGAGCCAGAGCAAGCACCAGAAGCGAGAGCTGAGAGCCAGAACCAGAGCTTGCGCCAAAGAGTCAGAGCTAGAGTCAAAGCCAAGAGCCAGAGCAAGAGCCAGAGCCAGAGCTAGAAAGCCGAAGAGCTCCAAAAGCCAAGGGATAAGATGGTGTTCTGAGCATAATGTTCCTATGTAAAACATTGGAGTTGAGTGTGGAACTTGTAAAAGAACTGTTTCCATAATCCCAGAGAGCCTAATCAAGTTAATTAGAGCTCAAGGAGACGTAACCCAAGATATCAGGGTGAAATCTTTATTATATTGTTGTCTTATGTGTTTGTTTTTACTATTGCTTTAACTACTGTTATATGCATTTATATATCAGTTTAAGTACCTTCCCATATCAGCACAAACAACAGATCTTAAAGTAAATAATCAGCTGAAAATAAATACAAGTGTACACCTTATTTTCAAGCATTTCTTAATTCTGCATTGGTTGATCATTAAGACTTGGGAAAATTTAAAGCTTTGGAAATGGGAGAGGTTCCTGTAAGTTAGACAAGAATCCTAAGAGCCCCATTTTCAGATTAGGTGGTATCAGAGCAGTAGATTGATTAACCCCACCTTCAAAAAAGGTTGTATCAGAATGCTTGATTGACAGGGAAAACATTACTTGTCTGAAAGGTGTTTGGACAGTCAAGGATTCATTGCCTCATCGATTGTATGCTTGGTTGCAGATTGACTATTGTTTGAGTTTACAGAGGTGAAGGGAAAGATATTGATAGCTCAGTCTAGGAAGGACAAGAAGGAAGAAGGGTTGAAGGCATTCTTCTATCCCAAAGGACCTTAGGGAAATCCTTGAAGCACAAGAGGTTTGTTGCAAAAGGTTGCTTGAGTAAGCTCTATATTAATATTGTTTGAAGTTATTTTGTTCATTGGCATAATGACAAATTCTACAAGTGAGTCCTTAAATTCTTCTTTCTCCACAAGAGTCTTTGATGAAGATATGAAGCAAGAATTGTCCACCATGATGGATATGGTGAGAGAAATGTATGAGGATGGTAGGAAGAGCAACCTACTTAGAGAGCAGTTGAATTCTGTGGAGGAAGAGAAGCACATGATTTCTGACAAATTACAGCAAATGGAGAGGCGACTTCATATTGCAAATATGAACCTAAAAAGGATGCATGAGTTGGAACCACATCTCTTTGTTACAAAATAAGCCTTGGCCAAGTATCAGCTTGAAGAAGAGGTAAACCATTCCTGTTTGTCTTCAAATTCTTCTAAGAATGCTTATATTGGTTCTTTTGAAAAACATACTAGAGGCATAGGTTCCAAGCTAATATCCAAGATGGGCTATGAAGGAAAAGGATTGGGCAAACATGCACAAGGTATTGTTGAGCAAATAATGGTTGAGGAAAGGCCTAAGTATTTGGGTCTTGGTTATGGACAGTCTTATGGAGAGAGTTCCAAAGCTGCCATGATGCCCATTGAAACAGTTCCCAAAAGGGGTTTCATTGTAGGTCCTCTACCTCAGAAGTGTGAAGATTGTATTCAGGAGGAATGTAATAGCTTGAAACATCATTTGCAGGAAGCAGGTGTTCAGAAGTACACACTTGAACTAGAGAGTTGGGGAGACTCTAAAATCCTTGAAGAGAGTGATGGGGTTCCAAAGGAAGCCACTTCTTCATTTGCTTCACCTCCTCATGAAGGAAATAAAGGTGAAAGAGGTAGGTATAAATCTGGTTCTAAACATTTTCCTTTTGATTTTGTAAAGCATGGAAAAAGAATTGCATGTTCCTTATGTGGTTTGGATAACCATTGTGTTTCTATATGTTGGAAGAGGATGGCCACATAAAGGAAACTTTTGAAGGAAAAGAAGCAAGCAGCCAAAGGTCCACAGGACAAGGCACATCATGTTGTCAAAAGGATGCACATGTGTTGTACTTACTGCCATAATCAAGGGCATCTTACTGAAGGGTGTTGGACTTTGAATCCAGCACTCCTTCCACCAAAATTGAAGGAGAAGGTGGAAAAAGTTAATGGTATGGATGGAAATAAAGACTCCATGATTGATGTGGTTCAGGATGATTCACATATTGATGCTGATGTGCAAACAAGGGAGGGGCCTTCAAAATGGATTGGTAAGAAATGGTTAGAATTCTTATCCAATTAAGACTGCATCTCCTTTGATGCATTTGTTTGCATTTCTTTCTGGAATAAATTCAAGTTGCAGGATCTTACCAAAATGGTAAATAGAAAGAAGTTGAGTAGGAAACTCACTTTATTGCTGCAACAATATGTTCATTTCAGCTTCGAAAGTACAATGTACTTAAGCGAAAGTTCAAAGATGGAATGCATGCATGAGCATGAGATGCATCTGATGAAGTTAACTTGGTCTCCAAAATGGAGATAATGATGAAGTGTTTCATCTTTTGGAAAAGAGTCCTAAAGGTCTTTTTCTACATGCTTGACCTGAAGGGTCATTTGTTTTAAAGGCATGTTTTATTGGCTTGTTATCTAGTCAATCATTTGTTTGCAGATATAAGACAAGGAAGGGTTCACAAGATGTGAAATATGTTTCTTTGTTGAAGTAGAAGTTAGTCCATCCAGTTGTTTTCTGTATACCTGTTGTTGTTAACAGTTGTTGTTGGCAGCTTTTTGAACATGTACAAATGAAATTTTTGTGGAGCAGATGTACCTCACATTCGTTTGAGCCACCTTGGACCAAGGATCAAGGCAAAGAAGTTCAAACTACCTTCTGTAAACTTCACAGCAGAAGTTTTGCATGAATTCAAGGAGGAAAATAGTTCTTCCCAAGACGACCAACCCATCCAAGAAGGGAAGTGGTTAGAGATTATGGTTCAAAGGCACTATGAAAAGGCAAGTGTAGGGAGGCTGAAAGAAGAGGGTGTTGTTACTCTCATTACTTCTGTTAGTGTCAGTCTTTGCAGCCTTCCTCCAGTGATAAAACATGCTCTTACATAGTGATTTTAAGGTGTCAAGGTCAAATTTTGTCATTTCAGTGAGTCTTCAAGCAAAATTTGGTCACTAGGCATTGGGTCTAGGGTTTGATTTTACCCTTGTCAAAGTTGTCCAAATGGCGGTCCATGTCACTGTTCAGCTGAGTGTACCATCATTAAGAGAGTTTTATTATCATGTCAAGTCCCACTGGGTCATTTTACACCTTGTTCATGCTTTAGTTGCGCCTAGGTAAGGTCATTTCCTTCTCCTAGGGTTTTGAAGGAAATTTATCTTGGGCGGTCAAATCATCAGCAAAACTGGTATCCTAATGTTCATACACGTGCCCCTATCATTAAAGTACCTTATCAAACACGTCCCATCACTGAGATCCCCCAAATTCCTCATTTTCGCACAAACCCTAGTTTCTTGCTACACCTTGGCAATTTTCTAGGTTGGACCTGTGTTTTGCTTTTTTGGACCCCTTCCCCTCACTCAATCTCTGATATTCACTTTCCCCTACTTCTTAACATTCCTCCCTACTTCCCAAAATTTCCTCAAGAATTTAGAAGCTCCCTATCCCCTTCATTTCGCTTCATTTTGACAAATCCCTTGTTCCACACATCGGGATAGGTTTCACTCAAATGATGTTACTGAGAAATAAAATATGAACTTGGGAAAACTGAGAGATTTTTTTGTCCACAACATGCCAAGGAATAAAAACCTCTTTCACTTTTTACACAGGTGTCATGGTTTTGGAGAAATGTCAAAAATATAGCTACCTCGGGAGAATTGATGCACCTCTGAAGTGACCTTGTGAAAGTCAAATTTTCTCCTAGCTCAGTTGGCCAAATGACTTGCTTGATGAGTCAAATGATAACTAGACACAAATATATTTCCAATGCGCTATCATGAGCTCAATTGGGAGTTGAGGAAGGCATTTAGAAGTTGACTGTAACAGCGCTCTGCCTTTAGGCAGCCTCATTTGGCACATTTTGACCAGTCTTAGTATATTTGATTTTTGATAGAGAAAATGAACTCCAAATTGAAAAATTCAAGTTGGGTTGGAAAGTATACTCAAATACCTTTCTAACAAGCTATCTTGTACCCAATTTGGACACCGGGAAGACCTCCAAAAGTCTCCTGCAAAAACCGCTACGCATATGCTATATGCACCGCGCCTCAAGCCCAGTGCGTCGCGCCACTTCCCTGTGCGCCGCGCACTGGCGTGACGCTAAAAATTGGGAGCTCAAAATGAAGAAAGGTTTACATTTTTGGATTCAGCATGAAAAATCATGACTACTGGTGCATGGGCAAGAAATTTAGAGCATTTTTGGGGCATTTTGGGTCATTTGACAAATTTTTGGGCAAAAAATAGGGATTTTCTCCCTATGTGCCGCGCCACTGGCGCGACCCTAAAATTCTAGAGCTCCAAATGAGGAATGGCTTGTAGTTTTGGATTCATCATGAAAAATCACAACTACTGGTGTCCAGGCAAGAAATTTGGGCAAGATCTGAGCCTCCTAGAGGTCAAAAACACCCAAAAAATGGCCTCTCTGCCACTTTTTTGACACACAGAAAGCAGTCTTGGGAGAATGGAGATTTGAAGGGGAAAATGAGCACAAAATTTGAACATTTTAGTTGGGTTAGAAAGTAGACAAGACAGGATTTCCAGCAAGTCCACTTGGGAACCTTTTGGACATCAGAAAGTGCCCCAAAATAGGTCCCAAAGTAGCACGACGCACAGAAAAAATGGCGCGGCGCACAGAGGAAAAAATTGCCAATTTGCTTCCGTTTCGCGAAATTTCGGGTCGCGACTTCTCCAAGTGGGCCCGCTCATCTACACTTCAGTTTTTTGGCACCAAAGGTGGCATTTAAAGAGTTTTTTCTCTAGATGGGCTTCTATCCAAGTGGCGAAGGAAGGCAAACGGTCACCCAAAGCCAAATGTCATGTTTGCAACGCTGCACTTGTAGCTGATGGTTGGCTCTCCATCTCCATTTCACAATGATTCAAGTAACTCCCCAACCCTTGGGCGTTCTATCTCTTCCTCACACATTCTATATATTGTATGCAAGTTATTTGCAAAGGGTTGGCTAGCTTGTAACTTCTGGGAGACTGTGGGAAAGAAACTTTGTTTCTGCACTGTGTATTTTTGACAGAGAATTAATGAAAGGCAACAGCTTTGTTTCATGAGATTCTTGTGGTTGTGAGTGTAGAAAATGTGTTCTTATGTTCCATATGTATCTTGTTATGTTTCATAATTCAATTCACGTTTCATTTCAGTGAAATTTTCTAAGTGAGAATAGGTAGAATTCAATTTATATTGCTCTGCCTGTGGGAAAATTTCATGTGCAGTGTTATTCTTCTGTTGAAAATGATTCATGCAACTATGCCCTTTTCACTTTCTTCAGCAAACTTTCCATTCCGTGTTACCTTAAACCGAAATTGCTTCTCTTTCTGCCTACCTTGCCTCACGGAATAATCTGTGCCTTCATATTCAATTCTCTGTTCTTTGTTGAGCGCCAGTCCCACATACATCCTAGAAGCTCGGTCATTCATAAAATTGTTTTCAAAATCCCATTTCACTTACTAGCCTAAGGTAAATATTGCATTGTAAGTCATCTCAAACCATTTTTGCTTATCCATTCACTGAGCGTGACTCGGAGAGAGCCCTCTCCTGCTCTGGTAGGGCTAGCTACCAGACTGAGCGTGGTTTGTGGTTACCCTAACTTTTGCCTTCCTTCAGCCTAAGGCAGATTTAGGTGCTAACATACTGGTGACTCCGCTAGGGACTAACTCTTTCTCTACAAAAATGGAAGGATCTTACATAAATTTCGGGTATCCAAAGTGGAATGGTATTCAGATTCTACTCTGCTTTCTTGTAAATTACTTCTTCGCTGTTCTTGAAGCTACCTTGAAAATTTTTCAGAGTTTGTTGTATGATAAAGGTGATCAAAATCTTCACTCGATCTATTCAGAAAGTGTAAATAGTGAGTTTCCCTTTGATCCTGGCTTCCTTACTTTTCCTACATCTTATGATGACTCTCTTCAGAGTGAGGAGCCTAAAGAAAACAAAACTGATCCCATAGCTCTAGTACATATCCCTACAACTGTTATAATCCCAGATAGGTATAAACCTCTTGTTTTACCTTCTGTTCTTCATGCTTTCCACAAAAACTATGATATATACTTGCAAAGATTTGGCGGTGAATGTAAGAATGTCAATGCTGAGCAACATGTGCAGAATGTTGAGACTTTTCTAGACCTTTTTGAAATTGATGAAGGAGATGTCAGTATAAGGCTTTTTTCTCTTTCTTTGCAAGGCAAAGTCAAGAGTTGGTTCAAAGCCCTTCCAGATTCAAGCATCACAGATTTACAGCAGTTCATCAATGTTTTTCTTGATAGGTGGAGGATCGGACAGAACCTTTTCCTTATCATAGAAGAGTATAATCAGCTGAAAAGAGTGCCAGGGGAGATAGCACAACAATTTTCAGCTAGATTTAATCAAGTTTATCATTCAATGCCGGTTGATATAAGACCCCCTCCTGGATCTGCTCTCTTGCACTACCCGGGTGCCTTTGATCCGGAAATGGAGTTTCAGTTGAGAGAAAAGAATGTCGCAACACTTGAAGAGATGCAGAACAATGCAATAAATGTAGAGGCTCATTTTCTGATCAGAAGGGCAAGGTTGAAAGAAGAAGAGATGAAAAACGTGGATCTAGAGAAAACTACACCTTCAGAGGAAAAGCTTGACATTTTGGTGAGTGCAGTAGAAGAGATGGTGAGAAAAATGACTGCAAAGGATGAAATTGGCGTTCATGAACAAGTGGCTGATCCAAAACATTTTGTTTCTTATCTCAGTAGTCATAAGGATTGTTTTGTAGATCATATTGGAGAAGAAAGACCTGTTGATATGACATGTATGCTTGATGACGTGTTTTATACTGACGATTTGCCTCAGTTTGATCAGTATGATGATGATGATTATGCTCTCCAAACAGAAGCTAATCTTGCAGACAAATCAGTAGCCAGTTTATGGGATGAGGAAGTTCACTTACAGCAGCTCGAGTATAGTGATCAACCAAGGCATATCAGCTATGGAAACGATGAGGAAAGTGCAGTAGATTTTGAAGTAAGTGAAGGATCTTTGCCTTTGTGCTTTGATTCATGTCAGTTCATCAGAGATAATTTCCATGCAATCAGACATCAGCTATCGACAAATCTTGATTTGGATCCTCCTGAGGGAGATGAAAACTTTGTTCCAGAATTATATTCAGAGTTCCAGCCACCAAATTCCATTAATAGTCAATTTGCATATGAAGACGTAGAAGCTGGCATATATGATCAAACGATGCAAGAAGATTCCTTTCTTCTCTGTTTTGAATCATTTCAGTTTTTGCGGGGTAAATTGCATAGTAAATATTCAAATGAAAAGCTTGTAGGAAATCAACAATCTCTCAGTTTTAATGTTGAAGATGAGACAGATGGCGAAATTTTTTAGGAGGTCGTTAATAAGAAATATTCCCCTGAAATGATTGATGAAATCATTTTGGATACAGAACCAGATTTGCAGCCACCAAACACAATTCAAGGTCAGATTACAGATGAAGGTGAGGCAGCCAAAATACATGATTTAATGATGCAAGAGGATTCTGTACCCTTGTGTTATGAAGCATTTCAGTTTATAAGGCAGAATCTTCGTAATATCTCTAAAGAAAAGGATGACAGTCCGGTGAACAACTTTATAGATCAGCAGGTTGAAGAATTCCATATGGCTGGAAATGATGAAAGAAGAAGTTTTGTTTCAGATCTGGTGGAAATAAAAGATGATATGCAAGAAAATGATGTTCCAATCTCAGATAATGGGGATGATAAATCAGATCAAGAGACAGATGGTGAGGAGGTAGCTCATTCCCTCTATGAACAGCAAGATGAGATCTTTGTTCAAGTAAGTGAAAAAGTTTCCTTGGATGAATCGTTGGTAGATGATAGAAATGTCATGCTTGGGTTTCAAGAATCATCTGAAGTTTCTTTTCTCTTGAGTGATGAATGTAATGAGGAACATGATAATCTGGCTATCATATCATATGAAGATGACCTACAGTATATTCAGACCACAGAAAATCAGATCATTCAGGATTCTCTTTCAGATTCTTCTTCATATGTCTCATGTTTTGAAATGTTCTTTGAAACAGAGAGCTGCTCATCTACTTGTTCCGAATTTTTTAAGGACCAGGAACATACTCTTATTTGTGAAAAGAGATCAGCATCACAAGAAATAGACACCTTGTTTCTTCAATAGGAGGAGAATCTTCATGTTTTTCAGGATCCAATGGCAGATTTGTTGCAGTCAGCAGTGAAGGTGATTATTGCAGTATTCAGTGATGAAGGAGATCATGGTCAATTATGTTTTTGGAGGCCCAGTTACCAGTATCTGTTGTTGACCAGAAGATCTGATCCGGAGAATCAATCAAGGAGGCATCTACTTGATTGGTTACATTGGAAGACACATTACACATGATTGTACATATTGCATTAGTACGCAGGTGGCTGTCATCATGATTTGAAACCCTCGAATCTTGATGGACTGCTGCCATTGAATAAGTTTTGTCAGTTCTTGTTTTAGTTAAGTCAGTCATGAGTCATTTCCTTTTGCATAGAGTCAAGTTTTTCAGTCATTTCAGTTCGCATTGAGTCAGTTTGAGTCAAGTTTCAGTCAATAAATTGAGTCATGTTGGTTTGTCGGAATAATGGACTCCATAGCCCAATGGACGAAGGCACTGTCTGCTCACCCAAAGATCTACAGTTCTTGGCACCTCCAAGGAGCTGCCATCCCTATTGGAGCCAATGTTAGTGTCAGTCTTTGCAGCCTTCCTCCAGTGATCAAACATGCTCTTACAAAGTGATTTTAAGGTGTCAAGGTCAAATTTTGTCATTTCAGTGAGTCTTCAAGCAAAATTTGGTCACTAGGCATTGGGTCTAGGGTTTGATTTTACCCTTGTCAAAGTTGTCCAAATGTCGTTCCATGTCACCGTTCAGATGAGTGTACCATCATTAAGAGAGTTTTCATTATCATGTCAAGTCCCACTGGGTCATTTTACACCTTGTTCATGCTTCAGTTGCGCCTAGGTAAAGTCATTTCCCTCTCCTAGGGTTTTGAAGGAAATTTATCTTGGGCGGTCAAATCATCGGCAAAACTGGTATCCTAATGTTCATACACCTTCCCCTATCCTTAAAGTACCTTATCCAACACTTCCCATCACTGAGATCCCCCAAATTCCTCATTTTCGCACAAACCTTAGTTTCTTGCTACAACCTGGCAATTTTCTAGGTTGGACATGTGTTTTGCCTTTTTGGACCCCTTCCCCTCAATCAATCTCTGAGATTCACTTTCCCCTTCTTCCTAACATCCCTCCCTACTTCTCAAAATTTCCTCAAGAATTTAGAAGCTCCCTATCCCCTTCATTTCGCTTCATTTCGACAAATCCCTTGTTCCACACATCGGGATAGGTTTCACTCAAATGATGTTTTTGAGCAATAAAAGATGAGATTGGGAAAACTGAGAGCGGTTTTTGTCCAAAACATGCCAAGCAAGTAAAACCTCTTTCACTTTTTACACACTTGTCATGGTTTTGGAGAAATGTCAAAAATATAGTTGCCTCGGGAGAATTGATGCACCTCTGAAGTGACCGTGGGAAAGTCAAATTTTCTCCTAGCTAAGTTGGCCAAATGACTTGCTTGATAAGTCAAATGATAACTAGACACAACGAACTTTCCAATGCGCTATCATGAGCTCAATTGGGAGTTTAGGAAGGCATTCAAAAGTTGACTGTAACAGCACTCTGCCTTTAGGCAGCCTCATTTGGCACATTTTGACCAGTCTTGGGAGATTTGATTTTTGATAGGGAAAATGAACTCCAAATTGACAAATTAAAGCTGGGTTGGAAAGTAGACTCAAAGAACTTTCCAACGAGCTATCCTGCACCCAATTTGGACACCGAAAAGGCCTCTAAACGTCTCCTCCAAAAATCACTACGTACAGGCTATATGCGTTGCGCCTCAAGCCTAGTGCGTCGCGCCACTTCTCAGTGCACCGGGCCACTTCCCAGTGCGCCGCGCCACTTCCCAGTGTGCCGCACCACTTCCCTATGCGCCGCGCACTAGTGCGACGCTAAAAATTAGGAGCTGCAAATGAAGAAAGGTTTACATTTTTGGATTCAGCATGAAAAATCATGACTACTGGTGCATGGGCAAGAAATTTGGAGCATTTTTGGGGCATTTTGGGTCATTTGACAAATTTTTGGGCAAGAAACAGGGATTTTCTTCCTATGCGCCGTGCCACTAGTGCGACCCTAAAATTATAGAGCTCAAAATAAGGAATGGCTTGCAGTTTTGGATTCAGCATGAAAAATCACGACTACTGGTGTCTGGGCAAGAAATTTGGGCAAGATTTGAGCCTCCTAGAGGTCAAAAACACCCAAAAAATGGCCTCTCTGCCACTTTTTTGACACACAGAAAGTAGTCTTGGGAGAATGGAGATTTGGAGGGGCAAATGAGCACCAAATTTGAAAATTCCAGTTGGGTTAGAAAGTAGACAGGACAAGATTTCCAGCAAGCCCACTTGGGCACATTTTGGACACCTGCAAGTGCCCCAAAATAGGTACCAAAGTAGCACGATGCACAGAAAAAATGGCGCGGCACACAGAGGAAAAAATTGCCAATTTGCTCCCGTTTCACAAAATTTCGGGTCGTGACTTCTCCAAGTGGGCCCGCTCATCTACACTTCGGTTTTTTGGCACCAAAGGCGGCATTTAAAGAGTTTTTTCTCCAGATGGGCTTCTATCCAAGTGGCGAAGGAAGGCAAACGGTCACCCAAAGCCAAATGTCATGTTTGCAATGCTGCACCTGTAGCTGATGGTTGGCTCTCCATCTCCATTTCACAATGATTCGAGTAACTCCCCAACCCTTGGGCGTTCTATCTCTTCCTCACACATTCTATATATTGTATGCAAGTTATTTGCAAAGGGTTGGCTGGCTTATAACTTCTGGGAGACTGTGGGAAAGAAACTTTGTTTCTTCACTGTGTATTTTTGACAGAGAATTAATGAAAGGCAGCGGCTCTGTTTCATGAGATTCTTGTGGTTGTGAGTGTAGCAAATGTGTTCTTATGTTCCATATGTATCTTGTTATGTTTCATAATTTAATTCACGTTTCATTTTAGTGAAATTTTCTAAGTGAGATTAGGTAGAATTCAATTTATATTGCTCTGCCTGTGGGAAAATTTCATGTGCAGTGTTATTCTTCTGTTGAAAAGGATTCATGCGACTATGCCCTTTTCACTTTCTTCAGCAATCTTTCCATTCCGCGTTACCTTAAACCAAAATTGCTGCTCTTTCCACCTACCTTGCCTCACGGAATAATATATGCCTTCATATTCAATTCTTTGTTCCTTGCTGAGCGCCAGTCCCATATACATCCCGGAAGCTCGGTCATTCATAAAATTGTTTTCAAAATCCCTTTTCACTTACTAGCCTAAGGTAAATATTGCATTGTAAGTCATCTCAGACCATTTTTGCTTATCCATTCACTGAGCGTGACTCGGAGAGATCCCTCTCCTGCTCTGGTAGGGCTAGCTACCAGACTGAGCGTGATTTGTGGTTACCCTAATTTTTGCCTTCCTTCAGCCTAAGGCAGATTTAGGTGCTAACAACTTCTCAAATCAGTATATCAGTCTTTTGGTGGACCAAAAGTTCTTTTAGTGGGAAGGCGTGATCTGAATTGGATCGTTAAACCCTCTTAAAGTTACCCAAACTCTATAAAGAAACTCATGTCAAAGTTCAAAGTCTTGTAGATATCAAGTTTATCAGAAATAACCTCTGAATTATGGTAATTTAAAGCCAGCACGGAGCAACGAGGACCTTCAGTCAAAGCGCTTAACCGTTGGCCCATAGAGACTGTGCATGGCGTAAAAATGGCAGTTGGGAAGCTCAAACCTAGAAACAGAGGCTATTTCTGATACGTGATTAGTGCTAATCGCATATTGCTGGGCAAAACCCCTCGAGAAGGATAAGCCCCGAGCGCTCGGTCAAAAGGGAAACCAGAAAAACCATGGGAAAGCGCTAAAACCGACAGGCAGAATATCAGAGGCATTTCGGGCGGTAAGTGGGTTTGGCCGAGGACCCAGTGATTCCATACACTAAGTGACGCATGTCCGGTGGGGAGAGAGAAAAAAATGCTTACATCTCGGACTAATGGTCGAGCAACTCAACCGCGCGATATAAGTGGAGACCGTAGGATCTGGGGGTCCCAGATCAATGACAGAGGTTCGACCCAATGGATGACGAGATCCAAGGGAGAAATAAGCTACGACACATAAAGGTTTGAAGTCTGACGGGGACGATGAGTTGGCAAAGATTCATGTTTCACGGGAATTCTTCGAGTAAATGGATATAACGGTCGTTTCAAATGATCGAGTGTTTTCGATGAACCTGAAACTTATCCGTTACGGAATAGGTGGCCGCTTACCTATGAGGTGTGATGCAGTGACTGTAATAGTCGAAAGAAGGGATTCAAACAGACAGAGGCAAGGAACGAGAGAGCTGAAAGCAGAAACAAACAGTCAAGAAGCAGATGGCTTAAAGCCACAAACTGACAGAGATAGAGAGGGGGGGACAGAAGAAGAGAGGAGAGTGAACAGCGAGAAAAGGTTGAATGCGCAGAGAGTCTTTGGAGTCACTCGAAGGTCAAGTGAAAAGCCAGAGAGCTCAATTGATAGTAGTATATTGTTGTTGAAGTTGCTTGGAGGTCGAGCGACTCACAGAGGCATGCAAAGGCTGAGAGAAAGAGCTTAGAGAAGCCAGAGCAGAGAGCTGTGAGCCACAACCAGAGCCAAGAGCCAGAGCGAGCACTAGAAGTGAGAGCTGAGAGCCAGAACTAGAACCCGTGCTAAAGAGCCAGAGCTAGAGTCGGAGCCAAGAGCCAGAGCCAGAGCTAGAAAGCCGAAGAGCTCCAAGAGCCAAGGGATAATATGGTGTTTTGAGCCCAATGTTCATGTGTAAAACATTGGAGTTGAGTGTGGAACTTGTAAAAGAACTATTGCCATAATCCCAGCGAGCCTAATCGAGTTGATAGAGCTCAAGGAGACGTAGCCCAAGATATCAGGGTGAACTCCATATTATATTGTTGTCTTATGTGTTTATTTTTACTGCTACTTTAACTATTGTTATATGCATTTATATATCAGTTTAAGTACCCTCCCATATCAGCATGAACAACAAATTTTAAAGTAAATAATCAGCTGAAAACAAATACAAGCATACACCTTATTTTCAAGCATTTCTTAATTCTGCATTGGTTGATCATTAAGAATTAGGAAAATTTAAAGCTTTGGAAGTGGGAGAGGTTCCTGTAAGTTAGACAATAATCCTAAGAGCCGCATTTTCAGATCAATTACAATTGCTTGCTCAATCTGAGCATAACCTACAAGAGAATAACCTCTTTCTGTAATCACTTAGAAGCTATGACCCAAAATTTGTCAACTTCAGCTTCTACTTGAGCCCCTATTTTCTTGTGTAATTCCTAAGGATATATACCCCTATTAATTAGTAATTTCTTCCAAAATTCTTGTGTAATTCCTCTAGGTTGATCACCTGACCTCATGCAACACCTATACACTCAACTAGTTTACAACTGCTAGTTAACTTCCTTGGAAACTCCACCACAACTAGGAAACTCATAATATTTGCAAGCATGAGCTAATTATTAGTTGATTTATTAGTTAACTAGATAATATCTGAGTTAGACTGATGTCCCACTATTAAAATGACCACCAACTAGTTCTATTAACAGTTAGAACTAGTTTAACTAATTACAACTAAAATTAACTCAACCTAGGCTCCTAAAATTTAGCAATCACTACATACAACTAAACTTCATGCCCCTAAATTTAATTAAGTAAGTTAACTGAGTGAAAAGAGACATGTCACCTCATCTAACTCCTCTAAGTTTTCTACTGATGAGGATTTTTGAATCTTTTCAATCAAATTGAGAATTTCTTGCTGCATTTTTCAACAACGTGGAGGTGGAGGAGAATCCATCGAAACATGTAATTGTGGAGGATGGCCTGGTTGATCAACTCCCCCCTTAGATGACCTCATAAGCTCATCCACGTAGCTAGAGCCTGATGTCTACATGTTATAATGAAATTATTAATATAGGTGCAATATAATATGAACTAAATTAATATAAATAATTATGAATAATTTGATGATAAGAATCAAAAGCTTCATATATATATATCTGTGTGTGTGTGTGTGTGTGTGTGTGTGTGTGTGTGTGTGTGTGTGTGTGTGTGTGTGTGTGTGTGTGTGTGTGTGTCTACCTAGTCCGTGTCACATAGGTTCTGGATCATGAAAATGTCATGGATGGAATCACAACACATACATACATATGAAAAAAGCTATTAAATGGGTAAACTTGAGAGAAATGAATCATCATATAAAGCAACTGGAAACTCACGAGTCAATGGTGGTGGTATGCTAATCTCTTTATGCAATGCAACATGTGCACTAACCAATGACGTTTGTATGCTATATGTAATGGTATACTTGGTCTCATCATTGAGTTTTGATAAATCCTCTAGCTTTGTCGGAAATACCATGCTCTAAGATGGCAGTGGAAACAATATCAGAGGTGGTGGTACATTCCCAGGGTCCCTACGATCCCCCTCGCGATCATATGTACATGCCAAGTCGGCTCCATAATAATGTGTTTTGATATCAGTGTAATTCTATCTCATATATAATAAAAACTCTACATATATATGCTTGGTAAAATAAAGGAAGACCTAGTCAGGGTGGGGGAATAGACCCCAAGCTCTAATGTATCAATCATACATAAAAGGGGTTGCATCAACATTCTTAAAATATTTGAGTGGAATCATACCTTTATGTCTAGCAGTGCCATCCAAAGCGAGGTCGAACAACTCCACATGAACATAAATGTTCTTGGTGGCCTCTTTCACCACCTCTCAAGTATGTGGGCCTCTAAACTCATGCATCCTAATCCTCTATATGAAATGTAGTACGTCAATTTGTGGTCCTGACCTTTGGTATGTCTCAATCAACCTATTGATGCTTTCTAGCATCAAAGACAAACTACACCTAGTAGGTGAATTGGCAGGGATGTTACCCAGATCTTGTGTGATGCACATATGTTGGGTCATAACATCCTCCAATGTGATACTATTTGTAGCATCGTCCCACATAGGGATCGTTGTTGCACTTTGATCCTTGGCTTGGCCCTTTTAAAGGTCTATAAACCATAAACATAGTTTAAAATAAGTATTTAACAAACTAGAAGCATAATAACATATACATTAAATTCAAACACATCAGTTGAAGATGATTTAAAAATTAAAAATAACTTCAAGACATAAACACATAAAGTTTAAAGAGGATTTAAAAATGCAAGTGGTGTACCTCAAATAGGTGAAAAAAGTCCATTATTGGTAGTGTGATCATTAGCAGTGATAGAAATATTGTCACTAACACTTTGATTAGCATCAAAGGTAGGATATATTAGTCGAACATGCACCCTAGATGGGCTACGTGATCTATCACGAGCCCAACCATGTATAGAAAATCCCCACACACTCCAATGGTCTGCGGTTGGGGGTCATATAGGAGATGCCTCTACATATTACATATAATATATTTACACCAATCCAAGAAAAAAATGTTTACTTAGAAAGAATGTTAATAAGAAAACCATTTCTAAACTCAGGTAGAATAGTCTAACCTCAAGTCATAAACTTTAAAGTCCACTTTTTGATAATATATCAACCAAAGTATTGAGTTCCATGTAAATGCAATCGAAAGAAGTGATCAAATCTACCTTCACACTTTTTTCCATTTCTCAATAATGCATTTTATTCATAGAGCATAAATATGTAAATATATAAGTAAAAAATGAAACAATCCTATTTGCAAAATATTAAAATCTAATGCGAACCAAATACTCCAATAGAATTTAAGTTCTTATAATGTTTGACTTTGACACATGACAACACAATACATAATGAAATAAATGGTAAAAATTAGAAATGAGTCGAAATGTTTTTATTCACTTTAAGTGCACTTTTCATTATGGATTTAATGTATCTATCAAGGATGCATTGTTGAAACATGAACTTATATATATATATATATATATATATATATATATATATATATATATATATATATATATATATATATATATATATATAGATATATATATATATAATGTTATATGTGTGTGTGTGCGCGCGTGTTAATTAGTTATCCTATGTTAAATGTTATAGTTATGTTGCACATGTTATGATGTGTTAGGTTATAGTTATACATAATTTATAGTTGTTTACAATCATGTTTTATATATATATATATATATATATATATATATATATATATACACACACACACACACACATACATATATATAAAGTTATAGATAAATATAGCTATGTTGTGTTAGAGTTATAGTTAAGTATTATATATAACTATGTTATGTTTTGTTATATAGTTACGTGATGTTATATACATTTATATGTTATACAATTTCTAGCGTTATATATATATAATAAAATTTAATTAAATAACATTTTTATTTTATTTTTAACCTTAAAAATTAATATTTTATTTAACTAATTAGCTTTTTAAAACTAGTCATACTATATTTAATATTAAAAAAATATTGGAAATATAAATTTATTTAAATTTAAAATAATAAAATAAAATAATTTTCTTATTTGATAAATATTGGTTCACCATGAGCAACCATATTCATCATGCCAATCTCAAACTCCTAATATATTTATTTATTGGTTATAGTTTGGTTGTTTTTTGTTTTGGAATATATTTTGAGTCAAATTTGTTTGAAATTTAAAATGCATTTTAAATAACAAAACATTATGTTTTTTCTGAAAAATTAATTCAGTAAATTCCTAACGAAAAGCTTTAAAACCTAAAATAATTAGAATATGATGATGTTACCATTTGAAATCAGAAAATATTCATAATAAACATGCTACCAAATTGGAAAAAAAAAATTAAAACATAAATTATAGTTCTTTTGGTTGTTTCAAATCGTTTTCTTGGTGGTTTTGTGGTTTTCTGCATTGTTTTCAAGGTCTTCTAGGGTTTCTTTTGTGGTTTTCTAAGTTGTTCTTAGTTGTTTTTAAGGTATTTTTTGGTGTTTTTTTTTGTTTTCATGCCTTTCATCATTTTTGTATAGTAATATTTTTTCAAATTAATTTATTTAATTTTGAAAGAAAAATTAAATAGAAAAGACAAAAAGGATAAGAAACCTACCTTGGCTTGAGCCTCTAGGACATTGGCAAGGTTGTTGGCAAGGTTGCTTGGGTTGCTCCATTGTCCAATTACTCAATCGAGATGCAATGCCTCATTCGAGCTCTTGTTTATCCTGCATCTATGCAAATTACTAACGTAGACTGCAGCCACACATTTTAATAGAAAATAAGGGATCAATCAAGTGTTAGAGATTGATCGAGACTTAATGCTTTATCCATATGATGCCTCTAGAAGTTTCCTAAGGCCATCCACTCCTTTTGGCTAGAAATTGGATGAGGGATGGAGTTAAGGAACATCAATCCCTTTATCCCTTCCTCCATGGAACTAAATCTTATGTTTGGCAGGGCATTCATTATCACCATTTATGGCATAACTTCCTTCATTCACCTATAAAAAGACCACTCATTTAAGTGATTAGGGGCTGGAAATCATTGAATTATACGGAGATGCTGTTAGTATGAGACTTGAGATGGTTTCAAGTATTGTAATGATGTCAAAATGTCTTGCTTTTTATGAGGAGATGATGGGATTGAACTGGAGGAGTGACACTGAATCAAGAAAATTGGGTTGTAACTCTTCCTTTTACTAATAAAGTGTTCAAATATTTTTTCATATGTTTGTATTGATCATTGATGCTTTCATATGTGTATTATGTACTTGAATCCATTCTATGTTTAATCAATTGATCATTATCATATGCTTTGATCGATTTTTGTCTTCTGTTTGTGTGCCAGTACTTTTCAAGCAGATTAAGTATAGAAAGGAGCGACGGAATTGGTCAAGGGAGATAAGGAGTAAGTGAAAGCTTCAGGTAGGCTTCTTTATTATCTTATTTAATCTATTGGTTATAGAAAAAGTAGAGAATTCTTTGCACTATTGTTCTAGACTTAACTGCTAGTCTAGGGGTTTAAGCGTTTATCCATAGACACTAAAACTTCCCAAAACAAATTGGTGAATCCACTGGGGAGTGATTATCCGTCTTAGTAGCTTATCAGCCTCTTAAGACATTTTTACATACTGTACTTGTGGTGGTTGATTGAATTTCGGTCTTATTTCATTGAAAATTGAGTCAAAACTGTTTTAAATTGCCTTCAAAAATGGCTTATTGTCACCAGCGCAGCCCAATGAAGGACACAGTGAACTGCAATGCACTTCCTGCATAGAGCCAGTGCATTGAAGCACACTATCTCTCACTATAGCCTGCGCTAATCCCTTGAGGGTCAGTCTCCCATCTAGGAGCTGAAGTTTTGTGCCAATTTTCTCTTATTTGAATGATTTGTTGAATGTCAATGATGTCTTGTCTCTGAAAATAGTTTTTCATCTCCTTAGCTGGACCTACTTAGACTAGGATTGATAAATGTTTCTTATGTATTTACTTTGTCATTTTCAATCTATAGTCGAAAGTTAGATTTTTTTTTGTTGATTGATCTTTGTCGAAAGAAAGTGTCGTAAAATCATCTTTTCCTTCGAAAATTGAATTGTCATAAAGTCCTCATTGATGAAAGATCGATTGATTGATGTGTGCATATGACTAGTCTTTTCGTTGAAAGTGTCATAATTCCTCATTTCTTTCAAAACGAAAGTGCCATAAAGTCTTCCTTTCCTTGAAAAGAAATTGTCGCAAAATCGTCATTTTTATGAAAAGAGTTTATTGATCAATTGTGCATTAGTTTTCCTTTTTGTTCATTCACATTAAGGGAAATCAAAAATAAATACATGCATGTTGCATTGAAAAAGTTTGTGTGTGCTGAGAGGAATAGTGTAGGGACTTTTCATTTAGATTTTTCTCTTTGCTCTTTGATCAAAAGAGATCTGATTGCTCTATCCCTAAGTAGCTAGGAATTTCATCGTTAAATTGAATGGAAAAATGCTTATCATGATAGTTGCATTCCTAGGAATTTCAGAATAAATCACATGGTGAACTTGAAAGGGAAATTCCTAAGCAAGATCAACTTAAAATAAACATCAATTTACCTAATGGAGCATTGTCATTAATGAGAACATTTAGTGGTTCTAGGCTAGAGACGTGTTATGGTGTCGTAAAATAAAGTAGTTGCCACTAACTTGTCTACAATACATCCCAAGTGTGATACCTCATTCCACGTACGTGAGTATATCGTACCTCATCCATGTACCTTCGGGTATATAGGGCAGTGTTACAATACATAAAGTATATGGGAATGCTCTCACTGTGCGGTTTTTCATTAGACAACGCTTATACTAGCTAGGCCTCCACATACCTTCGGGTATATATGGGAGCACAAATCTAGGTTGCTATCCATCCTTATGTAACTAAGTCAGCCACCTTGTAAACTGTGATACACCGAACACAGAATTCAAGGAGATTGATTGCCCATACTTCTTGGTTCGCCAGGAGGTATTCTGCAGTTCACAGTTCCTTTGTAAACCTTTTGCCTAGTATACCACTTTTTGTTTATTTCTTTTTTGATAATAAAATTAATCAAAAACTTTGGAGGAACATCAACCCATAACCCATCACTCGCGACACTAATTCGGGCAAAGCAATCTTGCTTAACTGAGTCTAGTACATCAAGAACTCCTAGTTCTTCATCTGAGTTACCTAAATCATCTATTTCGATAAGTACAGAGACTCCAGTTACTCCAACTATTTCTGGTACATCCATTCCTGAAGAAGAATTTTCACAATTACCTGAGGACATTAGCACTAATCCTAGTGAAACAGTAACCGAAGTTGTTCAACAAAAAATTTCATCCTCAACTTGAAATTGCTCAACAAGAAATTACTTTTGAACTTGAATCAGTTCAACTAGAAGTTAATCCAGAATCTATCCCAGTTCAAACAGAAGTTACATCTGAACCTGAAGTTGTTCAAGAACCTCTTTATGAAACTGTTGTTCATTTACCCGAACATCTGGACTTCGAATTTGAGCATTCAGAAGTTGTTACTTTACCAGAAGACGATTAACTGGTTACCCCTCAAACATTAGTAACTATTGAAACTTCAACTTCATTAACAACAGAAATCTTTTACAGACCTAATGGTGAAGTTCTTCCACCAGGTTTAATTGCTATAGAGGAGGAATTGGAAGAAGATTCCACGCCTAGAACCCCATTTCACTTTGGAACTAGGCTTTATATTTACCCTAATACTCCTGATTTTTTCGCTTCATTTGATCCTGCTTATTTTCAAGTACCCGTCGATTCTTTAGGAAATCTTTTGGGTTAGTTAACTATGGTTGAAAAACCATCAACATCTCAGACTATATCATTTGATGCAGTTGCAGTAGAATCTTTTGTTGTGACCTCTTCAATGTTTTCTACCACACCTGAGTCACACCTGTATGGTGAATCATCTATCCCGGTTGGTTACCAATCATTTTCTCGAACCCACTCAGGGGTTGCTTCTACACCATGGTCATCACCCATGTCCTCAACTGGAATTTTACCTGGTTCTTCTCTAATGGGAACTCGACAGTTTGATCCTGCATATCAGTATCAAGCTGGGCAATCTAGTCAACAAAGACCTATGTATCCATTAAATACTAGATTGCCACCATATGGAGAGCAATATGCTTATTCACCATATCCTCCTTATTCCGGGGACTGCCATATGGTAATATCCCATAGTATTCAGGTCAATGGAAACCAACAATGCTAGTTCAACTAAGGCTTGTGTATCCAACACAACCAATGCAAACTGTGTCAGCTATTCCCACTACACATGTTGTTACTATTGTACCACAGTCACAAGTTCAAAACTGTTGTACCTCAACCAATACAAATTGATCCTTCTACCTTGCAATCAGAAGTTTCAAGTCAAGAAGTTCAAGTTCCTCAAGTTGTTGGACAACAACCACTTGTTTCCAGAGTTCAGCAACAACCTCGGGTTAGTATACCCTTATCTGGACTAACCCAGGATTACATTGTTATAGTTTATTCACAACCTGGCCAAACATTCATTGTTGGATAGAAACAACCGTTATATCAACAATAGTTGTACCAACAACAACAACAATTGATTCGACAACCATGGCAGCCTCAATTTCAACAACCCCAATTCCAACAATTCCAACCCCAGTTTGAACTTGTTCCACAGGCTCAACCTGGTTTTGGTCAATCTCAAGCTTACCAGGGTCTTGGTCAACAAGGCTTTGTAGGTTATGGACAACCACACATTCAACCTGGTTATCAACAACCATACCAAGGTTACCAAATGTAGATGCCCTATATCAATATGCAAAGACCTATTGCTTAGGCGATTCCATCATATCCCAGGTATGCTCAACCTGACTTGAATTGACAGTTGCCATTTGTAGCAACTTTAGAATTACTAGATTTAAATTGGCTCACTAATGATCCAATTTTATATTCACCTTAGTGGTCGGTAATTCCGCATAAGTTACCATCTGACATTCCAAAATTTAACAGAAATCTTGGAGAAGAACCATCAAATTATATTATGACCTTTCATTTGTGGTGTTCATCAAACTTTTTAAATGACGACTCGGTCAGACTTCATCTTTTCCAAAGAACACTTACTGGTCTAGCTTCTAAATAGTACATTGAATTACCTAGAGCTTCTTTCGATAATTTCACCACTTTAGCCACTACTTTTTTGACCCACTTCCAGTTACCTATCAGATACAAGACTGGAACGAAACTCCCAACCAACTTTAAATACACTACTACTACCCATATATTAGATCATATTCATGAGTGGCGGCATCATCGTTGAATGATTAAGACATATGCTTCCGATCAGCTTTTAGCTGAGTGCTTCATAAAATCCTTGTTGCCATCAATCACCGAGGATGTGGCAAAAGGTGGAGTTGTCATAGAAGATTAAGTTATTGCTTGTGCCAAATACTTGGATTTGATTTACACACAATCTAGCATGCTTTATGATAAAATTCCCAATGCTCCTCGACCATCTTTCACTATTCCACCTCCTCCACAATCAAGTAAGGACTCTCATGTTGGCAAGGGTGTGATCGGTTCTTCAAGCACAAAAATAGCATGAAGACCATCTGGTCAAACTCTTGCTATTTCCAATCAAACTACCAATGCATAAGAAAATACTCTTGCGTCCGAGATTAATGCCATGTCATCTGACAAAAGAAAAAATCCAAAGAAACTAGGGAGAAAGAAAAAGGGGAAAAACAAAAAGAAACAAGAAAATTCCCCTCCAAAGAAATCATCTCATTCCTCTCCTTCGGTAAGGAAACCTCATTATCCATGTCTGATATGTAATGATGGGCATTTTACAAGAGATTGTCCACATCGCTCTGAGGTCTCTAAACTTTTAAATACTTCAAACACATCGGCAGTGTTGACTGATCCATTTCCAAGACCAGAGACACATTTGGTTGCAACAGACCATGCTTCCACATCTCAAGTACTTATGTTATCCATCACAAAGCCAAAAAATGAAGTTTTGGTGTCAACAAGAAACAAAGATTATGGAAACCAGTCGTTGTCGAATAATTAGGCCACTGATCAACCTAATCCTTCAACTTTGACTTCATCTAAAGTTGTTCCACCCATTGTACCTAAATTAACAATAAAACCACCAAAGGGAGTTGTGCACAAATTGACATTCAACCCTCGGGCTCAAGTAGCTCAAAATTATAACATAGTGGAAGATCTTGCTCAATCACCTTCTGTTATGTCGACACTCTAGGTGTTGTTGAACTGTCCCTCCCAAAATCAGGCTTTACTGTCAGCAATAGGTGGAATAAATCCTACAGATTCAAATCTTTTGGTTTTCAATCATGTGGGATATTCACCACAGATACCAGTGCAATTAGCTTTCTGAATCCAAGTAAAAGATCTCAATAAGAATGTTCACTAAACTATTATTGATGAGGGGGAATCTTGCATTATGTCCATGAGCAGCTGGAAAACACTTGGTTCACCATCGTTGTTACGATCACCAATCATGTTGAAAGCTTTTGATGGAAGAACATATACTCCATGTGGGATTTTGAGTAACCTGCAAATCAAACTTGGGGGCAAAACAGTTACTGTTGAAGTTGAGGTAGTTGACGAACCCCTCGATTAAAACATTTCACTCAAAAGGCCTTGGGTATATGTTATGGCTGCTGTGGTTTCCATGTACTTTTGTACTATTGCATTCCCTTTTAAGGGTGGAATCATAGTCATTGAATAGCTAGCCTTTTTTGCCAATAGTTCATAGGGTACAGGAAGAATTCTGTTGGTACACAAACCCCTGTTGTCACTTCAAAGTGTTGGAGTAGGTGTCTTTAAAGATCCTTCCCCAATGGGTACTTTTATCCTCCTGTCACCATCTAATTTTGTGGAAGTAGCGAGAGTAGAGACTTGCAACATGATTTCCTCCACCTCATCTGATTTAAGGAGGATTACCAACCAAGTTGAAGATGATAGTAATATTGAGGTGATGCCATTAAGCCACATTGAATCATCATAACAGTCAATCTTTCGGGCTTGTGCGGCAAACCCAAATCCGCACTCAACATTTGTATGGGTAGATAGGTTGTTAGAATATAGTACCTCTTCGGATCCTTTTTCACGTATACATTCTACAGATGAAGGAATCATCCAATCAATGATGATAGGAGAGGAACCGTCAGAAGATTATCATCATTGTTCCCATCTTCCAGATGACATCGAAGATTATTCAAATGAACTAAACCGCCCATCAATCGTTGATTTCTTGTCGAATTCTGTTAGAGTAGATATTGTAAATTCTGAGCGTAATTTGTTAAACATAGAAGAGACGATTTCTATAAACATTTCGACCAAGCCTAACATTGTTTGGAACATTCATGTTGACAAATATTGTTCTCCATTGGAACTTGATAATTACCGAACTCTCTTTCATGAATTTAGAGATATTTTTGCATGGTCTTACGGGGAGATGCCAGGAATTGACTCAAGCATTGTTGAACATGAAATCAAAATGTACCCTGATTTCAAACCAGTACGACAGTGGCTTCGACCTATTCATCCAAAGAAAGTCATTGCCATTAAAGCAGAGGCTGAAATTTTTTTGCGTGCTGGATTCATTTTCCCTATACCTATTACTGATTGGATATCTAACATTGTTCCAGTTATGAGAAAACAAGGGACAATTCGAGTGTGCGTCAATTATAGGGATGTAAATCAAGCATGTCCAAAATACAGTTATCCTACACCCTTTATCGACTAGATTATTGATGAATGTGCCAGATGTGAAATCTTCTCATTCATGGATGGATTTTCTAGCTATAATCAAATCAATATTCGCCCACAGGACCAATCTAAAACAACTTTTATTTGTCCGTGGGGCACATTCGCCTATCAAAAGTTACCTTTTGATTTGAAGAATGCAGGGGCTACATTTCAGAGGGCGATGAATTCTGCCTTCCATGACATCAAGCACATTGTTCAACCTTATCTTGATGATTTGCCTGCTCATTCACGAAAGCGGACTGATCACTCGCAACATTTGAGAGCAATATTTTTATGATGTCGACACTACAAGATATGGCTCAATCCACACAAGTGTGTGTTTTGTGTTGGCTCTGTTCGATTACCTGGATTTGTGGTCTCAAAAGATGGAATTTGACTCGATCCAATTAAGGTTCAGGGAATCCTTGACTTGCCTCCACCTTTAAACTTGTTACAGTTACATAGACTTCAAAGGAAGGCAAACTTTCTGAGGAGGATCATTCCAAACTATGCTGAATTGGCTAAAGGCTCTACTCGTCTATTGAAGAAATGGGTACTCTTCCATTGGGATCAGGTTGTGCAAGCTTCCTTTAATGCTCTTAAAGATTCCCTAATTAGAGCATTATTAATGTATGCCCCAAACTATCAAAAAGACTATTACCTGTATCTCGTCGCTGCAGATACAACCATTGGCATGGTTTTAGTCCAAGAAGAAAGTGGAATTGAACATCCTATTTATTACTTAAGTCATAATCTCAACAATATAGAAAGTAAGTATTCCTATGTCAAAAAGTTAGCTTGGCAGCCATTCAAGCTGTGCAGAGATTCCGTCATTACATCCTCCTCTGTAAAACTACAATTGTTTCGGATTGCAACCCTATGACATAAATTTTGCCACATCAATTGATGGGGGGAAAATATTCAAAATGAATAGTTATTTTACAGGTGTTTGATTTGGAATTCATCAAATCTAAATTAAAGAAATCTCTTGTTTTCGTCGATTTACTTCATGACCTTCCCTCATCCTCCAATGATTCAAGATCAGAAGCATCAATCTTGGATGAGTCTCTATTTCTTATCTTGTCAAGTGATCCGTGGTATGGAGATATATTGGTCTATCTCTAGACCCAAGCTTTCCGGCCTAATACCTCTCGCTCTAAATAATGACATACCTGATACCAAGCTAAATATTATTTTATCATTGGTGATATGCTTTATCGTCATGGTGTTGATACGATTTTATGTAGGTGCCTCACTCTTGAGGAAACTGAGAAAGCTTTGAATGAATTTCATTCAGGTGCTTGTGGTGGACACTAATTTGGATATGCTACCACGCAGAGAATTCTCCGTGCTGGTTACTTCTGGCCAACCATATTCAAATATTGCATTATTGTTGTCAGAAGTTGTCATGCATGACAGATATATGACCAAAAAACCATATTACCACTGCATCCAGTCGTTGCTGTTAGCCCATTCGCCAAATGGGGCATTGACTTTATGACATGTAACCCCACCTCGGTCGGGGGGCTTGGGTATATTATAGTCGTCGTTGACTATTTTACCAAATGGGCCAAGGCGATGCCAACATTGAACAATAGTGGCGAAACAGCTGCTTTATTTTTCTTCAACCATGTGGTTGCCAGGTTTGGTGTACCACAAGCCATAGTTATAGATCATGGATCGCATTTTCACAATCACATGATGATTGAGTTGATGATAGTTCTACTCCATACTACCCACAAGCTAATAGACAAGTTTAGGCCATCATCTAAGTCCTTAAGTGCATGTTGCAGAGAATTATTGGAGTTCATAAAAGAAATTGGCATTTAATTATGTACTCATCTCTATGGGCATATCAAACTTTGGTGAGAAATGCAACCGGATTCACACCCTTTCAATTGGTGTATCGTTTGGAAGCAGTCTTACCAATTCAATGTGAAATCTCATCTCTCAAACTCACAATTGACCTGCTACCGGACACTTCTAAAGAAGAAGCACATTTCTTGGAGTTAATCCATCTATATGAAACCCTTCGTGATGCTGCATTGGATAACGAAGCGCATAAGAAATGTATTAAGGCGCAATATGATAGAAATGCAAAGCCTCGTGTGTTGTTAGAAGGTGACCTAGTCTTGCTTTACTATTGGGAGTCCGATAAACTTGGAGCAGGAAAATTTGAACCGCTATGGATGGGCCCTTATATTTTAAAGCGTGTTTGGATGAAAGGTTCCTATGAGTTAGTGTACTATGATGGAATTCCATTGTCACAACCTCGAAACGGTTGTACCTTAAACGTTACTATGCTTAGTTAAGTGTAGTAAAACTCACTGTATATATGCTTTGATTGCATGTGTGTGTGTGTGTTTCTTTTAGAGTTCTTATTTGGTTAAATCCACTTTACATTTGTTGCAGATGTCGAACTTTTCAGAACCATTTGTTGGTTACACTGATGGGGCTAGTCGTAGTATGAAAAACTTATCTTCTACAGGATGGGCCATTTTTGCTCCAAGCAACGAGTTAGTGAGTTTTAGAGGGATTTGTATTAGTCGATCGACAAACAATATCGCTGAGTATAGCACGTTGATTGAACTTCTCTCTGATGCCATTTCACTTGGCATACGCCGAATCATCATTAGGCTGGACTCACAACTCGTTGTACTACAACTTTCTGGCATTTATACCGTTTGAAACCCAGCAATTCATTGCATGTTCCTTAGAATTCGTATTTTGGAAAGGTATTTTAAGTTCATTCAATATCAACATATTTCCAGAAATCTAAACACATTAACTGATTCTCTAGCAAATTATGTGTTAAATAGACATTTGTGACATATGTAAAGTAAATATTTTCAATTCACATCATCAGTTGAATAGGATTGCATCACATAACCATAATAAAACTCTGAAATTAAAATACATAGTTGTTTTAAAAGATTTTACAAACAGTTTGTGTCGAAGACAAAAATTGGTCATCTGACCCAAAAACTCAAAATGTATGCAGAAAACATCTAAGTAGATTAGTGGTGCTCATGATAACAAGTCATAGCCTGTGCTATCATACGTAAAAGTCTCATCCAATGACTCGGAATTCCAATAGTGTGGCGCTGCAGTCGCATAGGCAAATCCTTGATCTGGACATTCGGAATGCTTAGGGTCAAACCCTCTTTGTGGTCCTGCAGTTCAGCTAGTGTCTTGGCTAAATCTAAGTCTCAGAGAACTGCTCTCCCAATAGGTCTCTGTGCTGGTCAACCTACCACTTGTTGGTGCCCCACAGGTCGAACAGGTCGAACATCTGCACACATAAAAAATGATTTTGTTTAGTCTTGGAGATAATAAAAAAACACAAAAAAATGTAGAAACTTTAAAATCAAAAAACACTTTGGTCAAAAAATTTACCTATAGCACCCCACTGTGCTCCGACTGGTAACATCAAGTTTGGATCTCCATGGAAATCCATCCCTGAATATGGATACTCTGTGATTTCCATATCCTGTTGATCAAGCCACTCAAAGAATGCAGGGGTAAATGTAATCAATGACTGACCAGCATGCCTAGCCATAAGATCTACCCATCTTTGCATCTGTGGATCTCTAGGTTCAGATACACCCAGTGAAACAAGTTGTGGCTGCATAAGTGGAATTCTCTCCAAGGAGAAAGAAATCAGGATCAACCCCTAGCCAAAGTTATTTGTGTTTCCTCTTTTCACCTTGGTCAGTTGTTATTTCAAGGATGAAAGTATTGCCTCGCACCAGTTGAACACTTTTGGCTCTAAACACTCTAATGCATACTGTATGTGTGATCTATTTTCCAAATGTAGTGTCACGCTACCAGCCAATTTGGCAATCATAAAAAGGATCGTCCTCAATGGTAAATCACTAACATCCCTAATGTTAATATTTCCGTCCCTGCTAGGCTGTGCACCTAGCTGACAGAACTGTCGTATGTAATCTCTCACTGATTCACCCCCTTTGGCAAATCCAAAAAGTGAGATGGGGGCACCCCGCCTCGATAGTCTGGTAAGAAAGTATATGTCATTGATGGTAATTGAGACCACTTTGTCTCTAATGTGAAATGCTTGATTAGTAGGATTCCATGAATGAACAAGGAACTGCAAAAGCTCAGTTTGCTGCCTCATACAAGATAATCAGAAATATTTGAGTAACCCGCAATTCCTTAGGGCCTCAACCGTGCCCAGGTTATTTAGGGAAATCATATCCTATTCTTCGTGCTCTCGTTCCCTCCATGTAATCGTCATTCTGATCCTATGAGTACCTCAAAATACAACAATAAGGCAAATTAGGATCCATTTCTTGCAAAAAGACAGAAGAATTTTTGGGTGAAAACAACTGAATGAAATTGGGTTTTGTGCTCAACACAACCCAACCTTAGGGACAATGCGTTGCAATATAGACAACCTTCTAGGTGAATGCACTGTAGCACACCTTTCGATGATGAAAGGGTACGTTGATCCCAGGTTGGAAAATTGAAACCCTAGGGGCCCCAAAAACTCAAAAATTTTGCCTAAAACTAAAAATGAATGATATGAAATGAAAAAGAATAGAGATAGCTCCTACCTAGTCTAGATGGCACGAGGAATGGTCCAGTGAATCTTCTGCAATCAACTGGTGAAATTTGAGGTAAAAACTGCTCCAAAGCACCAAAATCAAAGGGTAAATGTGAAATGGTAAAAATGAATGGTAAAACTTGTTTTTATGTTTATTTCTTACACAATAATCGAGTAAACATTAGTTTTTATTCATTTTATCCATGAAATGGATATTTTTAATCTATTTTTGATGGTTTTTTGGGCAGGTTTGACAACTGACATGCAAAATTTGACGTGCTAAAATGTAAATTGAACATCTTTGACCACAAAGAAAACTTTTATCTCTTTTTCAAGCTTTGTTAAAAATGAAAAAGGAACTCTCTTGGAGTCCTTTTTAAGCTCTTTTCAGACTCTCTAAACATGAAAAGATTGTTGAACACTTGTCATTTCCAGCTCGTTAACGGATTGGAATTGATATCTACTCAATATAAGTTTAACCCTTTTTCGGGCTGAGATAGATTAACTAGGAAAAAGGAATGCGTTGATCGAACATGATCAATAGGTTCTCTCTCGTATTGTTCTATGATTTTTCGGAATTGAGAGACAAATCTATGAAAAAGAACTTTTAGAGTTTTCATTTTGTACCTTTTCAAACACTCTAAACATTAAAAGGACCGAGTTATCTTTGTCATTAAACTCATTAAAAAAATCAAATAACAACAAACTTGTCCATCTAGACAAGACCGAGTTCACCTTCACCTGACTCGTTAAAGCATAAAATAGTGATGGATTCACCCAAAGGGTGGAATTATACAACAAGCATATGTTATCCTCCTCAAGATTGATAAAAATAAAGAGGTACTGATCAACAATGACTGGGGAAAATGGAAAAAGGGGAGAACACTTTATGGTAACAAGTCATTTTCGAACATGACACTTTCACCTCATCACCATGACTATGTGGGTTGGGTCATTCAGCTTAATGGTTATCACACTGTTGGTATATCATACCATCCATTACATTGTTTTGGGTCAATGCTACCAATTCATTTTAGTGTCGCTGACATGTTCAAGAGAAGTCATTCAGTTCAAAATTCATCCTTTGCAATACCGTAAACCTTCATTTTCATGACCGCCATTCCTGAACCTTCTGTCGTCAGTCAATTTTCATCTCCAAAATCATTTACCTCATTTCATGTCGTTGATGTGGGATACATCAAGGCCCTCCTGTGACGAGTCGCTTCTTGTCGACATCAGCACATTATCCAAGAAGTTGACTTAGAAACACCCCTTCAGTACTTTGAGGCTTGCATACATCAATGGCAGGTTTCTTGCTTTTGGCGATAGGTTGACATCACTGGCCTTCGACTGAAAGACTTTGTATGGTGTTCGACATCAAATCATTTATTCACTCCATGCAAAATGTACTGTAGTACCTTGAGGGTCATCATCATTATTGGTGATTCCTCTCACATCTGTTAACGACTTGCATCATTGGCTGGTAATTAGACGATGTGTTCCTATGTTCGACTTTAGATCATCTATTCACATGATTAGACTTGTACTTAAGTGAAATATTGAACAAGAATGAAGACCTCAGATCTAGTTTCATCCATCTGAGCTGCAATATGTTCAGGAGTACTAAATCAAATGTACAATGGCCTTACATTCATGGTCATCCATTCATGGGTCTATATCTGTAGATGACTATATTTGTACATGTAATGAAAGTTTATAAGCTGAGCATGGGTATGCCTTCCCTCAGTGAGTTCGTGAGGAAAAAACAAATTATCATGATATATGTATTGTAATTGATGCAGGTCACCTTCTAGTTTGAAGCCTCCTCTCCACATAGTAAAGCATTTCTCTCAACATACATATTTACAACTTCATGCTTTAGGGGGAAACTGTTACAGATCCATTTGGGCACATCAACCCCGACTTACAGATCAATACTATTAGGGCCCATCAAACCCTCATTCAGTTGTTACATGCCCTTAATGAAGTTAACCATCAGAATGCTTCCTTCTCAAGAGATTCCATGACTAAAATCATCCAAAAACTACCTCTAAGAAGATCAACGCAGCAGGCCTTTATCACAGTGCACTACAGTGCAGCCCAATACACTACCAGGGTGCATTTCATCACACTTGAGCCATCTTTGGCCCGCGCTGGGTGAATTTGAGCGAAATCCGCATTAGGATTTGGAATATTCTTAACCATAGGATGCCTCTAGAAGTTTCCTAAGGCTATCCACTCCTTTGGGCTCGAAATTGGATGAGGGAGGGAGTTAATGAACATCAGTCCTTTTATCCCTTCCTCCATGGAACTAAATCCTAAGTTTGGGAGGGCATTCATTATAACCATTTATGGCATAACTTCCTTCATTCACCTATACAAAGACCACTCATCTAAGTGATCAAGGGTTGGAAATCATTAAATTATAGGGAGATGCTATTAGTATGAGATTTGAGTTGGTTTCAAGTATTGTAATGATGTCAAAATATCTTGCTTTTTATGAGGAGAGGATGGGATTGAACTGGAGGAGTGACACTGAATCAAGAAAATTGGGTTGTAACTCTTCCTTTTACTAATAAAGTGTTCAAAGCTTTTTCCATATGTTTGTATTGTTCATTGATGCTTTCATATGTGTATTATGTACCTGATTCCATTCTATATTTAATCAATAGATCATTATCATATGCTTTGATCAGTTTTTGTCTTCTATCTGTGTGCAGGTACTTTTCAAGCTGATTAAGTATAAAAAGGAGTGACAAAATTGGTCAATGGAGATAAGGAGTAAGAGAAAGCTTCAGGTAGGCTTCTTTACTGTCTTATTTAATCTATTGGTTATAGAAAATGTAGAGAATGCTTTGCACTGTTGTTCTAGACTTAGCTACTAGTCTAGGGGTTTAAGAATTTATCTGTAGACACTAAAACTTCCCAAAATATATTGTCTTACAAATTATATTCAATGTAAAAAGAGTTTTCTCCCTTGAATATGAATATAATTATTGGTTTCTTATCATTGTTAGGCTACAAGGTTCATAACACCTGAGCTAACACTAAGGGAAGTTTGGATTGGAACTCTGTATGACATACTAGGAAGAATTGTTAGTGATGTGTACAAAATTTCCATTGTTCCTTAAAGTTGAGCTAAAGAATTATGAAATGATATGGTCTCTAAAGAAAATACTATGATGCAACATCAAATACTTAGATATATCAGAAAGAAGGGTCTTTAAGTACTGCATGATAATGCTATGGTAGAAGTTATGTTTAACTTCTCTTGCAAATCTGATTTATGTTAACATTTTTTATATGGATAGAAGAATTAAGTAAGATTCTCCTCTGGTTCTGCAAGGTTAGAGGGAATATTATAGTTGATGCATAGTGATGTGGTTGGAGTTGTGTCCATTTAATCACTGGGTAAATCTATGTACTATGTCTCATTTATAGATGAATTCTTGAGGAGTGCATGGATTTATGTACTCATAAATAAATCAAAAGTCCTTGATAAGCTCAAAAATTTTAAGGCTCGTGTGGAAAATCAAATAGAGAAGAAAAATAAGCTGTCGAGGATAAAATGGTGGGGAATTTTGCAAGAATGAATTCAAATAATTCTATAAGAAATGTGATATAACAAGGAAAAATACTACTCCATACACACCTTAGTAGAATGGAGTTGTAGAAAGGATGAATAGGACACTGGTTGAGAAAACGAGCACGCTCAGTGGTGTTAAGTTAGGACAAGAATTATAGGCATGGGTATTGCAAACTATGTGTTATATGGTAAATAGATCATCCTCATCAACATCAGATGATACGACTCCACAAGATATATGGATTGGTAAGAGAGCTTCTCATAAACATCTTAGGGTATTTGGTTGTGATTCTTATGTAGATGTTCTAAAGGAGAAAATGGGTAAGCTAGATAAAAAGTTGAAAAGTTCATTTTTATTGGATATAAAGATTATCTAAAAGGTTATAAGTTATGGAACCAAGAAACTAAGAAGGTTGTGTATAGTAGAGATGTCGTATTTATAGAAATCAAAGATGTTATCAAATAGGAAGTCCTACCAAGGGAAAGAGATACAATGAATATAGAGTTGTAATTAAAGGACGATGACTCAGAATCTACAAAAGAACAAGAATTAGAAAAAGAAGGACAAATTTCAACACTAAGGAGATTGATTTGGGATAGAAAGAATCCAGATACATCACTTGATTAATGTTCAAATTTTGATTTTTTATTACTCATGATTATCCTAGAACCATTTGTGAGGAAGTGGAATTATAGAATGGAAAAGTTTGGAAAAAGGCCATGGTTAAAGAAATGATGTCCTTGGACTATACTAAGGCTTGGGATCTAGTGGCATTGTGAGGTGGAACAGATCCCATTCGAAGAAAATGGGTGTTTAAGAAAAAATTGAACATAAAAGGTAGAGTGGAGAAATAAAAATTTGGAATAGTAGAAAAAGGTTATTCTCAGGTAAATTAATTTGAATTTGGTGATATTTTATCTCATGTTGCAAATGCTGAAACCTAATCCTAAGGGATTGTGAAATTAGTGTAAATATTATAAATAGTAAAATAAAGAGAAATCAGAAGATGAAGAGACATTAGAAGATGAATCCCAATAGTCTCCTTCTCCTTGTACATATTTACATATTCTCTTACTGAAAATCATCAATTCATTCAGAGTTACAAATCTGGCCTGACATAGTATGAAAGATAAAAGTCCTTTTTAGCATATTTTCTTCTATATAACTCCTATTTTCTTACCATTATACTCTTTCCTATGCATTCTAAATTTGTGTGGTTAATTCCAGACTGTGCATTCACTAGTGATTCATTCATTAGCAAAGACTACTTTATGCATTGAAATTTTTGTGGAAATTGGTGCATTTGATGCATTTGGAGGGTCTGTGTTGGACTAATAACCATGCTATGGTGAGTTATTTTTATCACCGTGAGTTGGATCTCTGCAAAAAAATTTGGAAGTCGTTGATTGCTCTTTGCATTCGGAACATGTGTTGAAGCACTAGGGAAATTCTAAGGTCTAAAATGAGCCTCAAAACGAAAAGGTACAACCAAAATGAAATTTATAAGAACCAATAGGATTCAAGATTATGATGTCAACCATGAAGGATGATTCATCATTTTTGGAGTACAAATGTAAAAAAATTAAAAAACTACTTTTTCAACTCATATTTTCAACTTATCTCCCTATGGTTTTACTTAAATTTTGAGCGGGATCACTCATTGGATGTGGAATTTAATTACTTCAAGGACTACTATACCAAAAATGCAAAACACATGAAAAACATTGATCACAATCACATTTTTCATGTATTTCACATTTTTCATGTAGCAGGGTCTACCGAAAGTATGCAACATGGGTATTGCTTGGATGAGGAATTAAATTCCGCATCCAATGAGTTGTCCCACTCAAAATTTGTGTAAAAATGTAGGGAGATAAGTTGAAAATATGAGTTGAAAATGTAGTTTTTCTTTTTTCCTTCTAAAATTTGATGATATAATTTAATCTTATTTTTAATCTTTCCACTATTATTTTATAATATTCCTTAGGAGGCCTATTTGAGACTACAAAATTTCTCTAATATCCATGAGTAGAAGGGAGCAGTGTCATATTCATGTTTGAATAGAGTCAATTGTTCCTGTAGCTACGTTAACTGTGATACTATGAACTATGGCAAGTTTGAGTAGTCATTTCTCTATGTTGAAGGATGAAACTTAGAGATGGTGCATGTAACGACGTATTTTGTTGCACCTATTTATTCAAGACATGTGTTTTGAAGACCGTATGGAGTGTGTGCTCATTTTTTGAAGACCATGTGCTCCTTTATGCATTAATCTCTGGCTGTTGGAGATGCGTTGAACTTCATTAACTAGTATGAAGCATATGCATTGGTGGGTTCTGAAATCCATAGATAATATAAAATATGTGTAGTGCATTATGTCGCGTGGTTTGTTGTGTTCTGTATGTAGTATTCTTTGTATTTGTATGTGCGTTAAATTTGGTATGGGTGCTATATAATTCTAGTGCATTGACAATTCAAAGGTCGATATATATATGTTAAAAATCGTGCACGGTTCATTGGTTCTCTCCATATGTGGGTTTCTCGTTTGTATATTGAATGCATTTCTTAGATTGGAAGGCTTCTTATTGAAAGCGTTGATTGAAAGTATATATATATATATAGTTGGTGAGGGTTGAATTGAATATATATTTTATGTTTCTCTTCAAAAATGCAAATTATCAAGTGGGAACTAATCTCTAGCCAAAAAACCCCCCAAAAAATGAAAAAATAATATGAAAACAAAAAGTGTTGATAGTGGAATATTTTTAATTAATTAATTTATTTATTTATTTATTTTATTCTTTTGTGCAAAAAAACACCCTGAAAATGAAAAGTGTTGATGTTGGAATAACGTCTTTTTCTTCGAGGTAAATTTTGAACACTTTTTTAACAATGACATTAAGGATAAAATATCATTACTCCAAAAAAACTTGAAATTCCAACAATTTTTAGGCATGCCATTAAATATAAAATATCACGTCTTTAAGAGACCTTAAAATTCCAACATATTTTACCAACGATGTTAAAGATAATATACTTATAGTTGTTTTCAACCATAGCATTAAAGATAAAATATCATGACTCAATAAAACCTTAAAATTTTGACAATTTTTCAACCATGGAATTAAAACCAAAGATCATGACTACAAAAAACTTTAAGTTTTCAACATATTTCAAACATGGCATTATAGAAAATTTATGACTAAAAAATATTTCAAAATGAACACATGAATGATAGAGTCATTACACCAAGAATAAATTAGTTTTTAAGTGTTAAAAGTATAATGATTTTAAAATCTTAACCGAAGATAACTTGACACATTGCAACAAAAATTTAAAAATCAGCCATCAAATTGACACGTAGTGTAGACGAACTCAACTCATTATAATGAAAACTTAAAGACAAACCATGAAATTGAGACATTGTAGGGGTGGACTTGATCCATTATAATGAAAACTTTAAAATGAACTATTAAATTGACACATAATGTGAACGAGTTTCTAGTCGAAGATCAACAAAGACCCTACAAAATAAATAAATAAATAAAAATGAAACATACAAAATAAAACAAAAATTAAAACATTGAAAAAAATAAAAACAAAAACAAAAAAACAAAAAATGTTTTATAAAATAATAAAAAGTAAATAAAAATATATATTAAAACATTAAAAGAAAAAAAACAAAAACAAAAATTAAAACCTTCAGAAAAAACAAACACTAGAACAAAAACAAAAAAATCACAAAAAGTTTAAAAAATAATAAAAAGTAAATAAAAATATATTAAAACATTAAAAAAATTTAAAAATATGACAAAAGAACAAAAATAAAAACTACAACAAAACACAAAAACACACAAAAAGTTAAAAAAATAATAACAAGTAAATAAAAATATATATTAAAGCAGAAATAAAATAAAATAAAATAACAAATATATATATATATATATATATATATATATATGAAGGGCGGGGGAATGGGTTTTTGGGCTCTGACGTGGCCACAGGTGGGCAGGTGGCGAGCGCATCTCCCTGCACCTGCACATAGATAGAACTGAAATTAAATCGCAGTTATTTTGGGTAAATGCGATAGCTATTTCCGTGTTTTCCTCGACCGCTCGACAACCGTCTCACTGTCCTCGGTCAACTAACTCCTTTCCTAGCGGTTTCAAAGGCGATTTCTGTTTATGGAAACAATGGATTATGAGGAAGAGGAGATCGATTACTCCCAAGATCCTTATGAAGGACAATCCATTTTTTGCGGTCATGGCACTAACCCTAGCATAAACAAATCTACACCTTCTCACGCGGCTCTCTCGCTGACTATTGCATTCCCTAGATCTTCTGCATCGTCGTTGCGTATTGGATCACTCCCCTTGGAGACCCCAGGTTTAGATATTCCCCCGCTTTCCCCTAGTACGCTCAATCTTCTCTCTGCTATTACGCCACCCTCCCCTAATTTCAATCCGCTCCCCTCCTTTAACCCAGTGCTCCCCTAGAGATCACCCCATCCGGTTTTGGCAAACCCTAATTCCCTCCCTTCGGGATGCTTCGACTCCCCAGTCATAAACCCTAAATTGGCGACTCCCCTAAAGGATACAGGATCAGATCCATTGATGGAGCACCCATCGGCGCCAAGAACAGGAAAGTGAAAGGTTAAGTGCGTGAAGAAGTCCACAAAGGATCTTACCATCACCTTTGGTGAAGATATCCTAATGGGCAAGGTCATGGATAAGGCCAACAGAGTACTTGTCAGACATGTGTGAGGGAGGGCTTACTCAGCAACCAGGCTCTCAAATTGGGTACAGGAGATATGGGGTGGCATTCTTCAGGAGCTACTGGAGGTACAGAGCCTGGCTCGGGGCTGGTTTGCTCTACATTTTTCGAAAGCTGAATACACCGACCTAATCCTGGCCAAATATTGGCACATAGAGATGGAACCGGTCCTCCTCAAATGCTGGTCACCATTATTCGACCCGGAGCGAGACCTATTTGGGTATGATTACCTGGTCTACCACTACAATTCTGATCTGAAGCAATGTTTATTAGGATTGGCAACGCCCTTGGAACATATTTGGAATACGATAAGACTTATGTTCAGACAAAAAATCGGGCGCTGGCAAGAATACTGGTTCACTTGGACACAAGGGAGGGCTTAGAAGAGAAGATCACCCTGAAATGGAGGCATTACACCAGGATTCAGATCTTGGATTATGAGGGGGTACCGTTTCGTTGTAGAAGGTGTCACAAGGTTGGGCATGTATTCAAAGAATTCCCTCTGCTCATGAAAACAGTGGACTCCCTAGGCTTGCCTTCGTCTCTAAAAGGAAATGCTCCAGTGTCGGCATCCCAAGCCCCGGGTTCGGCATCGCGTATGAGTACACCGGCACCAAAGAATCTCAACTTGGGTGGATCGTTGAAGGAGGCAGAAGAAGCAAATAGGGCACCCTCACCCCCTTTGACTTGGGCTAGGGCTGCAGCAGCTGCGGAGGTGGCACGGAAATCGGGTACATCTACTTCCTCCCCTTTGATTTCACCTTCATTATCACTTTCCGTTGATGCACCTTCGGTTATATTTGCATCACTGGTTACTTGTGAAATCTCCCCCCCTTTGCCCATCAATGCACCATCCTCTCCTACTGTTCATTCCTCTCCACTCCCTCTAGAGGTCGTGGCCTCGTCCTGCCAGATATTGTCACACTCTTACAACCTTCGGTCAAGGCCCTTATCTTGTACCGACCCACATTCTGGTTTGGGAATGGTTTACCCTAGACCCCCTACTCTTTCATCCCGGGGGCGCAAATCTAACCTATCCAAAGCTATTCTGAAAGCTGGAGCTGAGGTAGTAACCAGTAAGCAATCCAACATGGAAGGGGTCCTTAGAGTACTGAAAACACCAGAGGGGGTTCCACCATGAAATGTCTATCCTTTAACTGCAGAAGTCTAGCTAGTACCTCTAAGAAAATAGCCATGCGGAGGTTGATTGAGAATGAACCAATTGATATCCTTATGCTGCAAGAAACTTTGGGCAATGCTGATTCCATTGAGCATACCCTCGCCACCCTGCGACCTGGATGGCATCACCATGTGCTGGATGCCATAGGTAGGGCTGGAGGTTTAGCCATTGGTTACAATCCTCGAACAATAAATGTATCAGCCACTTGGGGGGGAGCTGGTTTCATAGGCATGGATTTCTTCTCAGCGAGCTAGGGGAGACCTTGAGGATTATCAATGTATATGGCCCCTGCTAGAGGAGAGAGGAATTCTGGCAGAATTTTCTTGGATTAAGCATGAAATCTATAGATCAGATTATCATTGGGGGTGATCTTAATTTCTCTATGGGATTTGGGGAATCCTGGGGATCACATGCACAGGTTGACCCCTTGTCCGATTTCTTTAAAGACATTCTGGAGCTACATCAACTCGCTGATATCCCCATGAATAAGCCGATGCCTACTTGGAGGAACCGAAGGATAGGGGATGCTGCCCTGGCTAGGAGACTTGACAGATTCATGATCAAAATCCCCCTACTCCAGAGACTGACCAGATACAGACAATGGGTTGGGGCAGGGGGTAAATCTGACCATTCTCCTATCTATTTGGAAATTTTGGGACCTGAAGCCAAGCCAAGGGCTCCCTTTAAATTCAATCATGTCTGGCTTCAAGATGAGGAGTATACTAAACTAATCAAGGACTATTGGGTGTCCCACCCTATAACTAATCACAGATTGGCGGGAGAGGGTTTTTTCCATATTCTCTCTCAGCTTAAACAATTAACCATCGCTTGGGAAAAAGAGAAGAAGGCCAAGGATGATCGGAATATTCTGGACATTGAAGCTGAGCTGGAAACACTAATGGATGGTAGGAATCTTGGCTTTACCTCAGCTGAAGAAGAGAGCAAACTGATCAAGCTTGAGCAACACAAAGACAAGATTCTTAAGGAAAGGGAGGAAGCATGGAGATTGAAGAGCAGGGCCATATGGTTGAAGGCAGGAGATGACAATACCAAATTTTTCCAGAATTATGCCAAAGGAAGGAAGGTCACTAATATGATCTGGAAATTACCCCTTCCTAATGGAGAACTGGCAGACAATTTCCAAAAACTCTCTAGATTGGGCATATCTCATTTTCGGAGTCTGTTCAAAGTACCCCATGAAGCCAACTTAGCAGATATCATTCATGTGGCTGGACTTTTCCCCCGTTTTGTAGGTGAGGAAGAAGCAAATGAATTAACCTCATCGATTACTCTGGAGGAACTGGAGGGCGTTCTGAAGTGGTTCAAGAAGGATAAAAGCCCAGGACCCGATGGGTGGACTATTGAATTCTATTTGGCTTTCTATGATATATTGGCCTCGGATCTTCTTCAGGTTGTGGAGGAATGTCGTTCATCTGGGAGGCTATTCAATGCTATCAACTCCACCTTCATAGCCCTCATTCCTAAGACTGATTCCCCTGTCTCTTTTGATGACTTCCGTCCCATATCCCTCTGCAATTGCCTCTATAAGATTATTTCGAAAATCATTGCCAATCGTATCAGACCTATTCTTTCTCAGCACATTCTCCCTTAACAATTTGCTTTTCTTGAAGATCGCTAGATTCATGAAGCGATTGGCACTGCTCAAGAGGCCATTCATTCTATCCAAGCTCGCCATCTTAAAGGTATCATTCTCAAAATTGACTTAGCCAAGGCTTTTGAGCGGGTGGACTGGACTTATATCAAAATGTTGCTTATTCACCTGGGCTTTCCCCTCCCTTTTACAAATTGGATAATGGCCTGCATATCAACCCCCTCATGCAGTCTGCTCATTAAAGGATCCGCCTCCCCTTTTTTCCATGCTGAAAGGGGCCTCAAGCAAGGATGCCCTCTCTCTCCGCTCCTTTTCCTTCTTGTTATGGAAGGACTGAGCAGACTCATCTATCATGAAAAGCAAAATAGCAGATTATCAGGCTTGAAGATCACTGATCAGTGTTATTTAACACACCTCCTATTTGTAGATGATGTCATCACATTTTTGGATGGGAGTGTACGGGACACGACCACCTTTGATAATATTCTCGCCTCATTCTACAGGGCGACCGGTATGATGGCTAACCACTCAAAATCAACTATTTCCCAGGCTTATACTTCAACTCAAGAATCTGAACTAGCCTCGCATCATTTCCCTTATAACCCTTGACCATTGGATCAAGGGTTCAAATATTTGGGTTATTGGATCAAGCCGACGGGACACAAGATCGCAGATTGGACCTGGCTGATCACAAAATTAGAGAAACGGATCTCGCACTGGAGCCAACGCTTTCTATCCAGAGCAGGGAGGCTAGTTCTCATTAAATCAGTATTGGAGGCCACACCTATATTCTGGATGGCTTTAGCCTGGATACCTAGAGGTATTCTTGCTCGCCTAAAGTAATCTTGTTGTAGATACCTCTGGAATGGAAGACAGGATAAATGATTTTTTGCTTGGATCAGCTGGGACAACATTACTCTGCCAAAGAAGTGGGGAGGTTGGGGCCTTAAGGATCTTACACACTTTGCACATGCTTTGGCTGCGAAAATGGGATGGACTTTGCTTACAAAGAAAAATCTCTGGACA
The DNA here is from genome assembly GCA_031772625.1 of Pinus tabuliformis. Taxonomy (NCBI): domain Eukaryota; kingdom Viridiplantae; phylum Streptophyta; class Pinopsida; order Pinales; family Pinaceae; genus Pinus; species Pinus tabuliformis. Next base: position 588,293,899 of record CM062818.1, read on the forward strand.
TCTATCTCATACCACAAATACATATGGCCTTTACAACTCATGGATTAGATCTAATTACCTAGCTGGAACAGAGTAGGTATATCATCAGTATGGAAAGCTTTGTTGTACTTGCTCCCCCTCATTCGCAGCCATTTAACATGGAGAATAAATGATGGATCCAGGGCACACATCGGAATGGATCCATGGACAGGAGGTGGAGGGAGGTGTTATCTCCCACAAGAGCTTATTCGGTTACTCAAACAACAGAATACTAGAGTAATAGCTCACATTGCGAATCAGGAGAACTCATCCATATTCATTCAAGCATGGAAATCAACAGCGCAGTTAAATCTGCCTCCTGTCTGGCATCAAAACTGGGAGGATTACATGAATGCTCTGAGTGAATCTCATATTCGCATTAAAGACGAACCAAATGAACTCATGTGGGACAAGGTTGAATCTAGATATTACTCCCCCAAGGAAGGGTACCTGTGTCTGATTACTTACAAAAAACAGGAAATAATACAGAGCTGGTGGAAGATCATCTGGCAATTAAAGACCCCACCCCGGTCAAAACTCTTCTTCTGGTGCTTACTCCGGAACAAGGTTCCCACTGGGGAATCACTCATGCGCAGGTCTGTGCATGGTCCCACCTGGTGCATACTCTGCAAACAGCAGTCCGAATCGACCGCTCATCTTTTTCTTACATGTGAAATAACTAAACAGATATGGAAGGAGGTGACTGAGGAGATCAGATTCATGGGTATTTGGGAGGGTGAAAACATCTCAATAGCATGGGAGGCTTGGTATCGATCTCAATCCGGTACAAACCGCACGTGCCTTCCCCTCATCATTAGCTAGGCAATTTGGTTGGCTAGGAACAAACTGATCTTCGAAAATGGCTCAATTCGATGGCAATCTGTTACTGCCAAAATCATTGCAGCATATCATGAACTGCCGGAATATACCCCTCGCATACGTAGACCAGCTGCCCCGGACCCCATAGATCACTCCATACCATGGGCCTTTTTCGATGGTGCTGCGCAGCAGCATGGATGTGGGGGGGGGGGTTCATTCTATATTTATTAGATCATCATCATTTCAAAGTTAAGATGGGCTTGGGCATAGGAACGAACAATTTCGTTGAGCTCATTACCATTAGACACCTTATGCATTTTGCATTAAATCATGATTGCAGAGACTTATAGATATATGGGGATTCAAATATTATCATAAACTGGATCAATCTGAAATCTAGATGTCACGCACACACACTCTTAAATATTCTAGATGAAGTTATGCATCTCAAATCACAATTTAATAACATCATTGTTCGTCATATCTACAGGGAGCATAATCACAGTGCCGACGAATTATCCAAGGAAGCCACGCACATTCCAGGAGGATAGTGGATAATCCATGAACAAAGGGGCATCTCATAGTACCAATAATACCACAGGCCTTACATAGACCAAATCTACCCCCTAGTGGATGACCACTGATTATGCCATGTGTATATGATGATGTAGAAATCTAGTTTTTACTTATGAACATCATCCTGCGAGGTGCAATTATATATTTTGCTTATTATACAAACATCCTGCGTGATCTTTATTTTTGACAACTTGATACAGCATCATCCTGTGTGATCATATGTATAGGAAGGACCATAGACTCTAAAGCTATGAAGGAAATCCACATATGATGAACAACATTTACTACATTTAATTTGTCACCATATAATGAAAGATTATGATTTTTCCGTTGCAAAATATATATATATATATATATAACAATAAAATTAATTTATAAAAGATAAAAATTGAATATATATATATATATATATATATATATATATATATATATATATATATATATATATATCTTATAAAAAATTTAATAAAAAGAAAATAATTTCTATATTCAAGCAAGCGAAGTCTTTAGATAGAAATCACATGAGATAATTTTTTTGGCCGACGCGTTTCGAACCAACAAGTGTGGTTCATCATTAGGACCAGATGAAGAGGTAGACCATGATAAAGACTTAAATAGAAAGCAATGTAGAGACATAATTCCAAGTAGCAGGTATATTAAATGGCTAGTTTTTTAAAAAAATATTTAAATAATGATATTATTTCATTAATTTATTAAAAATTTTAATAGGTAACGGCTATATTAAATGGCTAGTTTTTGAAAAATAATATTTAAATAATGATATTAGTTTATTAATTTATTTAAAATATTAATATGTAACAAGTATATTAAATGATTAGCTTTTAAGAAATAATATTTAAATTAATTTATTAAAAACAAATATTAATAAGTAACCACCATATTAAACAACTAGTTTTTTGAGAAATAATATTTAAATTAATTTAAAAAATAAAAATAAAAATAAAATAAAATAAAAACAAGTCGGCCAAAAAAGTTCTTTTATGTGATTTCTACCGAAAGACTTTGCTTAAAAAGAAAATAATTTAAGAAAATAAATTAACACAACAAAAAATGAAAAGTAAAAACCGAATATATAATATCTTTGGATAATTAAAAAATTAAAATTAGAAAACATTAAAATAACTAAATAATATTAAATTGAATTAAAAACATTAATTTTTTGTTAGAGATTTCAGCAAAATCACATAGAGAATCATTTGTCGACGCTTTTTGAACCAACTAGTGTGGTTCATCGTCAGGACAAGTTGAGAAACAAAACTGAGTGATCCGTAACCGAGGAGTCCCTGCAACACTTTAGAAACGCTAGATTTGATTTCAACTTCGAGACCTGCATGCGTGCCCTTTCGAAATGATGAACTTTTTTAGCAGTGGCTTCTCCGTGCAGGGAAATTATTAAAGAGTTTAGACTTCTGTGATCCATACTTGATTGTTAGAGATTTCAGCAAAATCACATAGAGAACCATTAATTTTTTTTTAAAATAACAATTAAAACAAAATTAGAAAGAAATAAAACATTTTAAAAAATTAAAAGTTATAGCCCAGAGGCCCTAGGCGAGCCAAGACCGATTCCCATGATTGGACTTGGCCCACCCAGGGCTCGTGGGTCAGAGGCCTAGGCACGACCAGCTCAGACCCTGCCCAAGCCCTCGACTCACCGGCCCTCGGCAACGACAAGTCTGATTCCCAGAATTAGACTTGGCCCAACCCGTGGACCGCAAGCTTGGGAAGGGCTTGAGCTGTGGGCATCCCCACCCAGGCCTGCAGCCCACAGGTTCTAGGCACGGCCATGTCCGAAGCCGGCAACCAGGGGCCCTAGGTTGGGCAAGGCCATTGACCAAGCACCACCCACGGCGCATGGTGTCATTGTTTTGTTTTATTTTAATTTTTTTTAATGTTATTTTTTTGGGAATTTTTTTAATTTTTTTTATGTTTTTTATCTTTTCATTTTCATGGTTTTTCATTTTTAGTTTTGTTTTTTTTAATGTTTTTCTTTTTTAAATTTTCAAAAAAATTGTTTTAACGTTTTTTTACTTTAATATTATTATTATTATTATTATTTTTAATTTAATTGTATGTTTTTATGTTTTTAATTTTGATTTTTAAGGACTTTGTTTTAGTTTCTTTTCTTTTTTTAATTGTATGAATTATTTTTTATCTTTTTATTTTTGTTACCTTTACTTAAAATTTTATCTGAATCAATGTTTTTGGAAAAAAAACTTGAAATGTCATCATCTTTAGATATAAAATTCAAAAAAATTTCATAAATTTTGCTATTTTCCTTACTCTTTTTATTCAATTTTTTATAAAAATATTTTATTTAACATGTCATTTTTCGCGAAAAGGTCCTAAAATATGTATTTTTGTAATTATAGCTATATGCAAAATGTGTATTTTTTGTCGATTTTTTAACATTATTATTTTTTAATCACAATTATTTTATGTGAATTGAAGTATTAATTATGCTATATAAATATATAAAAAATCATAACCTCAAAATATTAATGTCATTTTTTTGAAAACTTCGCAAAAAAATTACAAATTTCATTATAAAAAATACATTGCAAAGAAAAACAAAAAACACATATTTGGAAAACTCTTAAAAATCAAACATCTTAGGACAAAAGACAAGAAAATGAATAAGACAACTTGAAAAATGGTTAAATAGTCAACATTTAAAAAAATGTGCATACTTAGGATATAAGAAAATTTAAAGTTTCAAGAATATGTGTTAAAAAATATGTTGATGCGTTTCAAAAATTGCATGAAAATCACCAACATTTAAAAAAATTATCCACACTTAATGCATTGGAAATTTTAAAGTATCAAAAATAAACCCTATAGAAAAGGGGGTTGATGCTACATCAACACTTTTCAAAGTCATCATGAAAATCACTAACATTAGAAAAAAAAGTTCATATTTGATACACAAGAAAATTTAAAATGTCAAAAATATGCTCCAAAATGGATAAAAAAAGTGTATATCGAATCAACACGTTTCAAAATCAAATGATTTTTTTCTACCTCAAAAAAAGGGTACTCGATATGGCTCTCATTTGATAGTTTACATTATTGTTCATTTATATGCACACTTATCTTCATTTATATGCACATTGGACTTGATGGTTGTGATATAAACAGAAGAAAGTAAAGTTGTGATTATTTTAGAAATTGAAATTCAATAGTCTTTTTTGAAGACACATTCACTCATCTCCATAGATGGAGTAGTTCTCTTTGGAAAAGAGAACTAACATGAATGGTCCAGGAAGATAAATCATACATTCATTTTGAATGAGTTATGGAAAGGAGTTTGTGAAGGAGAAGGAGGCAATCCTCCTGAGAAGCCCACTTCTGACAAAGAGCTTTCCATATGGGAGAAAAAGAAAAGTAAGGCCTATGCCTTGATTGTAGCAATGAAGAGGTGATTCATCATATTACGCGACTTACAAATGCTTTTGAAACTTTAAAGAAGCTGGAAGACCTCTATAAATTACACATTGAGCATGAAGGTGTCCAGTTAATTCTCAGGTTGTTTAATTTAGAATTGAAATATGACGAACCCCTTTCCTTAGCCTATGAAATAAGAGTCATTATGCATGATGTAGAAGTCACCAATATTAAAATGGATTTTCCTCTCACATTTTTTTTCAAGGCACTATATCCCACTTATTCTCATTATCTTGAGTCATAAAAAGCTAGTGGCAAACTTAAGGATATTTCCTTTGACTCTCTTGTGGAGAAGATTGCTGAAAGCGAGAAATATTTTGCGAATAATATGGCAATTTCTTAGTCTCATAAAGGATTTGTATGCCTTGCACGAAAAGAGAAAATTAGGCATATGATTCTTCTAGAGGAAGAGGTTGATGAAGAGGATGACGAAGGAAAACTGATAGAAGCCAGGGGGGAACATTTCCAAGGAGAAAGACTTGATCTTAATTACATATGGTGCAACATAAATTGACATTATGTTTCCAAATGTAAGCTCTCATGGGACAGGATTAGATATGAAAAGGATGAAGAGAAAGGGAAATCATCAAATAAAGGGAAAGGTAAAGCATCTTGATCTACTCAATATGTTGTGGCACATTGCAATATTGGAGTAATTGAAGATGTATTTAATGCTTCACTTGCTTCATGGAAAGATGCTTGGTTTCTTGATTCAAGAGCAACATTTCACATGAATTTTAGAAGATATTTCATTGAAGAATTCATTGAAAATGTTAATGCAACAGTCTACTTTTCTGACCAGTAAAAAATCAAGCCATCAAGTATTGGCACCATCAGGCTCAAACTTCTTGGTCTTCCAAACTTTCTTCTACATAATTTTCTCTACCTCCTAAATTTTACAAGTCTTTCATTCACATTTGCCAACAAATACATTCCATTCACATATTTGATGACAATGTTGAGGTCGGAAAAGTATAAAAAAACTCACTTGTCACGATTAGGATAGAAGAAGAGAGACTTTTGAAGCTACAAGGAACCTCCGCTCATGCACAAAATTTTGCATACATTTCTCAAATTGATGAAGGTACAATACCATCAAGTCTTTTATGGCATGCTCTATTTGGACATTTGAACTATGATAGTCTACATTTATTGAAGAAAAATGGTGTTATTGGTTTTCCTACCATTCTTAGGAAACTTGAGCAATGTGATGCTTGTATCTTAGGAAGGCACAAAAAACAATATTTTCATGATTCTTACTCTAGAGAACAGAGAAATCTTGAACTCTTTCATTATGATTTGTGTGGCCTTCTAGCTATTCCTTATGATAATATTAATAAATACATGATTACATTTATCAATGACTACACCAGAATGTGTTGGGTATATCTATTGAAGAACAAATCTAAAGTTTTTTGAAACTTTCAAGAACTTTCATGCATGGATTGAAAATGATACACAATCTCATATTAGCTCTATTCATATGGATAATGGAAAAGAATATACTTGAATTTGAAAACTATCTTGGCTATTATGGGATCAAACATCAAACAATAGGGCCTAATAATCCTCAACATAATGGTGTAGGTGAATAAATGTACAGGACAATATTAAATATGGTATGTTCAATGTCGTTTCTCAAAAATTCTAAGATGATGTTTTGAGTTGATGCAGTTCTATATGTTGTGTATATTAAGAATAGGTGTCCATCTCATGCTCTCAAAAAATAAATTCCCTATGAAATGTGGTATGACCATATATCTTTGGTGAGGCATCTCAGGGTTTTTGGTTCCACCTGTTATGCCTTGATACCTAAGGAATAAAGAAACAAACTCAGTTCAAGGATATAGGAAATGTATATTCTTAGGGTACTTATATACCTCGAAGGATATAGTCTTTATGCTGAAGTAAATAAGAAGTTTATGATATCTATATATGTGACCTTTTCTTGAATCTTCCAAGACTTAAAATGTTATTAAGTGGTAGCTTGGATAGATTCGAGCATGCAAAGTCTTTTCAAGAGTTTGATAATGAGATTCCACATCTTCAAGGCGGGATTCCTATACTAGATCAATCTATGGAGACTCCTTCTGAAACACTCTCTCCCCTTCATGAAGCTTCAACCACTAATCAAGAAGGCACTTTGAGTGATGTGATTGAGAGAATTGGAAGGCTAAATATCGATTCAGCCCGATCTCATTTGATTGAACATCCTAGGCCATCTCAGAAAAGTCCTCCAAAATGGCTCACAAAGGCACTTGAAAGTGTTTGTCCTAATGAGGTTGGAAAAATAAGGACAAGAAACTTTGCTAGACAGAATGGAGGTGATGTATACCATTTTGATTCACCTATTGGTATAGATGTTTCTTATGATTGTGAATTAAATTTGTCTACATATTTTGAGCCAAATTCCTTCAAAGAAGCCACTTCTCATGATGAATCAAAAGAAGCAACGCAGAAAAAATATGATGCTTTGATAAAGAATGGAACTTGGAAGATGGTTGATACTCCATTGGGAACCAAAATGATTGGCCGCAAGAGGGTCTTCAAGAACAAGTATAAATAAAATGGATCACTTGATAAGCATATCTTTAGCCTCGTGGCAAAAGGTTTCACACAAAAGGAAGTGGTTAATTATGAGGAGACATTTTCCCCCACGGAAATATGGGTTACCATCCTCACTCTCTTTGCCTTGAAAACTCATAATGGTTGGAAACTCCATCAAATGGATGTAAATACTTCTTTCTTAAATGGATATCTAAAACAAAAAATAAAAAATTATGTCCCAACCATAAGGATTTGTTGTGAAGGGTCAGGAACACAAAGTATGCAAGCTTGTCAAATCCTTGTATGGCCTCAAACAAGCACCATGATTCGGGTACGAGAAATTCACTGGGCATCTTCTGAAACTTAGTTTCAAACATTATGATATTGATGTTCCAAATGTGCTTGAGAAGAAAGTTGGAAAAACAATTATATAACTTGTGGTATATGTAGATGATCTTCTAATTATTGCATCCATCAAGAAAGAATTGAGGAAAGGTTTTGAAATGAAAAATTTGGGATATGTTCACTACTATCTTAGTATGGAAGTGACCAAACATATGAATTTTATATTCCTCTCTCAAAATAAATACAATGGAGATCTATTGAACAATTTTCGCATGTTTGAGTGTAAACAGTTGATTACTCTAATGGAATAGAATTTAAATCTCGCATCCACTAAAGGAAAATAATTTGAGGATGCAACAAAGTACAAAAAACTCGTAGGAAGTCTTAACAGCTTGACTACTACCAAACCAGAAATTTCATTTGTTGTTGGAATCCTCTATGGGTTTATGCAAAATCCTTGTGAGGGTCACTGGTCTGCTGGAAAAAGGGTTCTAAATTACTTGATGGGAAATCAGAACTTTGGACGCAAGTATACACAGGTGGATGACTTTAGCTTGATTAGATACTATGATTCAAATTTTGTTGGAGATAAAGAAACTGAAATATTTACTTCAAGTTATGTTATGAGTCTTGGATAAGGAGCTATCTCCTAGAGGTCGCAAAAATAGTCATTTCTAGCATATTCCACAACTGAAGCAAAATATGTGGTAGTTATTGAAGAAATGAAGGAAATTATGTGGCTCAGGAAATTCTAGAAGATTTGTAGGAGAGGCAAGTGCATTCAACTTCTCTTTTGATTGATAACACCTCTGTAGTAAAGTTGGAAAAGAACCTGTTGATGGTGCTAGACCCGCTAACATGTCAAGGGGATCTCCCTAGTAATAAGTCTCAATTAGATCTCATACCATTTAGTGTAGGAGTCCCAGCAATGGGTCATAAGGTAATGCCTTGACCGTGATGTCGTACATAGCCAAGTAAGATAACTCTATCAGTACCAAGGGTGCGACTCATGTAGTGAGTCATGGAATGAGTATGTGAGGTTCCAACAATTCAAAGGGAGAGGAAGGTGAAGGTGGATTCTAGGTTGAAAGGGATTAGCGCCAACTTGGCTAGGAACACACAACACAAAGGACATGCATAGCTTCTGACAGAGCAGTCGACACGGATGCAGCAGTCCCAACATACAAGGTAAGATAACATGAACAACACTCATGGATTAGTCCGAGACGAGTGTGACAATTGATATAACAAGGTTTAGAGAAAGGTGTGTGTGGTGTCCGGTGGAGTAGTCGACATGGAAGGTGAGAACGTTAACAACATAGGAAAAACATTAATAACAAGATTCATGTAATTACATGTGAATCAGTTCATACACTAGCACGTAAGTTAAACAACATATATCATTAAGGCAACTGGAGCAGTCCAACTACAATAACAACATATGCATGGAAATGTGCTAGATTTTATTATATAAAGAAGTGTAAGTCACAATCATACAATACATCATGTAAACCTACTAGCCCCATCAATGGAACGTTACAACGACATTTGCTTGCTCCTTCAAAGAGATGTACTAGCTCTATGCAGTGGAGAAGCCAAAGCGCGTTACAATACTATTGAAGCCTTCTTCAAGATAGTCTTAGTAGAAGCTTGGATTACCAAATGCCTATACAATGAGTTATGAGGGACTATTTATAGAAAAGGGTGGGGTGACCCTTGACATTCCCCTTGGTGACTGTTCAACTACCCTCATGACTCTTCACCTACTCTATGACTGTTACATTCACTCTTGAGACTTGACTTACGCTTGACATGACTCAACATTACAATCCACATGTACCCATGTGAACAATGGCTTGAACAAGAAAAACTAGACACCACTCTGACTTCGACAACTATAGAAGTCCAACTTCTCGACATCCTCATGCTGATCAATAGTAACATAATGGTGCCAAGATTGGTAATCTCTGATAGTGTCTGTGTGTTCCGCTATGACATCCATCTAGAACCTGAACCTTGCCTCCATGACATCCGGGTACATTACTTGGGCTCCTCTGTCCAACTCATCTGAAAGCATGCACACCATTGTCCTTAATGTAGCTGGACTAGCCACATACTTGTCATGATGTCTGCACTAATAGGCAAGTCTGGACTGGTGGTGACGCACATCAGCTCGTCGAAGTACAAGTCAAGCTCCTGTTGCACCTGCTTCTTGGTCTTTGCTTGGGTGAGAGTCCCAAGTAATGGAATCACATATGTGTGCACAACAACCTCCATGCTCTTGAATACGTGTGCATGGGAAGCCTGTATGCCAGTGATGAATTGCGGTAGGTCTTCATAGTTCTAGATTTAACTCCCAATACGTGCTTGCAGCTCGACCGCATTGGCCTTCATCATCTTGGGAAAATGACGCGGGGCTCCTTTATACTTCATCGTCCATGTTCACATGTTTTCAATGGCAACATGTATGTTCTTCAAGATGCGACCTCTTCCCACACGTGGATGCTGCCATTCGTGAAGATGAATGACTGTTTGATGCACGGTATTGAACTTGGAGTACAATGCTTACATAACCCTGTCCAAGGACAATAATTCCTCTAGTATTGCCTTCTTTAGTTCATCTTGGGTAGGCATTGTCACTAAGTCTCCTCCTTGCTTGGACACCTATAGTTCCTTCTCAATTCGCTCATTCTCAGCTATGAGGAAGCTAACACTGGAGCTAGTGGCTTTGGCATACACTCTAGCTGCATCAGCCAAAGCAGCAGGGTCCTTGTGCACATTGGTCATGATCACTTGTCCTCCCACTTACTCAAGGGATGTTCGGTCCTCCGTAGTTGGTACTCTGTTAGGCTACACAACTCTATGTTAAGATTCATCAAAGGAGCTATTGTACATCTCTTCTTTTGGCTGAACACCAAGGATCTTAGTGCCTCCTTGGTCACTCGAGACTTGCTCATCATCTAGATGCATTGCAGTAGACAAGTTGACCTCTCTGTGGTGATCCATGAGGTCAATGTCCTATTCCAGTTCTGACTGCTCCATGTTTGCATCCAACTATTTGAAAGCATGTTCTATCTCATGAGCAAAGTCTTTTCCCTACGAGGGCTCACCGTATTCACCTGATACCATATGTTCAGAAGAATAAACTACTTGTATGGGCGCTGCTTCGTTTGTCTGCACATGATGCATCCCCTGCTGAATCTACTGCTGTTGCACTTCCTTCTTTTGTTGGCACAACTTTTGTTCTTTCTGGAGTTTCTCTCTTAGCTCATGCAACTCCTTCTCTTCTTCTTCCATTCTCTTCTTATATCTTTGCCTTCACGCGATTCGCTTTTCACGCTACTGCCTCTTATGTTGAATAGCCATAGCTGCTTGTTCTAGAAGTGGAACTGCTCGAAACTTGTAGCTTTGTTCCTCCTCCATGTGGTCAACAACCTTTATCTTCCCTTTGTCATGCACAAGTATGCTTGGCTTCGTTGCCTCTATTGTTGTTGCTATTGTTAGTGTTCTCCGTGGCACTGCTTCATACTATCGTGCTAACCATTCTACGGCGAAACTGACTTGTTCATTGGGTCTAGAGTGATGGTAACAATACCTCCATGAGTCTTCCTCAGCCCAATGAAATGCCCCATGGATTCAATTGAACTGAACTCTCATGTAGTGATCCTTCATAATGCAATATGGGTCATACGGGTTGAAGCTTCAGAGGTCGAATGGGTACTTCTTCATTTGTTCATCTTCGACATCTGCTTGATTGATTCTCTTGATCTCATATAACCCAATCCACAATGGAAGAGTGGGCCAGGGTGCCTTCTTCTTTCGTTGCATCCTAGTTGTTAATCCTGCTAAGATATGATACGCTACTGCCTGCATGATGAGCACGTCCAAAGAAAACTTTGGTAGAACATGTAGAGGCTTCTCCGCACTGAACACTCTAATGAACGTGTTGTCCGGTGAGTCATACCAATCTGCAATGCCTAGTAATTCCTTCATCTCTTCTTTTGACATGCAGGGTGGATCTTGTTCGAATATCAACCTGTAAAATGGGGTGACAAGATGGTCATATAACCATTTTATCACTCATCTAAAGCTGCACTCGAAGAATAGCTTCAAATATATGCTCACAACAGTTTCTGTCGGTGACCATGCCCACTCTAAGCTTGGGAACTCGTGTTGGGCACAAACTGCATCTACAATTTAGGCAGACATGTAAATCTCTACATGCATGCCTGCGGGTGACTGTCGAGCCTTCATGACTTGCTCCTTCAACTAATAAGCCAGTATGTCGGACCAATTGCACGGTCTTCCTTCTCTAGCTAGTTAGTCCAGCACAACCACCCAACTCTGAGGGAAGGTCTCAATGCTCGCTTGGTCACTTAGTCGACATGCGAATATGAAAAAGTATTGGTATGCCTTCCTCAATATCTTTGTCTTATAGATCCGGTTAGGGGTCATCTTGAAACGAGACGGCTCCTTTACCCAATCCTTCAAAATATCTCTGGAGTGGCCTCTATTGTTAGACAAGCTGAAAGGAGGGGTCATGACGGTCATGGGCTTGTCCTTCTGATACATCTCATCGCAGTCTCATGCCCAAAAGGTTGCAATATTTGTCCCACTGACACTTCTCAAGGTCATCATCTCGGGGTCAGTGTGAGAGACGATCTAGTGAATCATATCCGTACATGGGAACAGGGGGTATTGGCATGAAATCCGGTATAGGCAGGACTTATGAATATTCATGTACACCTAACAGTCTTCAAGGTATTCCCCAAAATTACCTGCAAATGTTTCATTCACCTCTTTCCACTTCAGTTTGATGTCCTTGTCTAGATACAACTTTGTATCTTCATAGATTGGCATGCTAGAGGACACCTGTTCAACTGTTGTTCCAACTACAATACCATCAGTATCTTGGGATCCTGTTCTCTTCGAAACCATTGAGATATATGAACACCTGAAAGATCTAGAAACAAGCAACATGCATGGCAAGAAATATGTCAGTGAAAACAAAGCAAATCTAGGGAAGGTCACAATACATACCTGGGGAACTGATGAACAAGATTGCGCAAATTTCACTGGGAGGCTGAACTGGGTGATGGATGTGAAAAATACGCAATCCAATTGGGTAGTTGGTTGTTGGGATTGCGCAATGCATGATTCCAACTGGGAAAGACTGCTGGCCTAGGGACAATTTTGCGCAAATTTTTGAGCCAAGCAGCCATTGACCTCCAGAAATGTGCAATTCAGTCCAGGAGGCTAGTGTTGGGCCAGAATGCACAAATATAGAGAGGAAGGTGATCCTTCCTTCTCTAGATTATGCAATGCAGCCTTGGTGAAGGCAGAGACCGGGCCAAGGTTGGCCCGACTCACTGACGGGCAACTGAAAGCAAGTAAGTCGATGAAATGCATGGTGACACTAAGTGATAACAGAAGTGATAAAAAGTGCATGCAAAACATGAATGGAAGATTGAGCAAACAGATGAACATGGATGTGGGTGAGGTCATTCGCCGATTGGGCGAACGTCAATGCAAAACAGTTCCATGCATGAGAGAACAGTGAGATAGCAACAAAAATTGAAATAGAGCTAGGACAAGCTATAATATATGTAAACGACAACCGGTGTTCAAATAAATCAAGCAAACAACACTCACACAAGAGAATACACAAAAAGTGACATAAATGCTAAAAAATACAAGTTGAGGCCACTTACCAGTGAATAGCTGAGCCGAATGTGTGGAAGAGTCCTCGATGTGTTGTGGGATGCTAGAGATCCAAGATCAATGTGAAAGAATGAGCTCTGATGTGCCGAATAAATAAGTTTTGTCTCAAGACGCGCATGCCACAAATCTAGGAAAAAGTGACACTTGGAGGGAAACTTCTAAAACAACTCTAAATGTAAACCCTGGCTGCTAGAAATAGCTCCCTGAATCATGGGATACCTTTTACATGTTTCCTCTTTCTATTCCGGGAAGATCAAGTCATGCATGCATAAAAGTTAAGTTTCTTCAGTCTTGGGTGGAATTGGTCAACTGGACTGTCCATGCATACCAGTGCTCAACTGCTTGGGAAAAATGCGCATTCCTAATAGTAAGATGGGCTAGCTGCCCAAGGGGATTGTGCAATTTATGGGCCCAACAGCTAATTGTTGCCCAGATTTGCGCAAATCCTGGGCTGAGCTGCCTGTTGGTGGTAAAAATTACGTAATTCCTGCTAGGAGGGTTGGCTGGTAGGGTTGCGCAATCGAGAAGACCTGTAGGCTATCAGATAGGATTGCGCAATTCCTGGAGGGAAAGGCTGGTTTCCCTTCAAGAATGCACAATTTTCAAGGGGAAGCTGCTCAACCTGCAACTGGACCAACTCCAGGTAACAAACCTATGAGGGGAATGGATCAACTGTGTTCAACAGGCTGCCTTTGTGCGACGAAAGCATTGAAGCTTGAGTACTTGACGAAGCAAGACAAAGTGTTGCGTAAGGTTGGTAGGGAGGCTCCAAAATAGGCTAAGGCAAAATTTTGGATCGTGTTGTAGCCGCTACAACAGAACCCAAAGTTTCATGATCAAACTAAGCACATCAATACAAAGTATCATATGAATCAACATCATGTTGAGTCCAAGAATATCTACCTATGACATTGTTCCACAAATGAGCAGATTGTAGACATATTCAACAAAGCACTTGGAAGAGAAAAGTTTAAAAGATTCAAAATGATCCTTGAACTCATTAACATCCCTTCATATTAAGGGGGGGGAATGTTGACACCTAATCCTAAGAGACTGGGAAATTAGTCCAAGTATTGTAAGTAGTAAAATAAAGAGACATTGGAAGATGAAGAGACATTGGAAAATAAATCCCAATAGTATCCCTCTCCTTGTATATATTAACATATTCTATTAATGAAAATCATCAATTCATTCAGAATTACAAATCTGGCCTAACAACAAAGTTAACTTCTATTAGATTATTTTATATCTATTGTTGCTACTTTTGATTTTGAAGTAGAACCGGTGGATGTGAAGACAATATTCCTACAGGGGGATCTACAATAAGAAATATAAATGAAGTAATGTGAAGGATTTACTATGAAAGAAAAGAAAGAGCTAGTACGTAGGCTAAAAAAAGTCCTTGTATGTGTTAAAGTAACCATCAAGGATCTGATACCAAAATTTTGATACTTTAATTGTCTTCACAAGGAGAAAAGTAGATCAGTGCATGCATTTCAGATTAGTTATTTATTTCGTCTTGTATGTGGATGATATGTTGTCAATTGGAAATGACAGGGAAATCATCCAAGAAGTGAAAACTTCGTTTTCCTCTAAATGTGGCATGAACTGTGTTAAAATATGTTAAAAATTGGAAGAGATTGAGAAAATAGTAAACAGTAACTAAATTATAAAGAAGTATGTTATGACAATATTGCAAAGATTTAATATGTAGGAATTTAAACTAGTGAATATGGATATTCCTATATGTGTAAATTTATATATAGAATTGTGTCCCAAGACATAAGAAGAGGAAGAGGACATGTCCTGTTTTCCATTTTCCATTGTGGCTAGAAGTTTTATATATGCAATGGTCTATACTATATTAGGCTTTACACATGTAGTGGGTGGATTGAGAACACATATGTCAAAACCAATGAAGGACTATTGGACAATGGTAAAGAAGGTTTCCAAGTATTTGTGTGGAGCTACTTTCTATGGACTCTGCTACTAAAAAATACTAGGATTAGACATAGTGATGGAAATACATGGGTTATTTTATGCATATTCAACTAGAGATCAAGATCAAACAAGATCTATAGTAGGTACGTGTTTAACATATTTGGAGGATAAATTAGTTAGATAAGCAAGAGATGGTATGTAGAGGGACTATCAACTATAAAATATGAATACATAGTAGCCACTCATGCAAACAAAGAATCAATTGGTTGCAAGGCTTGTGTTCAAATATTGGGTTGGTCCAACAAGCTATGCGAATAGCTTGTCACATTCAAAGTGCAATATTCCTAGCCAAGAACCTAACATACCATTCTAAGAAAAAACATATTGATGTCCAATATCACTTTGTGAGAGATATGCTGAAGAAAAGAAGATGTTGCTAGTGAAGGTGGACTCATTATCAAAATATGTCCATGTTGAGAAATTGGATCCCTCTCCACTCATATTAGATTTGTATTTTAGATGGACCTATGCTAGTTATATTTTAGAGAGACATTTTGATGATTCTTTTCTTCCATGAATGTGAGGAGCCAAGAGAAGTAGTTAAAGTACGTCAAGTCATACGATCCATCTCATAGCGTACTTCATTTTCTTGTTCTCATAATAAGGAAAAGGGGAATACGGACCTTGTAATGACAAACTAATCATCATTACAAGTTCTCGATAGTTCTTCACTTTTTTGTGCTCATAACAGGAAAAAGGGGAATACTGACCTTTTAATGAGAAACTAATCATCATTACAAGTTCTTAATAGTTCTTCATTTTCTTGTGCTCATAACAAGGAAAAATGAAATACTGACCTTGTAATGACAAACTAATCAC
The DNA here is from genome assembly GCA_031772625.1 of Pinus tabuliformis. Lineage (NCBI taxonomy): Eukaryota > Viridiplantae > Streptophyta > Pinopsida > Pinales > Pinaceae > Pinus > Pinus tabuliformis. The sequence continues at coordinate 588,310,210 of CM062818.1, forward strand.
CATTACAAGTTCTCAATAATTTGGAATACTATACACATAAATATAACACTTCAATTTTATAAAAACATAAAAAATCGAGATCAATAAATTAACTTAGATAGCCTTTGAATATTCATTTTATTTTTGAATATTTTAAATATTTATTAATTTATTTATATAAAATATTATAAATTTTAATAATTTCATATGTAATTTAATTTATAAAATTTTTATTCAAAATGTTTACGTGATTTTAATGAAAAAAATATAAAACTAAATAAATATTATTTAATATTTATATTCACCTAACTTGTTCTAATGATAGTTAATATATTAACCCAAAAATATTTAATATATTAATCCAAACTAATTCTTGCCAATAATAATAATTTTTCAATCAACTAATACAAACATCAAAGATAAGATGTTGCTCTCCTACCCCCATGTACAGTCTCAACTTAATGGCTCAGTCACATAACACTCAAATCCCAAGAAACTTTGCAAATGAAAATCATAATAACTAACCATTCTCCGAGTGATTATAAGTTCTTTGAGCTTGAGGCCTCCATAGTCAGGTAACTCCTCCACAGAGTCAGATGCGCAAAAGCTACATTAACCGTAACTCTGAAACTACTACAAATCGAAATTCCAAAATAAGTGATAATATTGGATTCATTAATTTTTTTTATTTTCTTTAAAGAAAAGATTCATTGCCTTAAACAAAGTCAATATACCCCAATACTATCTTACTAGTCAAACAGAGATGTCTTGCAATAATTTAATTACTTTCCAAATAAATAAGAAATTTGATCTCTCTCAGCTCATGTCAGATGAGTATTTAAGATAGATATATACTAGTATATATCTGTATATTGAAAAAATTATTAAAATAAAATATCTTAATACTATATATAAAAAAATATTCAATGTGGATTATCAATAAAATATTTTGATACCAATTAATATTGACATATACTTAAAAATACATTAATAATAAAATATTTTGATATGAATCAATATACTTAAAAATACATTAATAATAAAAAAAAACTATTTCATTTTAGATCATTAAAAAATTAAATTTTTGTAGTTAAAACGTTTATTTCGCCATATATATTATATATATTTTATTTCACATTTTTAAATACATTTTAAATAATGAAAAATAAAGTTGTATTTTGCATTTTAAAAAATTTGCACGTGAAGAAATTTAATCTGCCAGCTAGAAAAATTTGATGAATCAACTTATACTTAATCCATACTTAAAATAAATCTATGCTAATATTATATAAAAACCATTAAACTTAATATTAAATTCTTTAAATTTCCATCCAAATTAGTCTTACAGCTCAAATCCATAGTCAATTGCGTTCATCAAACATAGAATTAAACTTGGGGGTTTAAAGAATATATATTTATGACCTCGTTACTGTATATTTTAAATTTGCCGGATAACAGTGTAAACTAAAATTTTGTAAAAACGGGGTAACTTAAATAAAATTTTGTAAAAACTGGGTAACTTGAAATGGGTACTCGAACCATTTTCATTTTATTTTAATTAATTGTATTTTTGGAAATAATGTTTTTTAATTTAATATGAAAATATATTTGAAAATTTGATATTAAAATTTAAATTTATGAGAAGAAATTGATAATAAAAACATTTTATATTAAAACATAAAATTGTAAACAGAGTTAAAAGATGAAAGGTAACTAACTAAATAAAAACAATCTCCCACAATGTCCCGGTGAAAACAATAACCATTTTCCCATATAACACTGAAACTGACACAACACTGAATTAAAGTCAACTTAACTTTAAAAAACTAACCCAACAGTGGACTGAACTAAAGTCAACTTAACTTTGATTTTAAAAACAGCCTTCTCTATTAAAGTAAATTCTAACACAATCATACTTACTATGATTTTTATTAATATAATTTGAGGGAAAATAATCCAATCTCCAGATTATTTGACGAATTAAATCTTATTTAAACTATTTTATCAAATAAAAACGTATTTAATATTCAACTTAACTTTAAAAAAACTAACCCAACAGCGAACTGAACTAAACTCAACTTAACTTTGATTAAAAAAATACCCTTCTCTATTAAAGTAAAATCTAACACAATCATATTTACTATGATTTTTATTAATATAATGTAATGACGCCAGATTATGTAAATATGAAAATTTACTGTGGTAAAAGACATTAATACAGTGGTTGTTTATGTTTAAAAACAAAACTGTGACAAACTATTTTTGATGAAAGTAATTTAAATACTTTCTTGAAATGTTGGCAGCCTCTAAGAGGTGGATTTAAATACTTTCTTGAAATGTTAGCAGCCTCTAAGAGGTGGATTTGAAAGAAAGAGTTCAGTTATAATAACTGATGGAAAATACCCTCCCAGAACAGGAAAAGTCCTGGCTGTGGGGAGGAAGTTCGGTGTTGTGAGGACAGACAGAAGAGAAACCTTTTCCAGGAAGTGGAAAAAGAAAAAACGGTGGTTAAGTCTGGTTAGGACCAGATAACCAGGCACAGAGAGTGCACAAATCTTGTTGAGGACTTGAGGTCTGCAAGATGGCTCGGGGGGAGAATTCCGTCTGAGGGATGGATCTCATGGCTGGGTGGAAGAGCAGAAACAAGCACAGGTGACTTGCCTGAGAAACTATTCCTGATACTGGTGAACCAGGTACGGTTTCAAGTTGCAGAGTCTCTGGTTGAATATAAATATACAGTGAATTTACAGTAGGTGAATAAGGTCTATGTTCATTCTCCTAGATACTGTTATTATGTACAATGAATTTACAGTAGTAAATAAGGTTGATGTTTATTCTTCTGAACACTATCATGTTGTTAAGTAACTACATAGGTGTAGTTGTAAATGAAAGGTCAGTTATAACCCTTGTGATAAACAAAACTACAACAGGTGTAGTTAAACGAAAGACTGGTTATAGAATAAGAAGAGAGAAACCGGCTATTAAACATTAACCACCATGACATAACCTCGTCGGAGAAACAGAGGCACTGTGTTAACATCAGAACAACGAATAACGGAAATAACAGTACAGGACTCTTGAATATAGACAAGCAACTACTTTAATGTGTCGACAGAACGAGTTGGAGCGCTCTGGGTCTGAGTAAGAGCGCCGACAGTGGTCGGATTTGACTCATTGACGGAAGGAAAACAACTCACTGCTATCATATTAAAGATTGTTAATATGTAAAGTAGCAAATAGTTATAATGTAAAACTGTGTAAACAGAGAGCGAAAAACCGTGTTTCCTTCTAGTACATCAGTATTATGAAACTATAAACATTTGCTGATACATTTAAGTAAAGAAAACAGTACGTTAAGAGAAATAAGGGAAAAACGAACACCTCTTATGGAAACCCTGTACATGTTACAAACTTAACTTTGGATATAAATATATATATATACTACGGCGTTTCCTAAGGAACAGAAGATGCATGATACAGTCACCCTTTCTAACCAAATGCATCCTGTACGAGTTCATCAAGACAAGAATTTACATAGTAAATGACAGACGGATGAATCGAAATTATAAGAAAAACCTGTGGTAATAAAACAACCATCACACATTGTCCTGAGAACTATTAAATATACAGAATACAATCATAGAATACAAAAGCCGTGTTACCCTGGAAATATAGACAGTGTACAGTTCTGTTTATAAGATTACAAAAAATATGATACCCGGTGGAGAACCGTAATGGGTAATGTCTGTTCATACATTAAACAACGGAAAACCCCAAAAACAGAACCTCGACACGTTTGTCAGATTTGCGTGTTACAGCCAGATCCGAAGTCACATGTCCAGGAACGGATATGGTAAACCAAAAATCTGAGTGTGCCGCAAGGGGCTGCATTACAAACAAAAATAAGTCCATAAATACATACAACAGAACTCAGAAGGGTTCCGCCGTGGATAACAAGTCCATAGGACGGGTCATGGACTTGACCAGAACACAAAAGAAAACCTAGATACAAACTGTGAGGGTTCTCTGTGGAGAATACCTCAGCAACCGATGCAAGGAGACCCTCGTTCGAACGGCGGTCTGCATAACCATAATTTAAACAACTCAAATCGATGGTCCGCGAGCTCTTGTGAGCAGGAGCAAGGCAATAAACCTGAGGGCATACCTGTGGCCGCCGAGAGGGTGGAATCATCTTGTATAACCGCCTTGGCACCACCAGAGGGGTTCAGATAGCCCAACTGTGCGCCCTGTAAGCAAGTGGAAACAAATCATAAGTAATCGTTACAGATAGTTAACACTGTAAATATATATATATATATATATATATATATATATATATATATATATGCAGTAGGTTGAAGAGACGAGGTTCCATATACCTGTGCAGGATGAGTGCCGACCACTTCACAGCCTTCGGAGCAACTGCAGGTGAAGAATGTAGCGCTGGTGGGATTGAACCAGAGGATGAACGCCGAGACGGAGCCGGAAAGGGCTGAACAAATGAATAAACCCCGAGAACGTTCGGATGAGTTTTGTAAGGACTTAAACCCTTGAGCGCATCTCAGCCCTTTGATCCAAGGGTGAGATCCTGACCGTCCATGCAAGGCGGGAATACAAAGCGTAAAGGCCGAGATCACTGTGACCGAGATGTCACATGGCCAAAGGAGCCAAACCTTGCCACCTGCCTCGTTAAGGACTGAAGTCATTAAGGCAAGAGTGAGCTGGCACCTGCAAGGGTTGCAGCGGAACCGCCAAAACCCGAGCCACATTAAGTACACTGTAGAACTGGCGGTCTAATAGCTGGCTCGTACATGAAGTCAAAGCATACACAAAAACCCGTATGACAAAGCAATGTGATAGCGCAATGTATGGCCACATAGCTTATATAAACCAGGGTTATAACAGTAATCAAAACATAGGCTAAACAGCTGTGAATACGTGGCATACGTATGGTAGCATTTAAACATATGTGCATACATAAAGGTTGGAAAATCTTGTATTATATAACAAATGCTTTAAATAAGGTATACAGTAATTTTTTTTTTTTTATGTATATGAACGTTGGTGTGACAAATTGGTATCAGAGCCCAGTTTCAACACTGTGGCCTCAAGCAAAACATGTTTCACTGTGCAGAAGCATACACCATGCAGACATATGTAAGTTAATGATTTACTTAACTGTTGTTCTGTCTATTTAGGGGTGAACTACAGGATTACAACAGCTAACAGTTAAACCAGAAAGGAGACGAAATGCAAGGAACTGGTAGTAACCCTCGGGAGAACCCGGAGCTGTGGGTACAGTTGGGTGAGGAAACACGAAGTACCAATCTGGCAATACTGGAAACTGTTCAAGAATTGAAAAATGAGATGGCACGTTTGCGAGAAGACAACGCGCGTTTGACAGTTGAACAAGAAAGGATTCTGAAGAGTTTGTCGGACAGGCAAAATCCACCTCTATCTAACCCCAGCGCGGAACAACAGAGGATGACAGAAGAACAGAACTATCAGATTGAACCTGAAAATTCAGAAGGCAAAGAGGATCATTCTGACAATGTACCAGAGCAGCAAACTTCAAAACGTCAGAGAATGGAGCTGCAGGGAGAATTTCGAAAAATTAAACCCCCACATTTTGATGGCGAACAGGAGGAAGCAGCTGAAGCTTGGTTAATAAATATGAATAAATATTTTCAGTTGTACGAGTATGATCATAACTTGAAGGCGAGATTAGCTATCTTCCAGTTACAAGGTAAGGCAACCTTGTGGTGGGAGGAAATCAAGATTGTCAAGGGGGTAAGCGAACGAACCATTACCTGGGAGAAGTTTCAGAAATACTTCAAAGAAAGGTACCTGACTGAACGCTTCTACGATGAAAAGGCAAGAGAATTCCATGATTTAAAATTGGGACAGCAGACTATGGACGAGTTCATTAATCGCTTTACCTCTCTGTTACGTTATGTACCTTATATCAAAGAGGAGAAGGCCAAGGTACAAAGGTTTGTGAGCAGCTTACCTTCATATATAAGAGAGAGGATTGAGTTTGACAATCCTAGGACCATGGATGAGGCTATTCGTAAGGCGAGGATCTGCTACCAGCAGAATAAACAGAAGGGGGATACTTCAAACAAAAGATGGAATGAAAAAAAGAGTAGTCGGATGGTTGGAAGCAGCAAGGGAGGTCGCAGCAGTGGAAGTAAGGGAGCTGGTAAAGGATTAAACAGCAGATCTGCTGCAAAGAATGCGCCCCGATCTAGGCCAATGAGTGAATCTAGAGTAAGCGAGCAGCCTGTTAGATCAGAAGGTGAGGGGATGACCAGACCTCCAGTTCAATGCTGGGGCTGTGGAGGACCTCACTATGTTAAAAACTGCCCACAGCGAAAAGGGACAGACCAGATATCCCAAATTCATGAAGCTTCGACCGTTGGGGACGTGGCGCGTAATGTACCCAGAATTAATGCAGCTTTGGAGGACCGCCAAGCGGAATACCAGCCGACTATGGTTGAATTTGAAGGTAAAATTTCGAACCTTTCTATAGCTGTTCTTATAGATCCAGGAGCTACTTTAAGTTATGTTAGCCCAAAGATAGTAGAACAGTGTAAGTTACAATCTGAAAAATTCAGAAATCCATGGTTGGTACAGTTAGCTACAGGAGCCAAGAGACGGGTCTTGGCCAAAATAAATAACTGCTCTCTAACCATAGTAGGGCAACCAATAGTGGCGGACTTAAACATACTACCTTTGGGTTCATATGACATCCTGATCGGGATGGATTGGCTGGAGAAACACTGGTCCTTAGTGAATTGCAAGACAAAAACCATTTACTATAAGGATGACCGTGGAGAGCAGCAGGAATTACAAGGAATTAAGCATCCTGTGCAGATTCGACCCATTACAGCATCTCAGTTAGCTAAATGCATCAGAAAGAAATGTCAAATTTACGCTATTCAGGTGGGATACGCAAATCAGAAAGAAAAGACTGCTACGCTGGGTAACATTCCGGTGGTACAAGAATTTGCAGATGTTTTTCCTGAGGAAGTACCGGGATTGCCACCTAAAAGAGATGTGGACTTCACTATTGAATTGATTCCGGGGGCAGCACCCGTGTCACGGGCACCATACCGAATGAGTGTACCAGAACTAACAGAATTAAAAATGCAACTGCAGGAGCTGCTAGATAAAAATTACATCCGTCCCAGTGTATCACCCTGGGGAGCCCCAGTGTTATTTGTCAAAAAGAAAGATGGAACTTTTCGGATGTGCATTGATTATCGTCAGCTGAATAAGCTCACGATTAAAAATAAATATCCTTTGCCTAGGATAGATGAACTTTTTGACCAAGTGAAGGGGGCAACGGTATTCTCTAAGATTGATCTGCGATCTGGTTATCATCAGATCAGAATTAAAGAAGAGGATATCGCTAAGACAGCTTTCAGAACGCGGTATGGGCATTATGAATTCGTGGTGCTACCTTTTGGGCTGACCAATGCACCTGCTACCTTCATGTGTTTGATGAACAGTGTGTTTCACAGGTTCTTAGATAAATTTGTGTTGATATTCATAGATGACATTCTGATTTACTCCCGATCAAGGAAGGAGCATGAAGAACACCTTAGATTGGTGTTGCAAACTTTGCGAGAACATCAATTATATGCAAAGTTTAGTAAGTGTGATTTCTTTAAGGAGGAAATACAATACTTAGGCCATGTAATCACAAAGGAAGGAATTGCAGTTGACCCTGAGAAAATTAGAACTATAATGGAGTGGCCCATACCAAAGGACGTGGCAGATATTAGGTCCTTTATGGGGCTAGCAGGTTATTACAGAAGATTTGTGGAAGGCTTTTCAAGGGTAGCATACCCTATCACCTCCTTACAAAAGAAGGGAAAAGTATTTAAGTGGACCTCAGAATGTCAGCAAAGCTTTGAACAGCTCAAGCACTTACTCACCACCGCGCCCATATTAAGTATAGCTGATCCTAATAAGGATTACGTGGTCTGTACTGATGCAAGTAAAGAAGGTGTGGGAGGAGTGCTGATGCAAGAGGGAAGAGTAATTGCATACGAATCAAGGAAATTGAAGGAACATGAGCAGAAATATTCTGCTTACGACTTGGAGCTGGCAGCTGTTATTCATGCACTGAAAATGTGGCGACACTACCTCTTGGGGAGAAAATTTTTGCTGTTAACAGACCACCACAGCTTAACAAACTATTTCAGCCAACCCACTTTAAATGCGAGACAAGCTCGTTGGGCTGACTTTTTAAGTGGGTTTGATTTTGAAATTAAACATTTAAAGGGGAAGGAGAACCGAGTAGCTGATGCATTGAGTCGAAAGGTACAATGCATGTGTAAGATTTCGGTTAGTAAATGGCAGAGTACCCTACTGGAAAGGATAAAAACAGCGGCTGATCAAGATACTGTTTACCAGCAAATTAAACGGCAAGTACAACAACTTTCTGGTAAGGAAATACAACAGGGGTATGAGCTAGATGATGCCGGAATGCTGTATTTTAATAAAAAGCTGTATGTACCCAATGAAAATAGTCTTAGAAAACTGATTCTGGACGAATTTCATACCAGCCATTATACCGGGCATCCAGGGTACCAGAAAATGGTTACCGCTCTTCGAAAGGAATATTACTGGCCAAAAATGAAGAAGGAAGTAGCCGAGTATCTAGCGCGATGTCTAGAATGTCAACAGATTAAGGCGGAGCATATGCATCCAGCAGGGCTGTTACAACCCTTACCCATTCCGGAATGGAAATGGGAGACTATTTCCATGGACTTTATAACCGGATTGCCTCGAACGAAGAAAAATAATGATTCCATTATGGTGGTAGTGGATAAGTTAAGTAAGGCAGCACACTTCATACCTGTACAATCAACGTATAAGGCTGTGCAAATTGCTCATATTTTCATGCAAAATGTGTTCAAATTGCATGGACTTCCGAAGGTAATTATCTCTGATCGTGATGTTAAGTTCACATCAACCTTTTGGAGGACATTGTTTGCTGAACTGGGAACACAGCTGAACTTTAGCACAGCTTATCATCCCCAGACCGATGGCCAAACGGAACGAGTAAATCAGGTAGTGGAGGACATGCTGAGAGCATGTGTTATGATGAAACCAACTCAATGGGAGGAATACCTCCACCTGGTCGAGTTTGCATACAACAATGGGTATCATTCCTCAACACAGTTGAGTCCTTTTGAGGTTCTGTATGGGCGGAAGTGCCGCACACCCTCAAGTTGGGGTGGACCTGAGGATATGTTACAAATTGGTCCTAAGATGTTCAAGGAAATGGAAGACACGGTAAAAAAAGTGTGTGCTAACTTAAAAGCCGCTCAGGACAGACAAAAAAGTTTTGCTGATCGAAAGAGAAGGTTCAAGGAATTCCAAGTTGGGGATCATGTGTTTGTTAGAATTCAACCCAGAAGAAGTACCTTGCAGTGGAGCGGGTGTGCCAAACTTGCACCTCGCTATTTTGGACCTTTTCAAATCTTGGCAAGGGTGGGGCCGGTAGCTTATCAACTCGCTCTACCAGGCCATATTAGGATCCACAATGTTTTTCACGTTTCCGTATTAAAATAATACGTCTACGATCCTAAACATGTGATTCAATGGCAGAATGTTCGGGTAAGAATTAATCTGGTCATTCTAGATAAGCTTTGTTCCTAAACAAGAAAATAACTAAATCTGTTGCTGATTGCAGGTCGAGCCAGAAGGCGAGGTTCTGGTCGAACCACTGACCATTCTCGACCGGAGAGAAGTGCGGCTGCGGAAACGGGTTAATTTCCAAGCTAAGGTGCAGTGGCAACATTATGGGCCTAAAGAGGCCACTTGGGAGGATGAGGAACTCCTGAGAGAAGCTTACCCGAATTTGTTTAAGGGAGACGGACATCGGGACGATGTCCAATCACAGGAGGGGGAGATGTAATGACCCCAGATTATGTAAATATGAAAATTTACTGTGGTAAAAGACATTAATACAGTTGTTGTTTATGTTTAAAAACAAAACTGTGACAAACTATTTTTGATGAAAGTAATTTAAATATTTTCTTGAAATGCTGGCAGCCTCTAAGAGGTGGATTTGAAAGAAAGAGTTCAGTTATAATAACTGATGGAAACTACCCTCCCAGAACAGGAAAAGTCCTGGCTGTGGGGAGGAAGTTCTGTGCTGTGAGGACAGACAGAAGAGAAACCTTTTCCAAGAAGAGGAAAAAGAAAAAACGGTGGTTAAGTCTGGTTAGGACCAGATAACCAGGCACAGAGAGTGCACAAATCTTGTTGAGGACTTGAGGTCTGCAAGATGGCTCGGGGGGAGAATTCCGTCTGAGGGATGGATCTCATGGCTGGGTGGAAGAGCAGAAACAAGCACAGGTGACTTGCCTGAGAAACTATTCCTGATACTGGTGAACCAGGTACGGTTTCAAGTTGCAGAGTCCCTGGTTGAATATAAATATACAGTGAATTTACAGTAGGTGAATAAGGTCTATGTTCATTCTCCTAGATACTGTTATTATGTACAGTGAATTTACAGTAGTAAATAAGGTTGATGTTCATTCTCCTGAACACTGTCATGTTGTTAAGTAACTACATAGGTGTAGTTGTAAATGAAAGGTCAGTTATAACCCTTGTGATAAACAAAACTACAACAGGTGTAGTTAAACGAAAGACTGGTTATAGAATAAGAAGAGAGAAACCGGCTATTAAACATTAACCACCATGACATAACCTCGTCGGAGAAACAGAGGCACTGTGTTAACATCAGAACAACGAATAACGGAAATAACAGTATAGGACTCTTGAATATAGACAAGCAACTACTTTAATGTGTTGACAGAACGAGTTGGAGCGCTCTGGGTCTGAGCAAGAGCGCCAACAGTGGTCGGATTTGACTCATTGACGGAAGGAAAACAACTCACTGCTATCATATTAAAGATTGTTAATATGTAAAGTAGCAAATAGATATAATGTAAAACTGTGTAAACAGAGAGCGAAAAACCGTGTTTCCTTCTAGTACATCAGTATTATGAAACTATAAACATTTGCTGATACATTTAAGTAAAGAAAACAGTACGTTAAGAGAAATAAGGGAAAAAACGAACACCTCTTATGGAAACCCTGTACATGATACAAACTTAACTTTGGATATATATATATACTACGGCATTTCCTAAGGAACAGAAGATGCATGATACGGTCACCCTTTCTAACCAAATGCATCCTGTACGAGTTCATCAAGACAAGAATTTACATAGTAAATGACAGACGGATGAATCGAAATTATAAGCAAAACCTGTGGTAATAAAACAACCATCACACATTGTCCTGAGAACTATTAAATATACAGAATACAATCATAGAATACAAAAGCCTTGTTACCCTGGAAATATAGAGAGCGTACAGTTCTGTTTATAAGTTACAAAAAAATATGATACCCGGTGGAGAACCGTAATGGGTAATGTCTGTTCATACATTAAACAACGGGAAACCCCAAAAACAGAACCTGGACCCGTTTGTCAGATTTGCGTGTTACAGCCAGATCCGAAGTCACATGTCCAGGAACGGATATGGTAAACCAAAAATCTGAGTGTGCCGCAAGGGGCTGCATTACAAACAAAATAAGTCCTTAAATACATACAACAGAACTCAGGAGAGTTCCGCCGTGGATAACATCTCAATAGGACGGGTCATGGACTTGACCAGAACACAAAAGAAAACCTAAGTGCAAATTGTGAGGGTTCTCTGTGGAGAATACCTCGGCAATCGATGCAAAGAGACCCTCATTCGAACAGCGGTCTGCACAATCATAATTTTAAACAACTCAAATCGATGGTCCGCGAGCTCTTGTGGACAGGGGCAAAGCAAATAAGAATCTGAGGGCATACCTGTGGCCGCCGAGAGGGTGGAACCATCATGTATAACCGCCTTGGCACCACCAGAGGGGTTCGGATAGCCCAACTGCGCGCCCTGTAAGCAAGAGAAAACAAACCATAAGAGATCGTTACAGATAGTTAACACTGTAAATATATATATATATATATATATGCAGTAGATTTAAGAGTCGAGGTTCCATATACCTGTGCTGGATTAGTGTCGGGCACTTCACAGCTTTCGGAGCAATTGCAGGTGAAGAAGGTAGCGCTGGTGGGATTGAACCAGAGGATGAACGCCGAGACGGAGCCGGAAAGGGCCGAACAAATGAATAAACCCCGAGAACGTTCGGATGAGTTTTGTAAGGACTTAAACCCTTGAGCGCATCTCAGCCCTTTGATCCAAGGGGGAGATCCTGACCGTCTATGCAAGGCGGGAACGCAAAGCGTAAAGGCCGAGATCACTGTGACCGAGATGTCACATGGCCAAAGTAGCCAAGCCTTGCCACCTGCCTCGACAAGGACTGTAGTCATTAAGGCAAGAGTGAGCTGGCACCTGCAAGGGCTGCGGCGGAACCGCCAAAGCCCGAGCCACATTAAGTACACTGTAGAACTGGCGGTCTAATAGCTGGCTCATACATGAAGTCAAAGCATACACAAAAAAACCCGTATGACAAAGTAATGTGACAGCGCAATGTATGGCCACATAGCTTATATAAACCAGGGTTATAACAGTAATCAAAACATAGGCTAAACAGCTGTGAATACGTGGCATACGTATGGTAGCATTTAAACATATGTGCATACATAAAGGTTGGAAAATCTTGTATTATATAACAAGTGCTTTAAATAAGGTATACAGTAAATTTTTTTTTTTTATGTATATGAACGTTGGTGTGACATATAATTTCAGGGAAAATAATCCAATCTCCAAATTATTTGAACAATTAAGTCCTTGTTAAGCTATTTTATGAAATAAAAACGTTTTTTATTAAAATTTAATAACTCGATTTTACATATCTTTATGTCCAGATTCTATGTACATATTATTTGAAGAACTAAGTCTTGGTTAAACTATTTTATGAAATAAAAAATCTTTTTTATTAAAATTTAATAACTCAATTTTAAATATCTTTATGTCCAGATTCTATGTATCCACTAAATATGGAATAAAGTCATGCTCCCAGCTAATTTGGTTGCAAATTCCAGCATCAAAATAAGTTACGAAACTAAGAACTTTATATTTATATATATATATATATATATTAAAGTAAATTTATTTTGTGTTTTAGATATTTTTTGAAATTTTTTTCGTGGATTTTTGGTTTAATTTTTCTAAAATCTGGTGAGAATTTATTGAAATCACAAGTTTGATAGATAACTCTGCACGATGAAAGTGTCATACAGTTTTCCAGAGTAAATCTATATCTACACTAAAAAAACCAATTTAAATAACACAAATCAAAATTTAACTTCAAATTTTTCAACAAAATTTCAACACCAAAAAATAAACATAAAAACATCTCCCTTATCTTCCAAACGTTATCATCGCGTTTTTTCTCCTTCATAGCCATTATGATTGATTATGAGCGTGTTACTCCTTCATAGCCATTATAATTGATTATTAGCGTGTCACAGGATAGAATCAAATTAAAAACTGACAGAACTATGATAGTGATTTTCACAGATTTGATTTTCCATTTAGCAGATTGGTTATGTTATATTGTTTGACATAATCAAGCCACGAAAATTATCATATTGTTTATTTGATCATATAATCAAAAAAATTTACGCTGATGGACAACACACCCCAGGTTTTCTTTCTTGAAAAGTAAAGTTTTTTAGGAATCGTGCAACACTATTATTATTTTAAAATATTGATAACTAATTTCGGCATTTTCTTTCTTCACATATATCAACATGAGGATATGTAAGAAATCATAATTATATTATTGCGTGCGTATTTTATACAAATAATTTATCTACCCTGTACAAAAAAAACCAAAAACCCCATTGACGGCCGCTGAAGCAAAATCAGGCACCAAAAACAGGGGAGGAAACGCCTCCATTTCTCAGGATTTGCGACTCCCATAGACTCGAACTTGTGATGTGGTGCTGCGCTTTATTGTGCTTGCAATGAGCGGAGGCCACAGTTAATTACAGTGGTTCTGCACAAGGGGCATGAAGAGTTATTTACAGTACATGGAAGAAGCCACTGATCGATGCAAGAAATGTGAAAATAGTGTCTGCAATTCGGAAGAATTCGGACTTCATCCTCTTCCCCAATACACCCCAAACAAATTGCACATGGCGATGCAGACGAATCGTTCCAATTTATATCATCACCATAATTTCTTAGACACCCGTACTTTCCCTTGGGCAGCGCTGCGATCATCCTGGATCGGCGCGACAATATAATGTTCATCTTGTATTCATTAAAGCTGGAGCCTCTGCTGTTAACTGTAATGTTCGTAACGATATTCACCCACCAGAGCACCATGGCGAATCCTACAAGGAATCCAAGAAGTCCGTTGAGACCAGGCAACGCAGGGAGGGAACGCGTATTCAGTCCTTCCATCAGATGTATGAGGGCTTTGAAGATATGATTCCCCACTGTCAAATCCAAAAGTGCCATTACAATCCATGACATAAATTTGGCCCCCATGTGAACTGCATAGATTACTACCCCGAAGATTACCATTGACGCCAAGGCCGGGTTGAATTTGGGAAAGGCGTTCCCCATATTCAACATACCCACTGTTAAGCGCTCAAACTTGTTTCTCGCAGAATCTAAATAATGAAGAAGAGCCAGAACCTTTAGAACTGGAACCAGAGGCGCTTCCCGTGCCCTTACCCGTGCTTCTGCCAGTGCCACAACCAGTTGCAGCGCCATGTAAATAGCCGAGGATTTTTTCACCAAGAAATAGCTGAGGGTTATTATGACAATTCCTACTCGTAAACCAAAGGAATACTATTTTTTTTTGTAATTGAACAAATTGCGCTTGGAGCAGATCTCAAGTGTATATAATTTTGTTCAGGATCAGAGCAGATTTCAGGCGAACATAATCATGTATTTAAATTAGACCACAATACCTATAAATACCAAACTTCTCCGCCAAACCATTGTACCACATACTCAATATTGCAACCTAACCATTTGAATCAGATATCTTCTGCTATGAAACCCCTCTCCCTCTTATATTACATCTCAGAGAAGAATGGATGATTGAACCAATCGATTGCAGGTAACTTATATACGACTCAAGAAATGTGCTACACGAACTCGGTCTTCCTCAATTACGAAAGCAGAAGGTATATCAGAAATTTCCCGGCTGTTTTTGGACAAGGGTGCGGGTCAACAGGCGGCTGCTGCATAATAAAATAATGTTGATTTCGTGTAATTTGGTAGGTGTCGCGTGTGGTAGATTGTGGGCCATGAGCTCTCCAGTAAAGTGTCCCATAAAGTTGCATGTTTTAAAGGATAAACATGTGACCATATTCTAAGAGTTTTAGTAACTACTAGAGTCGTATTTCTACCTAAATGTACTTTTATGCTGATTGCACATCGATATGAGACAACGATGGGTTCTCAAATTCATATTTTAAGTAAGGAAGAATTGCCCAGTAAATTCTAGTTATGTTTAGAAAAATTTTGATAAAGATTTTTGTAAATTTAAGTTATGGTTGTGTAATATACCTATTGTGATTAACCCCACGTAAGGTAATTTTAAATTACCAATCAGTTAATCAAACCTACGTAAAAGTAATTTTAAATTACATATCAGTTACAACTAATTCTTGGCATTGGTTAAATGGATCAGCAAGCACCCTAACAGGGGGAGAGAAGATGGATGGAGAATGGTGTGCTGTGGAGACAGGCAGAGGAAAAAAGAAAAGAAAGACAGGGAAGCAAACACCCTGGATGGACTAAGTCTGGTTAGGACCAGATAGTCAAGCACAGAGTGCTGGCTTACTGAGGATTGTGATCCGGTAAGCAGAAGCTTGGGGGGAGACTCAGGTCTTGGAGGACTGGTCTCACGGTTGGGAGGAAAACAAGCAACACACAGCAATTTGGCTGGAGGGCTGTTCCAGATTTCATCTTACCAGAAGGAAACCAGGTAAGTAACGGAACCCTCTTGTGCCTGGTTATCTGTGTAGTTGGTAAAATAGCTGTGATTAACTGAACAATTTTATAAATAGTTTGTGGTCTAAACTGTGTTAGTAGACAGTCTAAGGTCTAAACCGTGTTAATAGACAGTTTATCTGTAATATCAAAGATAGTATGACTACGTATCTTGTACAGGTTATAGACAGCCTAGTGGCAAAATTAAAAGACGATATACTGTAAAGAATCTGTATTAAGTTACAGTTACTCCGCTGTAAAATACCAGAAGACGGAGAAGTTATGAACAAACTTTACACGGTATCATTATTATAACGTAAGGCAAAATATGAAATAGTTGATACATTATGAGCGAGGAAAGAAAAGCATATACAGTGTAGCTGTAAACCTCAAGAAAACGAATGCAGTGACCCGTTGAACAAGTGAGGTGAGCTATTAATAAAATAAGTTTATTTCTAGCAGATAATGTTTACACCCTTTAGGCATATCCGAGTCAGGAAGACCGGATTCCTCATGTAAACAATAAACAGAGGTCAAGATGGTATCAAGACCCTAATGAGCGCATACGCAGACAGCCGTATAAAATACCCTTTTCATTCTTGAATATTCGGTTAACAGAAGTATTGGTAAAACAAAGAGAGTGTATAGTAATGTGGAACCCTGAATCTGGTATAGCCGTAACAGGCGGCTCATTTAAAGTTAAAATCGCAAAGAAAGACTGAGATTATCATCCGTGATTAAATCTGGTGTGATAACTAAGGAATATAATATTAACATGTTAACAGAAAAGAAACCAGAACTCAGCGGCAGAGCCATATGGAGATTTCACAAATACAGTGGTAATACTTCTACATAAGGAAAGTATCGAAAAACGTAGTGCTTGCCTTTAATAACCAGAACCCTGCATCTGTGCAATAACCCGAAAGTATATGGAAATGAATATATACTACAGACTTCAAAGATTTATGCATAGGAGCCGTTAACCCGTCGGCCATTCATCTATGGTAACAGATGATGGCGCGACAGAATAATCCTGTTGTATTCTTTCAAGCTCCCGCTAGTCGGCCATACATCTATGGAGTCAGATGTCGGCACGGCCGGATGAATCCATACAGTCATTCAAGAATAATAGAAAAAGCAATAGAATTATAGAATTACGTATTCACCATTGCATGCATGTTATTATACAGTCAACATGATTTCGAGGAAAAGGAAATGTATTACACAGCCGAAAATATACAAAACCCTACTCTGCATGGTTGAGGGTCTTTCGCCTCCATAAGGGAAAGTTAAAACATTGTATAACTGAAGAAGAAAGTTACAGTAAACCTCGGCCTTCGTAAAATAAGAGTACAAAATAAATAAGCCGCTGGTTTCGAACCAGGGTATGTACACAGTCATAAACCATGGATATAGCCCGACATTCTAAGTCAAAGATAAATACATATATCTGTGTAAGGAATCAAGTAGGAGTTCCAGCCTCAGAGAACTAGAGGGAATCACCATGGTTGGAAAGGAACCCAACTCCTGAAGCGGTCCCAGAGATTCTTGGAACCCGAATAAGAGGCGAGGCCCATCAAGTCCTGCGACCAACCGAGAACGATGAGGTTGAGGTCGCTATACTTGCACAGAGGAGAACCCTAGCAATCCAAAACGAAACAGAAAGAAGATAGCCGAGAACCAAACCCTTAAATTAGATAAATACCTGTAAGGGACTTGGCGGGTTTCATCAGAGCAGACTCTTCGTTAAACCATAGAAGCCTGAAGCCTTGATACGCAACCTGTCAAGCCGGAGAAGAGAGTTTAGAGCTCGGCGTAAAACATTCAAAGCAAACAAGCATAACAGATCTGTTAATCGATACGAAAATTACCTGTTTGGTTCGAGAATACAATCTATGCAGTTGGAAACCGCTTGGAGGATGCAATTGCCTGGAATCATGGAGGTCTTGGCGCGGGTTGGTGGAGCAAACCCTTGCAGCGAAGAACAAGGAGCGGGAGAGTATGGAACTGCAAGACAAAAGCCTCGAATAATCCGGAGAAAGACGATTATAAACCCCGACTAACAGCGGTGGAACGTGGAGCCTTGTCCACCCTCGATTTCGTTAAACGACTGTGCACCGTGGATGAGGGTGACTTTACCAAGAAATCTGGCGCGGGAAAAACCTAAGTACAGAGACCCTGCTTTCTTCACATGGACTGTCCGATGAAATCCAAAGTCACCGCCAGATGTCCCACGCAGGAGACGCCAACAGAAGAATGTAGTACAGCCTCGGTACATTCGAGGAATATGCATAACGGTGATGTACCATATAGTTAACACATAATCCAGGACATATATTAGTAGTGTGACAGCCGTAGATATGTCTTGTTTCGCCTGCCACGTTATACATTGCCTTAGGTTAGGCATGTATGTGAAACAATGGCATTATAACACAATTGTATTTATTTAATATGAAGGTGTTAACCAAGAAGGGTGCGGTAAGTGTAGTATAATGTAAAAAAAAAAAATTATTTACATGTATATTATTGCGTTTAGGTATGTGACAATTGGTATCAGAGCCAAAGGTTGCAATACTGGCGCCTTTGGGAAAGGATAGTGAAGTACGCCATCAGTAGGCATTAACTCAGGTATGAGTTTAATCATTCGCATATTCATTTATGTCATACACTACTTTTGGCATGACAGGTGTGATTCATGTTTATAACTTCTTTGAGAAGTAGGTGATAAGTTGTTTCATAACTACGTTCATAACGTTGGATTCCTGATGAGGATAAAAGACAATGAAACTTGTGTCGCACTTAAGAACAATATTGAACACTCATTGAGGAAGTGACGATCAACTACCAACTTTTGATTTGCACATATGGCAATAACAACAATGCACATATTGAACTAGATTGAAATTACAATGAATAAAACTTAATAGGCCAATGCATGAATATAAATCAGGGGGAACATCCTTGAATAGGATGAAAAATTGTTTTACAAAAAAAAGACATTGGAAGAACCCCTTTAGATATTGGAAAAAAAAAAAAAAAAAAAAACATGCAATGGGTCAAGCAGCGAGACTTGAGTGTCATAACTAACTTTTGATTTAGCCTTGTCATGGATACATGAAGATGATTGGTAGTTGAGATTGGTTAGTGTGTATGACTAACCCATAGAACTTATATGCATTAATTGAATTGGACTAAGATTGCTACAATTCGTAAACAAGTAAAGTTGATTGATGTCACATGCATGGAATGTGTGTGTGAAGATTCTTACTCTCTCTGTGCTATAGTTCTAGTTGTTTATGAGAAGAGTCTTAATTTTATTCACCATGAGAATGCATGATGAATAACATATGCTTATGTCCTAATAGTTTTAATGATGATTACCTTCTAATTGACTGAAATCCATTAGCATGGTATGTGCTGATGTTAATCATTACTTGTTGGAAGACAAAAACCATTGGAGCCTCGATTAAATGATGGTTGAATTTATCTCCACTATGGGAATGATGGATTTCTTATGCATGTTGCATTCCAGTGTGAAATTAAGGGTAGAGGCATGTTCAGTGGGTAACATTTCTAGGACCCATTCATGGTATAATTACATGTGATAATTATTCATAAATAGACTACCTGTGTTAATACAGTTGTCAGTAAACTCTAATTACCTTCCCCAACCATAGATGCTTCCAAAGGAAAAGGAAGCAAGGAGAAGGAAGAAGACCGTGCTGTAGGGACAGACGGAGATGGGAAAAAGAAATTGCTAAGTCTGGTGATGACCAGATAAAGCAAGCTTTGAGTGTTAGAATCTTGTGGAAGACTCTAAGTCTTGGGATGACTAGATAAGTGCTCGATGTGCATGTGAGTATTCCTTTGACCATGCTTAAGGAGTTGGAAATGATAATAGAGTGTTGATGTTAATGATTTTCATAATGTCTCCTTGAACTCATTATTCTGAAATGGTCACATAGTAGTGTTATGATAGTTGTTGCATATAGCACCAAATGGTAGCTCTAGTGCATGTGTGACACTTAGGAGATTATGCTTCTAATTGCATAAGTAGAGCAATTTCTTCCGGTAGGGGTGGTTTAACTTGTTAGTTATGCATGTTGATCCAAGGATAAGATAAGTGTCTTGTTCACTTACTTGAAGAACACGTATGAATGTTTTATATGATTTCTTAGTAGAGAAAGTATTTGAATGCATGCAATAAAAGAATGGTTCTTTTATAGATTTTCTTGGTAAAGAAAATGTGTTAAGGCATGCAGTTAAAGATTGATTAACTTGTATGTTTTCTTGGTAAAGAAAATAGGTAGTTCCTATTAGAAAGACTCCACGTGAGTCTTGTGTGTGAAATGCTTGTCTCTGGTCTATAAAATCCTCGTTAAATATAGCCAAGTATCTTCTTGAGAAAGAGGATGAGGTATATAAATGTCCTGAGAACATAGCATGGAAGGTGGCCAAGTTTGCTTGAATTAAAATATGTATCTTTATTTGATAAAAGCTTCTTGAAAATATATATATATATATATATATATATATATGCTAATTGCATTATGATTCTAGTTAGTCTCTAAGTTCTAGTGAAATGATTATGCATTACATGCATGATAAAAGATAACTAAGGATGTGCTTCTAGGCACATAGATATTTATCCCTATTTTCTTGAGGAAAGAGTATATTACATATATACATAAATATAGTCTCATCCTAAGAGTATGCATACTTCATGTATGAAGATAAAGGATTTTATGAGAGTTCTTGAAAATGGAAATAGAGGTTCTTTCCTTTAAAGACACATTAGAATAGTGTTCATACAAGAACCAAAATCCTTACTTGTTTCATGAAAAGAACTATGTGCATTAAAGTAAAGTAATTGTGTTAGGAGAACACATGTTGCATATTGGTAGCTATTTTGACTTTAGAATTATGAGACTGTGCGTACTTAGAGAAAGTGGTCATGATAGCTTCCTTGAAAATAATAATCTCTTGGAGAGATTGTCTTGTTGGAAGAGCTGTGTTGATTGCTTGATTTGATGCATAAAGGATAAGTAAACCTTGTTTTTGTATCTTGGTTTTTATGCCGAAAGATAGACATCTTTAATAATTTCTTGAAAGGGAATCTTGAGAAATCCTCACATCGGAAGATAGAGAAATGAGGATTAAAATGACTTCCTTAAGAAAGAGGTATGTGGTTTGTCGTATGAAATGATGGTGGTCTTCTAAGTGAAGGGAATAAGTGTTGCATACATTAAAGAAGGGCTTATATGATAAGCAATAGTATGCACAAAGATTAGTCATTGTGACATAAGAGTTATGTTCTTGTATGTTAGAGAAATTATGTTTAATTACACTAACGATGCATGACTAAAGCTAGCCATAGTAAACGTAAGATAATACTCCGTTAATGATGATTTGAATTGGAACAACAGACTATGGCAAAATTGGGAATGTTGAGGGTATTAACTCAACTGTTGTTGACATTTATACATTAATGAGTATTTGCATATGTTTTTATACATGACAATATTGTATGCATGAACATTCTGGGAAATGGAATACGTGTTAACTGATGCATATTTATAACTAACGTTGATGATGGGATTAAGTAGTGGTAGCTTAATGGCAACAAGAAAACTCATCACATAAATTGCTGCAATGTGAAATGCAGTTATAAATGAGAAAGAATGATGTTATATGATATGCATGAATTATGTTATTTGGAAAATTTGCATGCATACAACGTGGATGATGGATATGTTTCCCATCAAACTTGATGTTGTGGACCCATGTCGGGGGTTAAGTGTAAATGCATGGTATACATGCATGTTTGTTATGCTAATGATAATGTTCATATGGTTCATTGTGTAAATTACTATGAGAAAGAGTAATAAAAGAGAAATTTAACATGACAGACAGTTGTGGATACTTGGGTTGATGACAGTTACCTGCCCAGAGGGGTTGATGGTACTTGTCTACCCGGATTGTGAAAGGCTGGAATGCCTTGGGTTGATGACAGTTACCTGCCCAGAGGGGTTGATGGTACTTGTCTGCCCGGAATTGGGTTGATGGCAGCTACCTGCCCGGAGGGGTTGATGGTACTTGTCTGCCCAGATTTCCTCTCCCTGGAATTCTTGAGCTGGTTGGCCAGTGGAATTCCATGTTAGACCTGGTAAGGTCTCTATCAAAGAAATTGTCTGGATGTGAAAATGACTCGATTTGGTTGTGAGAACCAGTTTCCATGGGTTGGGAATTCTTTAGTCCATTGTGGACTCATGGCTGAAGGAATTAACTAATCAGCTATATGTTATGTTAAAAATGAATTCTACATATAGTTGTGTAAAATATGTTATGCACATCTAATAAGAAATGAGCTTAGTGCTCAATAAAGAATAAATGGAAATGTTAATTCCTTTATTGTGTTATTAATGTTGTGAACATCTTAGTGGGAGCTAAGACAATTCTTGCTTGATGCAGTGATTGACTGTTTTGATGATTAGAGAGCTAGGTGCTCTTTTGGCACTTCTTGAAGTACTTTACGGATGTCTTTAGTGAGAATTCGTTCAGTGTGCACGTGAGCAGTGATTTATCATTTGATGATTAGTGTTAGTGCTCTTTAAGTACTTGTAAAAGTACTGTGATTTAGAAAGCATCTAACATTGCACAATGGATTGTTAGTCAAAAGTGTCTCATTTGACTCAAAACATAGTGACTAATGTGGTTGAATTTGTTAGTCATATATTGCAGGAACTACTTACCATGGAAGGTTGAAGAATTGTCCACTCTCTATTAACAGGCTTACATGAAAGTATTCATGATTTTCAAGCATAAGATGGTAAGTTATGGTAAGTTGACACAGAGAATTGTTTATTATGAATGAATAAGGGCCAGGTGGTGGCGATTAGAAGTTGCATATTTTTGCAATTACGAATGATTATGACTATTGATGCTTATAACTAATGATATTTCTTAAGACTATATCATTACTATTTTGTTTGTCGTCTTTTCTTGGAATGAAATCGTTGATTTCAAAAAGAAAGGATCACATTTTGTGTGGATTAGATGGTAATACCACGAGTAAAATATCAAGTTCCGACGAAAGATGAACACCGAGGACGGTGTTCCTGTTAAGGGGGGGAGTATGTAATATACCTATTGTGATTAACCCCACGTAAGGTAATTTTAAATTACCAATCAGTTAATCAAACCTGCGTAAAAGTAATTTTAAATTACATATCAGTTACAACTAATTCTTGGCATTGGTTAAATGGATCAGTGAGCACCCTAACAGGGGGAGAGAAGGTGGATGGAGAATGGTGTGCTGGTAGAGACAGGCAGAGCAAGAAAAGAAAGAAAGGGAAGAAAAGACCCTGGAGAGACTAAGTCTGGTTAGGACCAGATAGTCAGGCACAGAGTGCTGGCTTACTGAGGATTGTGATCCGGTAAGCAAAAGCTTGGGGGAGAGACTCAGGTCTTGGAAGGCTGGTCTCACGGTTGGGAGGAAAACAAGCTACACACAGCAATTTGGCTGGAGGGCTGTTCCAGATTTCATCTTAACAGAAGGAAACCAGGTAAGTAACGGAACCCTCTTGTGCCTGGTTATCTGTGTAGTTGGTAAAATCGTTGTGATTATCTGAATCATGTTATAAATAGTTTATAGTCTAAACTGTGTCAGTAGACAATCTAAGGCCTAAACCGTGTCAATAGACAGTTCATCTGTAATAACAAAGATAGTGTGACTATGTATCTGGTACAGCTTATAGTCAGCCTAATATACTGTAAAGAATCTGTATTAAGTTACAGTGACTCCGCTGTAAAATACCAGAAGACAGAGAAGTCATGAATAAACCTTACACGGTATCATTCTTACGACGTAGGGCAAAATATGAAATAGCTGATACATTATATGCGAGGAAAGAAAAGCATATATAGTGTAGTTGTAAACCTCAAAGAAAACGAATGCCGTGACCCCTCGAACAAGTGAGGTGAGTTATCAATATAATAAGGTTATTTCTAGCAGATAACATTACACCCTTTAGGCATATCCGAGCCAGGAAGACCGGATGCCTCATGTAAACCATAAACGGAGGTCAAGATAGTATCACGACCCTAATGAGCACATACGCAGACAGCCGTATAAAATACCCTTTTCATTCTTGAATATTCGGTTAACAGAAGTATTGGTAAAACAAAGAGAATGCATAGTAATGCGGAACCCCGAATCCGGTATAGCCGTAACAGGCGGCTCATATGAAGTTAAACGACAAAGAAAGGCTGAGATTATCATCCGAGATTAAATCTGGTGTGATAACTAAGGAATATAATATTAACATGTTAACAGAAAAGAAACCAGAACTCAGCGGCAGAGCCATATGGAGATTTCACAAATACAGTGGTAACACCTCTACATAAGGAAAGTATCGAAAAACGTATTGCCTGCCTTTAATAACCAGAACCCAACATCTATACAATAACCCGAAAGTATATGGAAATGAATATATACTACAGACCTCAAAGATCTATTCATAAGAGCCGTTAATCCGTCGGCCATTCATCTATGGTAACAGATGATGGCGCGACAGAATGACCCTACTGTACTCTTTCAAGCTTCAGCCAGTCGGCCATACATCTATGGAGTCAGATGTTGGCACGGCAGGATAAATCTATACATAGTCATTCAAGAATAATAGCAAAATGCAATAGAATTATAGAATTACATGATTACCATTGCATGCATGTTATAATCCAATCGACATGATTTCGAGGAAAAGGAAATGTATTACACAGCCGAAAATATACAAAACCCTACTCTGCATGGTTGAGGGTCTTTCGCCTCCATAAGGAAAAATTAAGACATTATATAACTGAAATAGAAAGATACAGTAAACCTCGGCCTTCGTATTATACGAGTACAAAATAAATAAGCCGCTGGTTTCGAACCAGGGTATGTAGACAGTCATAAACTATGGATATAGCTCCGACATTCTAAGTCAAAGATAAATACATATATCTGTGTAAAGAGTCAAGTAGGAGTTCCAGCCTCAGAGAATCAGAGGTAATCACCATGGTTGGAGAGGGACCCAACTCCTTAAGCGGTCCCAGAGATTCTTGGAACCCGAATAAGAGGTGAGGTCCATCAAGACCTGCGACCAATCGAGTAAGATGAGGTTGGGGTCGCTATTCTTGCACAGAGGAAAACTCTGGCAAACCAAAACGAAACAGAAAGAGACTAACCGAGAACCAAACCCTTAGATCAGATAAATACCTGTGAGGGACTCGGCGGGTTTCATCAGAACGGACTCTTCGTTAAACCATAGATGCCGGAAGCCTTGATACGCAACCTGTCAAGCCAGAGAAGGGAGTTTAGAGCTCGGCGTAAACATTCAAAGCAAATAAACATAACAGACCTGTTAATCGATAAGAAAATCACCTGACTGGCTCGAGAATACAACCTATGCAGTTGGAAACCCCTCGGAGGATGCAAATGCCTGGAATCGTGGAGGTCTTGGCGCGGGTTGATGGAGCAAACCCTTGCAGCGAAGAACAAGGAGCGGGAGCGTATGGAACTGTAAGACAAAAGTCTCGAATAATCCGGAGAATGACAATTATAAACCCTGACTGGCAGCGGTGGAACGTGGAGCCCTGCCCACCCTCGATTTCATCCGGCGACTGTGCACCGTGGATGAGGGTGACCTTACCAAGAAATCCGGCGCGGGAAAAACCTAAGTACAGAGACCCTGCTCTCATCACATGGTCTGTCCGATGAAATCCAAAGTCACCGCCAGATGTCCAGCGCAGGAGGCGCCAACAGAAGAGTTTAGTACAGCCTCGGCACATTCGAGGAATATGCATAACAGTGATATACCATATAGTTAAAACACAACCCAGAACATATATTAGTAGTGTGACAGCCGTAGATATGTCATATACCGCTTGCCATGTATACATTGCCTTAGGTTAGGCATGTATGTAAAACAATGACATTATAACCGTATAGTATTTATTTCATATAAAGGTGTTAATCAAGCAGGGGTGTGGTAAGTGTAGTATAATGTAAAAAAAATAATTTATTTACATGTATATTATTGCGTTTAGGTATGTGACAGGTTGTTAAATTTCAAAATTTTAGATGTTTTAGACGTTTTTGATGGTGCTGAATTTATTTCTACCATCAAAAACACAATTTAAACACTGCATTTACAGGATTTTTTAAAATTTTTTACTTAAATTCCAACTATTTTTTACCATCAAAACAATTCCTCCGCCTAAATATACAACTCCTTTCGAGTAACACTGGCTAAAGTTATGTCGTGTCACGTTTTAGAGATGCGTTGACGTCTGAATAACGTATTAAACAAATAGTTATAACTACGAAGCATGATCTTGGTAGGAGTCTAATTTTATATAGAGTTATTGTACGAATGGAACTTCTTCCTGCTTTATCTTTCTTTAATATATTAAATTTGTTTTACATCTGGAATTAAAGTAATTTTAATTCGGTCAAGAACTTGTTTTCTTAAATAAATTAATTCAAAATTCACATGCATATAACAAGCTAAAAGACACTCTCGAAATGAATCTATATCCATTTATAAATAAAAATATTCTTAATTTAACAGTTAAATTATCATTAAAAAAAATATCGAATCTATATCCATTTATAAATAAAAATATTCTTAATTTAACAGTTAAATTATCATTAAAAAAAATATTTTAATCAATAAAATTTATTATAAATATTTTATAACTTTCTTGTCCCACTAAAAGTGAAAGTGAATGTGTAGTTGATTCTATGACTCAGAGTTATAAATATCATAACGTAAAAAAAATTGGATTTAAAAAAAAATATTTTAATTAATAAAATTTATTATAAATATTTTATAACTTTCTTGTCTCACTAAAAGTAAAAGTGAATGTGCAGTTGATTTTATGACTCAGAGTTATAAATATCATATCATAAAAAAATTTGGATTTGAAATATTTTAAAATTGTGATATTTATTTATTTTATTATAATAAATTAATAGTCAATTTTGAGTAATGTTTTAGAAATTGTTAAACTAAAATTTAATTAATTAAAATTATTGAAATTTAATGTATAATAATAAAAAAAAAAGGTTAAGTGATTTGTGTTTATTCAAGTTTGATTTGTGGTTTGAGAAATTGTGACTCAAGGGTATTTAAGTTGATAAAATTATGTGGAGATTGTATTTGGCCTAGACCACACCCACCTTAAGCTCACTAGATTTTAGTACGTCTCCTCCCCTAACATAGGAGATGCAACAACTTCCATAAAATTTAATTTTAAACAACCTTACTAATACAACTCATCCTCAATTGATTGTGCTAATAAAATGTAATAAATTTAATCTATTTTAAATATAAAAATAATTTAAATATTTTTTATTTTTTATAAATTGAATTTTTATAATATTTTAAAATTATATTTATAATTAAAATGTATAATTTAACATTTTAAATATTGAAATCTAAATCCATTAGTAGTCACAATGCACCTTCAATTTTTGGTGTAGAATGAAAAATTCTCTTCAATTTTACAAACAAGCATATTCTCTATTCCTATCCATTTTTGTGATAAAGCCCATGTGTGTTAAACTGTGAGGATCATGAGAGAATGATGTGGTGAGTGAGTATCTCATCATTACAAAGGGGTAAGAGAATGACTTAATTTGTATGTTTTAGTTTTTCTCTATAGAAATATGATTTATTTTTATTTTTTATTTTCTTTCTTTCTTTCTTTTTTATTTAAATTATTTTTTTTTCATTTAAATTATTTTTTGAATGTAAATAAAGTTTCAATATTTTGAAATTTTTTAAAAGTATTTAAATGGTATATATTTATGAATTTAAAAGTATATTTTTTTAATTTCTAATTATATTTTAAATAAAATAGGTTAAAATATTTATTTAATATTGGAAATAATGTTTTTATGTTATAAATTGTTATTGTGAATTTTTATATGTTAATTAAAAATTGTTGCTTCTTATTTCTATGAATTGTAATTGTGTCATATTCAAATCATAAATCCACTTTCTTAAAATCTAGATTCGTTGAAATTTATGATTTATATCTTTTATATATAATTACTATAATCAATAAAATAATAAAATATAATTTATATATAATAATATGCTCTCTACAAATTTCTAAGACCTAAAATATCCCAAAAATCACTTATCAATATAACTTTAAAATATGTTTAAATATAAACTAAGTCAATATCTAATATAACTTGAAAAATCAAATATTGAATATTAATTTTGACATTGTAATTGGGAAATAGTATAATTGTCAAACGTCACTACGTAAGGCATGAGGAAAGCGTAATTGTCAAAAGTGACTACGTAACGCAGGACGAAAGCGTACCTTATCACAAGCTCATGACACTCGACTATTTGGATTTTTAAGATATCTTCGCATTACTTTTTGCCACGTAGTGCCACAGTGAATCTAAAAAAGTAGAGTATAGTTTTATGACATTCAATTCTTATAAGATGATTTAAATACAGGGGGATCTACAAGAAGAAATATAAATGAAGTAATGTGAAGGATTTACTATGAAAGAAAAGAAAGAGCTAGTACGTAGGCCAAAAAAATCCTTGTATGTGTTAAAGTGGCCACCAAGGATCTTTTATCAAAATTTTGATACTTATTGTTTTCACAAGGAGAAAAAGATCACTGCATGCATTTTAGATTAGTTATTTATTTTGTCTTGTATGTGGATGATATGTTGTCAATTGAAAATGACAGGGAAATCATCCAAGAAGTGAAAATTTTGTTTTCCTCTAAATGTGGCATGAACTATGTTAAAATATGTTAAAAATTGGAGGAGATTGAGAAAATAGTAAACAATAACTAAATTATAAAGAAGTATGTTAAGACTATATTGCAAAGATTTAATATGTAGGAATTTAAACTAGTGAATATGGATATTCCTATATGTGTAAATTTATATATAGAATTGTGTCCCAAGACATAAGGAGAGGAAGAGGACATCCCCTGTTTTCCATTTTCCATTGTGGCTAGAAGTTTTATATATGCAATGGTCTATACTATATTATGCTTTACACATATAGTGGGAGGATTGAGAACACATATGTCAAAACCAATGAAAGACTATTGGAAAATGGTAAAGAAGGTTTCCAAGTATTTGTGTGGAGCTACTTCTATGGACTATGCTACTAAAAAATACTAGGATTAGACACAGTGATGGAAATACATGGGTTATTTTATGCATATTCGCCTAGAGATCAAGATCAAACAAGATCTATAGTAGGTATGTGTTTAACATATTTGGAGGATAAATTAGTTAGATGAGCAAGAGATAGTATGTAGAGGGACTATCAACTATAAATATGAATACAGAGTAGCCACTCATGCAAACAAAGAATCAATTGGTTGCAGAGCTTGTGTTCAAATATTGGGTTGGTCCAACAAGCTGTGCGGATAGCTTGTTACATTCAAAGTGCAATATTCCTAGCCAAGAGCCTAACATACCATTCTAAGAAAAAACAAATTGATGTCCAATATCACTTTGCGAGAGATATGCTAAAGAAAAGAAGATGTTGCTAGTGATGGTGGACTCATTCTCAAAATATGCCCATGTTGAGAAATTGGATCCCTCTCCACTCATGTTAGATCTATATTTTAAATGGATCTATGCTAGTTATATTTTAGAGAGACATTTTGATGATTCTTTTCTTCCATGAATGTTAGGAGCCAAGCAAAGTAGTTAAAGGACTTCAAGTCATACAATCCGTCTCATAGCGTACTTCATTTTCTTGTTCTCATAAGAAGGAAAAGGGGAATACTGACCTTTTAATGACAAACTAATCATCATTACAAGTTCTTGATAGTTCTTCACTTTTTTGTGCTCATAACAAGAAAAAGGGGAATACTGACCTTGTAATGACAAACTAATCATTACAAGTTCTTAATAGTTCTTCATTTTTTTTTTCTCATAACAAGGAAAATGGAATACTGACCTTATAATGACGAACTAATCACCATTACAAGTTCTCAATAATTTGGAATAATATACACATAAATATAGCACTTCAATTTTAAAAAAACATAAAAAATCGAGATCAATAAATTAACTTAAATAACCTTTGAATATTATTTTATTTTTGAATATTTTAAATATTTATTGATTTATTTATATAAAATATTATAAATTTTAATAATTTCATATGTAATTTAATTTATAAGATTTTTATTCAAAATATTTTTCTCTCTAAATTTAATATAAAATATTAATATATATGAGTTTTTTTTTATATATTTGTGATTTTAGTGGAAAAAAAATATAAAAATATAAAAATATTACTTAATATTTATATTCATCTAACTTGTTCTATTAAATATTTAATATATTAAACCAAACTAATTGTTGCCACTAATAATAATTTTTCAATCAACTAATACAAACATCAAAGATAAGATCTTGCTCTCGTCGCCCCATGTACAGTCTCAACTTAATGGCTCAGTCACATAACACTCAAATCCCATAAGAGTCAGATGCGCAATATCTACATTAACCGTAACCTTTAAACTACTACAACTCTAACTTCCAAAATAAGTGATAATATTGGATTCATTAATTTTTTTTATTTTCTTTAAAGAAAAGATTCATTAACTTTAACAAAGTCAAACATGAATTTGTTTTTCCAAGAAATTGTCTCCTTAAAAATTACCATTTCTTATTTTTAAGTTGTTTTTCTCACCAAACATAATCAAAGTGATAAATAAATATATGAAAAATTAGAATTAAATTTATTGAGCCGAGAGGCTTATTCTACAGCCCAGTATGATGTGTAAGGTTGTCTATTCAACATCAAAGTTGAAATTTTGCTCATATTGACCAATATTTTTTTAAAAAATCTAAAAAAAACTATACAAAAAATTTAAATAATGTCCACTCATTAAAAAACAAAAAGAATTGCAAGTGAAGAAATTAGATCCCTTTGGGTTCATGTTAGATCCCTATTTAAGATGGATCTATGCTGGTATATACATGTATATAGAAAAAATTGTTAAAATAAAATATCTTAATGTTGTATATAAAAAAATATTCAATGTGGGTTATCAATAAAATATTTTGATACAAATTAATATTGACATATACTTAAAAATACATTAATAATAAAATATTTTGATATACTTAAAAATACATTAATAATAAAAAACATTTCAATTTAGATCATTAAAAAATTGAGTTTTTATGATTAAAACTTTTATTTGGTCATATATATTATATATATTTTATTTACCATTTATAAATACAATTAAAATAATAAAAAATAATATTGTAGTTTACGCTAAAAAAATTTGCAAGTCTCTCTCAGCTCATGTCAGATCAGTATTTAAGATAGATATATGCTGGTATATACTTGTATATTGAAAAAATTATTAAAATAAAATATCTTAATGTTGTATATAAAAAATATTCAATGTGGGTTATCAATACAATATTTTGATATCAATTAATATTGACATATACTTAAAAATACATTAATAATAAAAAGATTATTTCAGTTTAGATCATTAAAAAATTTAATTTTTATAGTCAAAACATTTATTTGGTCATATATATTTTATTTAACATTTTTAAATACATTTTAAATAATAAAAAATAAAGTTGTATTTTACTTTTGAAAAAATTTGCAGGTGAAGAAATTTAATCTCTCAGCTAAAAAAATTTGATAAATTAACTCATACTAAATGAGTACTTAAAATAAATCTATACTAATATTATATAAAAAACATTAAACTTAATATTAAATTCTTTAAATTTCCATCCAAATTAGTCTTACAGCTCAAATTCATAGTCAATTGCGTTCATCAATCATAGAATTAAACTTGGGGGTTTAAAAAATATATATTTATGCCCTCGTTACTGTATATTTTAAATTTGCTGGATAACAGTGTAAACTGAAATTTTGTAAAAACGGGGTAACTTGAAATGGGTACTCGAACCATTTTTATTTTAATTAATTATATTTTTTGAAATAAAGTTTTTTAATTTAATATGAAAGTCCGTTTTATGTATTTGTAAATATAAATTAATGAGAAGAAATCGAAAATAAATTTTTTTTATATTAAAACTTAAAATTATAAAAAAGAGTTAAAAGATGAAAGTTATGTGTGTTGTTATTTTCAGGAGTTTTCTCATCCATGATTTGTTTGTATCGAGCCCTCTGCCGTAGCTCATCATGAATTAGATAAAAGCTAACTAACTAAATAAAAACAATGTCCAAATAAATCCAAGCTTAGTCCCGGTTAAAACAGGAAACATTTTCCCATTAACACTGAAACTGACCCAACACTGAATTAAAGCCAACTTAACTTTAAAAAAACTAACCCAACAGTTGACTGAACTAAAGTCAACTTAACTTTCATTTGCCTTCTTTATTAATGTAAAATCTAACACAATCATATTTGCCATGATTTATTAATATAATTTCAGGGAAAATAATCCAATCTCCAGATTATTTGACCAATTAAATCCTAGTTAAACTATTTTATGAAATAAAAACGTATTTTATATTCAACTTAACTTTAAAAAAACTAACGCAACAGTGAACTGAACTAAAGACAACTTATCTTTGATTTAAAATTAGCCTTCTCTATTAAAGTAAAGTCTAACAAAATCCTATTTACTATGATTTTTATTAATATAATTTCAGGGAAAATAATCCAATCTCCAGATTATTTGAAGAATTAAGTCCTTGTTAAACTATTTTATGAAATAAAAACGTTTTTTTATTAAAATTTAATAACTCGATTTTAAATGTCCAGATTCTATGTACAGATTATTTGAAAAATTAAGTATTTGCTAAACTATTTTATGAAATAAAAAAGCTTTTTAATTAAAGTTTAATAACTCAATTTTAAATATCTTTATGTCCAGATTCTCTGTATCCACTAAATATGGAATAAAGTCATGCTCCCGGCTAATTGGGTTGCAAATTCTAGCCTCAAAATAAGTTACGAAACTAAGAACTTTATATTTAAGGTAAATTTATTTTTTTGATATTTTTTGGAATTTTTTTCGTGGTTTTTTTATTTAATTTTTCTAAAATTTAGCGAGAATTTATTGAAATCACAAGTTTGATGGGTAACTCTACACCATAAAAATATCATAAAGTTTTCCAGAATAAATCTATATCTACAATAACACAAATCAAAATCTAACTTCAAATTTTTCAACAAAATTTCAACACCAAAAAATCACAAAAAACAACTCCCTTATCTTCTTCACCTTATCATCGCGTTTTTTCTCCTTCATAGTCATTATGATTGATTATGAGCGTGTTTCTCCTTCATAGCCATTATAAATGATTATTAGCGTGTTACGGGATAGAATCAAATTAAAAACTGACAGAACTATGATAGTGATTTTGAGAGATTTGATTTTTCATTTACCAGATTGGTTATGTTATATTGTTTGACATAATGAAGCCACGAAAAATTATTATATTGTTTATTTGATGATATAGCCAAAATTTCTTACCCTGATGGACAACACACCCCAGGTTTTCTTTCTTGAAAAGTAAAGTTTTTTAGGAATCGTGCAACATTATTATTATTTTAAAATATTGATAACTAATCATATATCAACATGAGGATATTAAGAAATCATAATTATATTATTGCGTGCGTATTTTATACAAATAATTTATCTACCCTCAACAAAAAACCAAAAACCCCATTGACGGCTGCTTAAGCAAAATCAGGCACCAAAAGCAGGGGAGGAAACGCCTCCATTTCTCAGGATTTGCGTCTCCCATAGACTCGAACTTGTGATGTGGTGCTGCGATTTATTGCGCTTGCAATGAGCGGAGGCCACAGTTAATTACAGTGGTTCTGCACAAAGGGCATGAAGAGTTATTTACAGTACATGGAAGAAGCCACTGATCGATGCAAGAAATGTGAAAATAGTGTCTGCAATTCGGAAGAATTCGGACTTCATCCTCTTCCCCAATACACCCCAAACAAATTGCACATGGCGATGCAGACGAATCGTTCCAATTTATATCATCACCATAATTTCTTAGACACCCGTACTTTCCCTTGGGCAGCGCTGCGATCATCCTGGATCGGCGCGACAATATAATGTTCATCTTGTATTCATTAAAGCTGGAGCCTCTGCTGTTAACTGCAATGTTCGTAACGATATTCAGCCAGCCGAGCACCATGGCGAATCCCACAAGGAATCCAAGAAGTCCGTTGAGACCAGGCAACGCCGGGAGGGAACGCGTATTCAGTCCTTCCGTCAGCAGATGTATGAGGGCTTTGAAGATATGATTCCCCACTGTCAAATCCAAAAGAGCCATTACAATCCATGACATAAATTTGGCCCCCATGTGAACCGCATAGATTACTACCCCGAAGATTACCATTGACGCCAAGGCCGGGTTGAATTTGGGAAACGCGTTCCCCAAATTCAACATACCCGCTGTTAAGCGCTCAAACTTGTTTCTCGCAGAATCTAGATAATGAAGAAAAGCCTGAACCTTTAGAACTGGAACCAGAGGCGCTTCCCGTGCCCGTACCCGTGCTTCTGCCAGTGCCACAACCAGTTGCAGCGCCATGTAAATAGCCGACGATTTTTTCACCAAGAAATAGCTGAGGTTATTATGACAATTCCTACTCGTATACCAAAGGAATAATAATTTTTCTGTAATTGAAGAAATTGCACTTGGAGCAGATCTCAAGTGTATATAATTTTGTTCAGGATCAGAGCAGATTTCAGGCGAACATAATCTTGTATTTAAATTAGACCACAATACCTATAAATGCCAAACTTCTCCGCCAAACCATTGTACCACATACTCAATATTGCAACCTAACCATTTGAATCAGATATCTTCTGCTATGAAACCCCTCTCCCTCTTATATTACATCTCGGAGAAGAATGGATGATTGAACCAATCGATTGCAGGTAACTTATATACGACTCAAAGAAATCTGCTACACGAACTCGGTCTTCGTCAATTACGAAAGCAGAAGGTATATCAGAAATTTCCCGACTCTTTTTGGCCAAGGCCGCGGGTCAACAGGCGGCTGCTGCATAATAAAATAATATTGATTTCGTGTAAGCTGGTAGGTGTCGCGTGTGGTAGATTGTGGGCCATGAGCTCTCCAGTAAAGGATAACCATGTGACCATATTCTAAGAGTTCTACTAACTTCTAGAGTCGTATTTTGCGCTAAAGGTACTTTTATGCTGCTTGCACATCAATATCAGACAACGACAACGATTGGTTCTCAAAGTCATATTTAATTAGTCGGAGGAATGCTCTAGAAAGTTATGGAAAAAAAATTTACAAAGATTTTTGTAAATTTAAATTATAATTATTAAACTTAAAAAAGTTAGATGTTTTAAATATTTTTGATGATATTGAATCTATTTCCACTATCAAAAACACAATTCAAATATTTACTTTACAAAATTTGTAAAATTTTTTTTACCCAAATTCCGATTACTTTTAACCCGAAAACACTCCACCTATATAAACAATTCCTTTTAAGTAACACTGGCTGAAGTTTATGTCATGTCACGTTTTAGAGATGCATTGACGTCTGATAGTTTATTACACATGCCACGTATTAAACAAATAGTTATAACTATGAAGCATGATCTTCGTAGGAGTCTAATTTTATATAGTGTTATTGTACAAATGGAACTTCTTCCTGCTTTTTCTTTCTTTAATATATTAAATTTGTTTTACATCTGGAATTAAAGTAATTTTAATTCGCATAAGAACTTGTTTTTCTAAATAAACTAATTCAAAATTCACATGCATATAACGAGATAAAGACACTCTCGAAATGAATCTACATCCATTTATGAATAAAAATATTCTTGAGTTAAGAATTAAATTATGATAAAAAAATTAAATATTTTAATCCATAAAATTTATTATAAATATTTTATAACTTTCTTGTCTCACTAAACGTGAAAGTGAATGTGTATGTGTAGTCGATTCTATGACTCGGAGTTATAAATATCATATTATAAAAGTTTTTGGATTTGAAATGTTTTAAAAAGTGTGATATTTATTTACTTTATTATAATAAGTAAATTAATAAAGTAATGTTTTAGAAATTGTTAAACTAAAATTTAATATTTTTTTTTGGGTTAAGTGATTTGTATTTATACAGGTTTGATTTGTGGTTTGAAAAATTGTGACTCGGAGATTGTATTTGGCCTTGACCACACTCACCTTAAGCTGACTAGATTTTAGTATGTCTCCTCCCCTAACATAAAAAACGGGACAGCCTCTATAAAACTTTACTAAAAAGCTCATCTTCAATTAATTATGCTAGTAAAACTTAATAAATTTAATTTTTTTAAATATAAAAATAATTTAAATATTTTTTATTTTTTATAATATTTTTAAAATTATATTTATAACTAAAATATATAATTTAACGTTTTAATTATTGAAATCTAAATCCATTATTTTTCACAATGCACCTTCAATTTTGTGCAGAATGACAATTTCTCTTCAATTTTAAAAACAAGCCTATTCTCTATTCCTATCCATTTTCGTGGTAAAGCCCATGTGTGTTAAACTTTGAGGATCATGAGAGAATGATGTGGTAAGTGAGTATGTCATCATTATAAAGGAGTAAGAGAATCACTTAATTAGTAGTGTTTTAGTTTTTTCCATAGAAATATGATATTATTATTATTATTATTATTTATTTATTTATTTTTATATTGTTATGTTTTATTATTTAAATTATTTTTTGAATGTAAATATAGTTTTAATATTTTAAAATTTTTTTGAAGTATTTAAATAGTATATATTTATAAATTTAAAAATATATTTTTAAAATTTTTGATTATATTTTAAATAAAATAGGTTAAAATATGTATTTAATATTGGAAGTAATGTTTTTATGTTATAAATTGTTATTGTGAGTTTTTATATGTTAATTTAAAAATTATTATTTTTTTATGTGTATAAGTTGTAGTTGTATCATACTTAAATCATAAATTCACTTTGAAATTTATGATTTATATCTTTTATATATAATTGCTATAATCAATAAATAATAAAATATGATTTATATATAGTAATATGCTCTTTACAAATTTCTAAGACCTAAAATATCCCAAAAATCACTTATCAATATAACTTTAATATATGTTTAAATATAAACTAAGTCAATATCTAATATAACTTGAAAATACCTAAATTATAGAAAACCAAACCAAAAAATCAAATATTGAATTTTAATTTTGAATTTGTAATTGGGAAATAGTATAATTGTCAAGGGCGACTACGCAAGGCAGGAGGAAAGCGAATTATCAAAAGTGACTACGTAACGCCTGACGAGAGCGTACTTTATCTCAAACTCATAACACTCAACTATTTGGATTTTTAAGATATCTTCGCATTACTTTTTGCCACGTAGTGCCAAAGTTAATCTAAAAAAATAGCGTATAGTTTTATGACATTTAATTCTTATAAGATTATTTAATTCTTTACTAGTTTGCATGTGTGAATGGATAAGGCTGTGTCCTGAATTCGTATGGATAAGGAGCTATCTCGTGTATGCTACACATTAGAGCATGTACAATATTCATGGAGTCCAATATTACGGGTAAGTCAATCATATCGTGTTTGTCTACGGTGTTTGTTAGGTTAGTTGTATTTGTGTTCATTAGGTTAGCTGGAGTTAAAGTTTGGATAAACAACTTGTAGCTTTCTCTTCTCGATTGGTAGGTTTTGTTTGATTTTCTATTGGTTAACTCTAGTTATATAGCTATAGCTATGTGACTTGATGCATTGTGTTTATATTTTACTCAAATTCGGTTAATAATAAGGTTAGATATATTACTTAAATTGGGTTAACAATAGGTTAGAAATATAATCAAGTTTATTTAATAATGGATATATGTTTAATCATAATTTTAAAGTAAATCAAGCAACATAATATGCATTATAAAAATATAAAGACACCGTAAAGTAAATCAAGCAACATAATATGCATTAAGATAAGGTAACCAGGTAACCACGATCAAGTCTTTAAAAAAAATAAAAAAAAATCTCATAATTTATATTTTAAAATCAATAAAAATTTAAAATTTTTAGAATTTTAAAATTTCAAATTTTATTATAATTTTTTAAAATTCCAAATTTTATTATAATTTTTATTATGATATAATGTGCAAATATTATTAAATTTAACATTTATTAAAAAAATATTATTATTATTATTAAATTAAATTATAAAATCTGAAATTAATATAAAAAATTAATATTAATATATTTTAATGTTAATATTAAATTTATTAATTTTAGATTAATATTATATTATTAATTTTAATATAGTATAACCTTTGTTATATTATAACAAAAGAGTCATTAACACAAAAGAAGTTATACAAAGATAACTCAATATTTCATTTTATTTAACTTAATTTTTTTATTTAATCTAACATAAATATTTTTAAAATTCTGAAGTAATCATAGCTTAAATCTGCTTAAAGAAATAAAACCTAAACAATTTCAATTGGGAGAGATGAAGCATTCTATGTATCTCAGATGGAGGTAGCTATAATATTAACATTTTGGAAAATTTTGGACAATATTTCCATCGAAAATTATCATTTTCCCTCCAAGTGAATGTACAACACACATTTGAGATCTTGCATTTTAAATATGTATTATATAAAAAATTAAATTGTTGTAGACTATATATATATATATATATATATATATAATATTTTAATTGTCAAAGTATTTTAGAATTATTGAAATATAGAAGAGAGAGAGTGGGAGAGAAGGGTGAGAGAGAGAGAGAGAGAGAGAGAGAGAGAGAGAAGGGGACACAAAGATGGAGAGAGGGAGACGAGGAGAGAGTCTTTGAGAAAGAGAGGGAGCTCGAGAGATGGAGTTCGAGGAAAAGATAGGGAAGGAATAAATTCAAGACATGTAGGTTTTAACCCTGTACAAAAATTACTTGCATACGAATTATAAAAACAGAAAATAAACAAAGGCAAGAGCATAACACATAAAACAAATATACATAGAGATTTTCCCCTAGATCCCAAAACTGGGACTATCAAATTGCTTTTTCATTATGTTCCTTACATTGTTACAAGACATATATATACATGCTGAAGCATCCATAAACCCTAGATTAGAACATAACCGTAGTTCCCTTGAATGGATCTACATAATACCATGGACCGAAAACCATCGCGCCCAAAACAATGTGCGAAATCCATGCACAAAACCATAGGCAATATAGGGTCCGAAAAAAAAAATCCCAGGGCACTGCCCCCTAGACCTCGTGCAGGGGAGACCATTGCATACCCCCTGACAGGGGGCTGACCCCCCTCCCCCCTGTGACCCCCCTGCTAATCATGGAAAGAATATAACACAACCCAAAAATACATATAGACACAAAAAGGTGGAGAGAGAGAGAGCGAGTGACAAGGGAGAGATGGAGAGAGAGTGTGTATGTTTGGGGGTGAGATAGAAAGACAAAGGAGGAGATATGAAGAGAAGCGAGAGCGAGAATGAGAGAGGGAGGGAGATAGTAAAAAAAGTTATAGGACGAAGCTTGAGATCGAGAGAGAGAGAGATAGAGTGATCAAGTGAGTGACAAGGGGGAGAGATAGAGGGACGTTGGAGAGGAAGGAAGAGAGAGAGGATTTGAGAGGTAGGGAGAGAGAGATGGAGTTGGATATGGAGAGAGAGTGAGGTAAGAAGAAATATATATAGAGAGAGGAAGGTGGATAGAGAGACAGAGGTAGTGACAAAGGATAGAGAGAGATAGAGGGAGAGAGAAGAGTAGGAGGGAAGAGAGATAGAAGGGGAGATAGAGGGAGAGGAAGTAAAGAGAGAGAGAGAGAGAGAGAGAGAGAGAGAGAGAGGGAGCGAGATATAGATAGATATAAGAAACAATGTGTATGTTTGTGGGGTGATATAGAGAGATGAAGTAGAGACAAGGGAGATAGAGATATAGATGGAAGGAGGAGAGAGGGAAGAAGAGAGAGATCGAGGGAAGGAGGGAGGGAGAGATCGAGGGATATGTATGAAAAGAGAGAGTGTATGTGTCACGGGGGTGAGATAGAGAGACAAAGAAGGAGAGATGAAGGGATATATCGATATAAATGGAAGGGGGACAGATGGGGAAAAAATTGCTTGCACTGAATGCATTGATTTTAGTGTACAAATGATGATTTCTAATCCTATTTCATTTCTTTCATTAGATTAATTGATTTCTTTGTAGATGTTGATTTCTAATCCTATTTGATAAATTTGTATTAGATGAATTGATTTTAGTGTAGATTTTGATTTCTCATCCTATTTTATTGTTTGCATCAGAGGCATTGATTTCAGTGAAGATGTTGATTTTCAATTCGATATAACTAGATATATGGTGTACATTAATTTCAAGGTAATTAGTTTAACATTGTGCATTGATTTGATTGTAAGCACAAAAAAATTTATTGACATGCATTATGACTAAGCTTTTGTAGATAACCTCAAACAAAATGAAATCAAATAAAACTTGTATTTATAACTTTTACATCTCCACACCTTTTAAAATTTAATATAACTTATTTCAATCATATTTGAGTTTTAAAAAATTGAATAAAACCTATTTCAATCATAAGGAATTGATTGGAATACTTGGATAACTACTTGTAAATTTAGGAATGTTGATAATATTATATAAAATTATAGAAATGTTTTCATTTATTGGTTTTCGATGTATATATTAAACTTCAATATGATCGACTTATATCATGTTATGACTAAGCTCTTGCAGATAATCTCAAAAGAAATAATGTTGAATACAACTTATTTGTTGTTTACATGAAATCTTTTAAAATTGAATGAAAATTATTTCAATCATATTTGTGTTTTTTAATTGAACCTTGAGATAAGAAATTGATTGAAATACTTAAAAGAATTGTCCATGCAATAGTATATGGGTGGGTTAAAAAAAAAAAATTATATATATATATGGATGAGTTTATAATTCAAATAATTTTTTTTTTAAATTGAATTGTAATAACATACATGTTGATTGCACTAAAAGACACTTTCTACAAGCCAATATGAAGCATGATTGTAATTCTTTCCATGTTCAATATTAAATTCATACATGATATATTTTAGCTCATTTTAAGTATCAAAGTGACTTGCATCATAACTTAAGCTTGTACTTATTTTCCTAGTCTATTAAATTGGAAATCAAAATTGTAATATTTTACTAATAAAAGTTATAGTTTATAGATTTTTTTAAATTTTTTTTTTAATTTTAATTTTAATTTTTAAATTAGCAAAATAATTTTAACAGACCCATAAAATTTAGAAATTAATAAGCATCCATAAAGAATATTAATACAAATCCATAAGCTGAAAACATTGGATACATGTATGAATAAACTATCCATATGAAAATATATACAACTTACAAATATCACATGAACATCCATAAACTGAAATAATGAGCATCCATAAACTAAAACAATGTCCATGTACATCCATAAACTATCCATGTATGAAAATATACAAAGTATGTACCACATGTGAATGTTCCCTATCAATGATCTTGAAAATATACAAGCTATCCACTCTAAGTACCATCGGAACTCCTATGTGGGTCAAAACATGGAGTTGGGTTACACTTTTTGTCAAAATGAGGGCATGTTTTGTTGAAAAATAGATTCCCAATCGAGCAATTTTAAGCACTCGATCAAGAAATTTTTAATGACTCGATCAAGCTATTGAGGTGTTTAAAAATATCTCGATTGAATGTTTAAACAAACTCTCAATCGAGCCGTTTTATAACCATAGTTAACGAATCGATCGAGAGTTATGGCTCGATCAAGCTATATCTTTTGATCGGCAACAGAGGCTTGATTCACCAGTAATACCATTAATAAAAAGTTGGTAAGGTCGTGGGCACGTTAGTTGTTTAATGGCTCGATCGAGCCACTGCTTAACCATGTATGCCACTTGATTGAGGGTTTCTTTAACGCACGAATAAGCAGTTTGAATTTTGAATTTAAGTTCTTGATCCAACATTTAAAGAGTTCGATCGAGATCTTGATGTCCTAAAAATTATTGTTTCAGCACCTCTTGAGTAGATTTCTCTACAATCCCATTTTGCACCCTATCGGATTTAGGGCAGAAATTTTCCTTAAGTGGCAGAGCTGATCACATTAGATTCATGAAAGAATCATCTCCAATGGCATATGACTTTGACACTTTCAAATTCATATGATATTTTTCATCTAATTTCTTTTAAACATAACACTTGATTTTTTTTGGACAATTTCAAAGGCGTTGAATAAAAAATCAATGACATAAAATATACACAATGAATTGTTTTTTAAAATGCCACTACCTTTGCTTACGAGTCCTATTCAAAAGGGTACTCTTGGATTTTCAATTTATCTAAAGATTTGGAAAAAAATATTACGTGAACACATGTGTCTCCAAATGAAATTGAAATATTACTTCACCAACTTTGAAAAATAATAAAGATATAATTTTTCATACAAAAATACATTTTTAATATGAAAAACTTAGCTCTCTTCGTGTAGATTATGCTCATATATATTTTTTTTAAATTACACTTTTTAGACTAACTTATATGTGAGCACACACATATCTCTTAAATTTTGCTAAAATTTGAAAGGACATATATTGCATTTAATGGAAAATTGAGAGATTACTCAACACTAATTTTTTTTGCAAAAGATATCATTAGGACAACAACATAATTATCCTCATATTTCATTTTTAGTCTGAATTAAAATTCATAATTCTTATATGAATTTTGAGAGGTGCAATTTGATAAAATTATAACCCATCTTCATGCTTTCACCCATGTGAGTTACGTCACACAAAGTAGGTGTCCATAAGATGGTACTGCAATATAAACTAATTAGATCATTATTTGTACAAAATAAACAGTAAGGAAATAAATGATTTTGAACCACATTTTTAATTACATATACATGAATCTACTAACTTCAGTCGAGTCCAAATGCATGTTAGATAGGATGTGGGTTTAATGAATCCAGGTTTGGTGCTCCTCGACCTGTGGCTCAAATATTGGGGCCAACATCGATGGACTCCAATCATCAGTGCCTCTAAACCCAACATCCCACTCATGTGTCCACATAACAACGACATCAACAACACTCTGCATATGGGCCTATTAACACAATTGCAAGGAAAAATTATAATTACTCTACAACTTAATTAGCGTATATGTTGTTATAGGAAATTTTGTCACATCTGGTCAGTTAGCCTTCTAATGGGATTAATCAACATCCTATTACCCCTTGTCACCATCTTGCACAAATCCTTAAGAATGTACCTTTCATTTCCGAGAGTTTGAGCCCTAAGCTCCTTCATCTGAGCCAATTTGAGAACCAACACTTCCTATAAGACTACTCGGGTGTGTTTACCAACATGTTGCTCCATTGTGGCATGCATTGGTCACCAGCAGGTTGCTCCCCTTTTCACCTGCATTGGTTCTAGAAATCTAGGAGAATGATCCATGTTCCAAAAGCTTCACCTTGTAGGAGTTTCCAAAACTTGTTACAACAATATTTACCTTGGGTAAAAAATTCAGATCCTATCCATCACTACATTGGAGTTTTCACCATTTATCCTTTGATTTTATCCATCCATGAAAGGTGGATCTCTTACCCTAGACTGGTAATTGGATAAGAAATCCCAACTTACCCTTCTTCTCTATATATTCCCAACCTCCTATGTGGTTGGGGGTTGGATTTTGGAGAATTATTCTGTCCTTATGTTGTTGTAGTGAGTGATAATCATTCCATGCATTTAGGGTGATTGGAGGTGCATATTGTGACAAGGAAAGGACAAGTCAACAACTTGGATGAGCTCTTCTACAATGTCAACTACTACTTATGGTTGTAATATCCTTCCATTTATAGTAATGCAAAGAATTCATTGTTTTC
Source organism: Pinus tabuliformis (assembly GCA_031772625.1). Classification (NCBI taxonomy): domain Eukaryota; kingdom Viridiplantae; phylum Streptophyta; class Pinopsida; order Pinales; family Pinaceae; genus Pinus; species Pinus tabuliformis. The sequence continues at coordinate 588,354,183 of CM062818.1, forward strand.
ATATATGTAATTTTGTTTCACTTATTTCAATACCATGTTGATCTATTGAATGAGGTACTTAGATGATATTACATAGATCTCATAGTTTCTTGGCTTGTGCTATTTGACTATGCAGGTTCTAATTTTGGCAATCAAATATGGAATTGGAGCTTCTAATCTGAGGAAGGAGTGAAGCATGTGAAGGATTCCAGGTAGGCCTCACTCCATCATCTATTTACTTTAAGGAAAAACATTGTGTTCCTTGTCTCTCTGTTGTTATAAGTTAGGCACCGACCTAGAGGAGATATTTTTTGTCCGTAATCGTAAATCCCATATAACAAATTGGCGACTCTGTTGGGGAACGGGGTATTCCCTTTTTGTGGTATCCTTGTCCATTGTGTTTGCTTACCTCCTTGACAGACCTTTGTTGTATTGTCCAACCAAGAACAAACCTAGGAGGTCATTTCATTGAACCTTTTTTGCAATTTTTGTGTCGAAACCTATTTCTGAGGCCCAACGCACCCTTGTGCCTTTTAAAGAGTGTTGCACCTCACCTTGGCCCTCTCTGTACCTACGTTCCAACACACTGGTGCCCCTTTTGCACTAACGTTGGTCCTTATTTTTGCATGAATTTTACCTTGGTTCTTAAGCCCATCTTTGGTTATCCTACTTCAAGCTAAACTTCCTTGAGTCTTTAGTGTCTTGTGGTCTCTCAAAAGCCTCCATTTGGTTTTCGTTTGTGTTTATTTCCTTTGATAAGAATTGGTTTTGATTTTTCTTTGTTCTTATCATTTGGTTGCTTGCAAACTATTTTTGTTTGGTTTATGGTCACTTGGATGAATTGCTGTTCTAGTCCTCATTCTAAAAATTGTAATTGAATCAATAATTGAACATTTTCATCTTAGTTTTCTCCATCTTGAAAATTAAGTGTGGCGAAAAGAAAAAATTTGCATCGGCATTTAGGGTTTTGCATGTGCATTAGTATAGGAATGGTTTGTTCAGAAAGAAAATTTCATCTTGCATCTTGTTTGCTACATATTGTGTGTTGCGTCTTGATTGTTTCTTCCCTTCCTTAGCTATATTTTCATTGAAAGAGAAAAAAATTTCATTTTCTAATGGTAGATTTGCATCTTAGGATATTCAAGTGACATTCGTGGTGAGCCATAAAACTGAAACATAATAAAAAATAAACAGTAAAATTTATTGAAGCAATGTAAGGAGAATTTGTAACATTAACACAAACATTTAGAGTTATAGGATAGAGATGTGTTCTATCTTCGTTAAACATAGGAGTTGTCGTTATCTTCTAGCGTTGCATCCCAGGGGTGAAATACCGTTCCACGTATGTGAGTGTATATGACCATACTCCACGTACCCTTGGGTATATTGGTGGCGCTCCATGCATGTAAAGTATATGGGAACACTCTCATCGAATTCTTACGCATTAGACAACACTACTACGGACTGCACTCCCACATACCATAGCATATATTTTAGGAGTCCCCAATAGGTTTCTATCCATCCATAGGCAATTGAGTCTGTCGCCTTTACCGTGATACACCGAACACAACATTAGAGGAGATTGGCTACTTTATGTTAAGTCCTTCGTTCACCAAGGTTTATATTGCATTTCACAATTCCTTGGTAATCCTTTATGCCTACATTACCCTCTTTTTGATTTATTTTTGATTGTGTTAACAAAATTTATTGCGCAACATGGAAGAACAAAATAATGCTCCTTGTCATTCACATAGAATGAAAAATAAGCCTCCACTTCCTCCAGAGGCTACTCCTAATTGTCGTCCTAGACATAGGAAAACACAAACTACCAAATAAGGAATATCAGGAACTACTTCTGGCCCTCCACCCGATATTGATCATCTAGAATCATCTGTCCCTTTGAGTTTTGAACCCGAGATTACATCTATTCCTATTGGTGACACTGACACAATTGAAACATAAGTCCTTGAAACTTTATTACCTGAGTTCATTGAATCAGATCTCCCTGTGTCAAAAAATTTGTTTCATGAGATTATTGAACCTGAGGAGCCTCAACCATCTTTACCCAAGTCTTTGGGAGCTTCCTCCTCTCTTCCCTTGTCTTAGACAATACTAATATATCTTTAGCCTAGCAGTAAACCTCTTCCATATGGACTTCTGAGAAGAGATCCCTCATAAAGAGACTCATCCTTCTACTTGTGTTCATTGGGAATAAATTCATTTTTATCAAGCTGAGCCTCTTCCACCTCCTCAACCTCAGACACAATCTCCTCTACCTGATTCTTTGGGCTTACCCGCGAATTTCTTGTGGAAATCTTCATTGGGATTGTTAACCATGATTGGAATTGATTCAAACTCCTAGCTTGTGTCCACCACCATGGTTGATACATCCAACATTGCATCCTCATCCATGTTTGTAACATCACCAGAAGCTCATTTATATGGTGGCCCGTTTGTCTCACCTGGCTATTAGTCGCTATTAGGTACATTTTCTGGTGAGGCTTATAGTCCTTGGACCTCTCCCATGACATCCAATTCAGGAATAATGTATGGTGCCTCTCTTATGAATGCCACAAAATATACTTCTCTTCCTCCATCTACAGCTATAATAGAGCAACAATCTAGCCCTTATGTTAGTGGGCAAAGCTACCCTCAGTAGCCCAAATCTCTTTATGGTGGGTACCCTCCATTAGGATCACAGTTGCCTCTATCATCCCCTCCTACCCTGGTAGGGGGGGAACTTATTGTTGGTTTACCTCAATATGGTAATCCACCTAGTTATAGTCCTCCTCATCCTAGAATGGGTTCTAGTGTTTGGAAACCTACTTTACCTGTACAATCTAGTTCATATTGGGATTGATTATTGAATTATCAGACTGTACCATCTTCATCGCAAATTCCTACCTATCTGTCACCACCTCAACTATCTCAAATACATGTGAGCCAACCTTTACAGCCCATTCCAATGGTATTTGGTTCTCCCCAGATCCCGATTCATTAACCTGTAGAAGGTCCCTCACCTTGTAATTCGCTTGTACAAGGTAATCCTCAAGTTTTGGTAGGCCAAATTATTCAAAATTTAGCGTAGTCTCAATCGAACCTGTACAAGAGGGAAATGCAAACCTTGATCAGGAAACAATATAGATCACATCAAGTTCCTTTTCAAGGCCAACAAATCCAAACCCAACCATTCTAGCATCTTTATCGCCATCATGAGACTAGACATCAGACCCATTTGTATGCTGGTTATCGAACCCCTCCATATTCTCGTAACCAGGTTCCTTATTATCAAAACCCTTCTTATCTAGGAATGGAAGTTCCTATTGCCCAATCTATCCATTCATATCTAGGTCATCTGCCCCAATAATTTAATAGACAATTGCCTTTTTTGGCTACTCTTGAATTACCAGATTTAACTTGGCTTAGTAATGACCCTATTGCTCATTCACCATGGTGGCTGAGTATTCCAACTAAGTTTCCTTATGATATCCCAACGTTCAATGGGAATCTTGAAGAAGACCCGTTGACCCATGTCATGAAATATAATCTGTGGTGTCCACCCAATTCACTTAATGACGATTCCATTTGACTTTGTATTTTCCAATGAATGCTTAAGCATACTAAAGCTAATTAGTATATTGAATTACCTAGAGCATCATTTGACGACTTCAACACTTTAGCCACTACCTTCCTAAAAGATTTCCAATTTCCCATCATATATGAAACTGGAATGGAACTATTAACTAACTTTAAATAGTCAGGCTCTACTCACATTTCAGATCACATTCATAAGTGGAGACCCTACCACTGGTTGGTCAAGACTTATGTTCCTAATTAGTTTTTAGTTGAATGTTTTTTCAAGTCTCTGTTAGCTCCCATAAAAGAAGATGTGGCCAAAGGTGGAGTCGTGACCGAAGATCAAGTATTGCTCGTGCTCAGTATTTAGATCTTGTCTATACCCAATTGGGCATGCTCTATGATAAAATACCAAATGCTTCAAGACCCTCAAATACTATTCCTCTTCCACCTGGTAAATAATCTCATATTGCTGATGGCATTATAGCCTATAGGTTTTGCAAGTTTGTAGTCGGTGAGTAAACCATCTAGTGTTTCTCTTGCCGCTCCTGCAGAAAACCCTCCATCTCATCCTGCTGCGGCTTCTACTTCATAGACAAATGTCATCTCATTTGATAAAGGAAAGTCTCAACAGTAACGTGGAAGTAAGAAGAAAGGTAAAGGTAGGAAAAAGAAAGATTCCTCACCGTAAGATAAAAAACAAATTTGCCTTCTGATTAGAAATGAAAGCCTTGATACCCATGCTTGATTTGTAACAAGGATCAATTTACGTGTTATTTTTTGCACCACACTGAAGTGAATCATTTCCTTAAATCATCCACTTCTCCCACTATGCTAACTGAACTGTTTCCCAATCAGGAGACCCATATGGTTTCCCAGGATGCCTCTTCCTCTAACATAGTTTTGATGCTTTCCTCCTCAAATCTGAAATCCAATGTCATGGTGGCCACTTGGAATAAGGACTATGGTAATGTTAATCCACTGAATGGTCAGGTTGCTAATCAACCTACCAGTTTGACACCAACTTCATCTGATCCTATTCCACCTCCAGTTCCTATGGAATTGACTATCAAGCCTTCGAAGTGTGTTATCCATAACTATGCTTTCAACCTCATTCGATAGCCACTCAAAATTACAACGTAGTTGAAGACTTGGGTCAATATCCTTCGTCTATGTCGACGCTTGAGGTGTTGCAAAGTTTCCCCACCCAAAAGGCCTTATTGTCAGCTATCAAATGCGTGGATCCACTAGATTCTAGCCTAGTGGGTTTCTCTCATGAAAACTATACCCCTCGACTTCTGGACCAGATATATTTTATGATCTAAGTCATTATCCATGGTAACAACATTCATAATTCTATTGTGGATGAGTGAGCCCTGACCTGCATCATGTCCTTGTCTTGCTAGAAGGTGATTTATTCACCCCAACTGAGTAAATCAACCACCACATTAAAATCCTTTGATAGAAGCGCATACAAACCTTGTGGGATTTTAAACTCCCTCCAAGTGGAATTAGGGGGAAAATACATCTTCGTTGAAGTAGAAGTTATTGATAGACCTTTATATTTTAATCTTGTACTAGGACGTACACGGGTTTATGATATGGCTTCTGTTGTTTCAACTTACTTCTGGATGATCTCCTTTCCTCATAAAGGTGGGATCGTGGCCATAGATCAACTCACCTTTTTCACCTCTCATTCCAATGTCACTGGAAGTGTCCCTCTTGTAGGGAAAGCCCTACATTGCTATCAACATGTTGGAGTTGGTTTATTGAAGGATGCATCACTTATGGGAACTTTTTTGCTCCCTCCCCCTCCCCTTCCTAGCTCCTCCACTTCGGTTTCCTATATCAACATGATATCATCATCGATGATCTTGGATGATCCATGGATTCTCTATGATGAAACTGACATCAAAAATTTTGGTGACCAAATGCCACTTAACCCCATTGAGAAATATTACGAAGACATCTTCTTGGCTTGTGTGGCCCTTACTTTTTCTTTGATCAATTGGGTAGATCGATCACTAGATTATGGTTCGCCCTCTGATCTTTTCTTGCTCACATTCTCTACTGACGAAAGAATCATGGAGATCATGATGTAAGATGATGCAATGTGGAACAAAAATCATCATCATTCCTCCTTCCCAGATACGATTGAAGATAATCTCAGTGGTGTGTACCTACCTAATCTTGTCGAACCCTTTATGAATTTTGTTTCCATTCATGAGACCAACTCTGAAAATAGCCTTTCGAATATCGAAGAAACCATTCCTCTTGATATTTTAATCAAACTAGGAATAGTCGAAAATATATACATCAGAGCATCTTTCACTTCATCTGAAGTCAAGATTTATTGAGCCCTTTTTTGCGAGTTTAGAGATGTATTTTCCTGGACATCTGAGGAAATTACAGGTATTGACCCAAACATCGTAGTGCATGAAATCAAGACGTATCCTTATGCAAAACCCATCCAGTCCATCCCAAGAAGGTTTCTAGCATAAAAGCCGAAATTAAAAAGCTTCTTCGGGTTGGTTTTATATACCCCATTCCTTTAACTGATTGGATATCGAATGTTTTCCCTATGATGAAGAAACAGGGCACTATCCGAGTATGTGTCGATTATCAGGACATAAATCGTGCTTGTCCAAAGGACAAATACCCAACCATATTTATTGACTAGATTGTTGATGACACATTGGCTGCAAGATTTACTCATTTCTGGATGGATTCTTGGGCTATAATCAAATCATCATTCACCCAACGAACCAACCTAAAACCACATTTATATGTCCCTAGGACCGTACGTTTTCTTATAAGAATCTCCCTTTCAGTTTAAAGAATGAAAGGGCCACATTTCGATGTGCAATGGACTACACTTTCCATGATATCAAACACATCATGCAACCCTATTTGTACGATCTCCCTACTCACTCTAATTGTCGGGTTGATCACCCCATGCATTTACATGTCATCTTCCTATGTTGTAGACATTATAACATTTGACTCAACCCACACAAATGTGTTCTCTGTGTAGGTTATGGTCGAATCCTTGGTTTCATCATTTTGAAAAAAGGAATTCATATTGATCCTTTAAAAGTCCAGGAAATCGTTGACTTTCCTGCACCTTCCACTCTTGTTCATATACAAAGACTCCAAGGGAAAGCCAACCTCTAGAGGAGGTTCATCCCTAACTAGGCTGAAATGAACAAAGGATTTACTTGCTTACTAAAAAACAGGATTCCCTTCAATTAGGATGACATTGCACAAAAAGTGTTAGGTTCCTTGAAAGATGTTCTAGTTTCAACATCTCTTTTATATCCTCCCAAATATTAGCACGATTATTTCCTGTACCTTTCTTCCCCCATCTCTACTATAGATATGGTGTTGGTCCAAGAAGATGATATGGGGACTGAAAATCCCATTTATTATATGATTCAAAATCTCAATGACAATGAGATCTGGTATACTCATGTGGAAAGGTTAGCTTTGGCAGTTGTTCAAGACATCCATAGATTTCACCATTACATCTTGGTTCACAAAACTACAGTTGTTTCAAATTACAACCCTATGACATACATAGTTTCACGTCAATTGCTGGGGGGGAATACTCAAACTGGATCTTTATTCTCAAGTTTTTTTTCTGAGAAATTGTTGACTTACTTGTACCTTCCACTCTTGTTTAGTTACAAAGAATCCAAGGGAAAGCCAACTTCCTAAGGAGGTTTGTCCCTAACTACGCTGAGCTAACCAAAGTATTTAGTGACTTACTAAGAAAAGGGATTCCCTTCAATTGGGATGACGCTGCACAGAAAGCGTTCGATGCCTTGAAAGATGTTCTGGTCTGAGAATCTCTTTTATAACCTCTTGACTATTAACATGATTATTTCATGTACCTTGCTTCCGCCATCTCTACTATAGCTATGGTGTTGGTCCAAGAAGATGATACGGGGACTGAACATCCCATTTATTATTTGATCCAGAACCTCAATGAAAGTGAGATCCAGTATACTCATGTGGAAATGTTAGCTTTGACAATCGTTCAAGTTGTCCAAAGATTTCACCATTACATCTTACTTCGCAAAACTATGATCGTTTCAGATTTCAACCCTATGACATATATATTGTCACGTCAGTTCCTGGGGGGGAAATGCTCTAACTGGATCATTATTCTCCAACAGTTCAGCCTGAAATTCATCAAGTCCAAGTCGAAGAAATCCTTAGTTTTTTTCGAGCTTATGTGCGATCTCTCTTCCCTTGATGTTGAATCTACATCTGAAGATTCCATCCAATACGATTCATTTTTCCTAATCTCATCATCTGAACCATTGTATGGATATTTTCTCATTTATCTATAGACCTAGACTTTCCATCCTAATACCGTTCGCTCAAAGCTATCGAATAACAATCCTGAAACTATGTGATTATCGGTGACACCCTTTTTTGTCATGGTATCTATACGATCTTATGGAGGTGCCTCACTCTTGAGGAGGATGAGACAGTCTTAAATCAATTCCACTCAAGGGAATGCGATGGGAATTTATCTAGTTATGCTACCACTCAAAAAATATTACGTGCCAGTTACTTTTGGCCCATCATTTTCCATGATTGTATCCTCACAGCCCAGAAATGTCATGCATGCCAGATCTATGATCAAAAATTCCATGCACTGCCTTCTCCTTTGCATCTCGTTGTTGCCGTTGGTCCCTTTTTGAAATGGGGCAACGATTTTATAACATGTAACCCTCACTAGGACTAGGGGCATGACTAAATTATTGTCATTGTCAACTACTTTACTAAGTGGGCCAAAGCGATGGCTACATTAAATAGTATCGACGAAATGACTATGTATCTTTTCTTCAACCACATGATTGATAGGTTCGGTCTTCCACAAGAAATAGTAATGGATGATGGGAAGAACTTTCGAAATCATATGATGACTGAATTAGCTGCCACATTAGGACTTTCACATGAAAATTTCACTCCCTATTATCCTTAGGTTAATGAAAAAGTTGAGGTGATTAACAAAGTCCTTAAGACCATGCTTCAACGTGTGATAGGGGTCCACAAATCAAACTGGCACTTGCTTCGCATTCCTACCTTGTGGGCATATTGAACCTCAGCTAAGACTTCTATAGCATACAAACCCCTCCAGTTGGTGTATGGTCTAGAAGCGATCCGCCCCATTGAATGTGAAATTCCATCATTGAAACTAGCTATCGAACTTCTTCCTACTACTTCCACAAAGGAGGAGCATCTTTTACATTTAACTTGTTTGGATGAAACATGACATGATGTCGTGTTAGAAAATAAAGCCCATAGAAGATGAATTAAAGCACAATATGAAAAAGTGTCAAGCCTATAATCTTCTTGGAAGGAGATCTAGCTCTCATATATGAATAGGAGGCTGAAAAGTTAGGTCGAGGAAAGTTCCATCCTATGTGGCTGGGCCCATATGTTATTAGGTGATTCCTTGCAAAAGGGGCTTATGAGTTAGTAGATATTGATGGAGTTCCATTGGAATAGCCTAGAAATAGGTTGTACCTCAAAAAATACTATGCTTGATCCCATACATGGTACATTGTGTACTTACTATCTATAGGTGTGTTGAATGTGTTTGTAATGAGTTTTTCAGATTTTCCCATGGTTTATGTTGAATTTGTTTACTTTTGAATTGTAGCTGTCAACCTATCTCGAACCGTATATTGGTTATGCTGATAGTGCTATTCGTAGTACTCAGAACCTATCCTCCACAGCGTGGGTTATCTTTGCTCCAAATGGCTAGCTAGTAAGTATGCAGGGGATTTGCATTGGCCGCTTGACTAACAACATCATTGAGTATAACACAGTGTTTGAGCTACTTTTTAATTCTATTTCACATGGTATCCTTTGTATACTCATTAGGCTTGAATCACAACTCATAGTACTACAACTTGCGAACATCTATTCAAATCTGGCCATCCTTTTCATGGTTTTGAGAGTGTGTCTTATGGAAAGACATTTCAATTTCATATGATATGAACATATTTCTAGAAATATAAACACATTAGTAGATGCCCTAGCTATTTTTGTTTTAGATCGACATTTGCAAATAATGTAAATAACTTTCAATTCACATCACATCATATTGAAAGAAGAATATAAACTAGGAAACACTATATCTATATATATATATATATATATATATATATATTAAGTTTGGTTTTACAAAATGTGTTTCACGAGGCACATATGGATACATCGTCTGTATAAAAAACTACATGCAAAACATCTAAGTATACAAATCATTGGTCCTCATGATAAAACGACACTACATGAGCAATCTTGTGCAATAATCGACCAATATGACTAGGCACTCTGATTGTGTGTCATTGAAGTCGTAATGGAAGATGATCAACCACGGTCTCATCAATCCCATGTGTTAGTCCTTCGATGTGGCTCTCCACCTTTGATAGGATATTTTCTACATCTGGATCTCATAGGGCATCCCATCCTACCACAATGACTTGTACTGGTCCCACTACCTCCTCATGTGGCTATCTCTATATGCGATGGAGATATGTAGCACCCACTGGTTGAAAAAGTCCAATGTCTACATGAAAACATCAAATAGTTTAGTCTCAGGAGCATAAAAAAACACAAAAAAAATCATAAAAATTTCAAAAACTTAATGGTTGAAGTATCTTACTTGAATGATCTAATAGTCACCCTATGAGTGTCATTAGTTGAATATTTATTAGAACATAGGTATTACAGATTCATTTGCTGGTGTGTGTCCTATTTTATTTAAGCAACAGATCGATCAGATTGCCAATATATAGACACTTAAATGGAAAGACAACAGAGAAATACAGTAAGAAAACACAAAGACACAAGAATTTTAATAAGGAGTTCACCCTATTCTCCAGGGCTACATCTCCGGTCCAGCTTTCAGTGGTGGCCTTGTTTTATTGTGTCTTTAAGCAGAGAATTACAATGCAGGGACTCAGTGTGAGTTCTCCTGAAGCAGGTTTGCTTGGCAGGGTGGTTCTTGGATTCCCCAAGCCACTGGAGTGCACAGGCTCTTCTTCTTCCTACCAGCTCCATGACCCTTGGGTCTACAGTGGAAAGATCCAAATATGATGCTCAATCCGGACATATTCCTCTATGGGATGGCTTGAATCTTCAAGCTCTGGTGCTCGATGCTGCTACTGGTCAACTCGGCCCTCTGTCTCTTCTGCTTTGCTTTGCTGTTCTCTGTGTTCAGTCCTCCTCTCAGGGTTCACTGTTCCAGTTCTTCGTTTCTCGACTCTCTCTGTGTCTAACTTTTGACTCGACTGTCTCTGTTCATGGCTTTAGCCATGCGACCCTTATGCCTGTTCGGTTCTTCTTCTGCCTCTGTCGATTCACCTTCTATAGCTGCACTTGGAGTTCCCTATTTAGCGTCATCATGAACGCTCAGGGAGTGGCCACATGTCCTCCTCTAAACAATGCCAGCCTGCTTGTCAGTTCGTTTCTTCAGTTACGTTGTGGATGAAGTCTTTCCTCCATCGTGGCAGTCAAATGGACCTCAAATCTTTACAAACGCGGCTTAATCCTTCGTCGATTCTACTTCCTCCATCGGGCGCAATCTCAGCCGTCCGATCTGGGTCCCCCAAATCCAACGTCATACGCACATCCCGCGCGGTTGACCTGCTCGACCGATAGCGTGCAATCAACAGTGGTTTTCTCTCACCTCTGTCGGCCACGCGTCGATCGTTGAGAGGGATTACTCCGCTTTCGTCCAAACATCTTACCGTTTGAGGGTGCCCCAATCAATACCGCTGGTTTTTAGAGTGCGGGTCCCGCCTTTGTGCGTTTAGCATTTTTTCCTTTCTGCCCGCGGTTCTCTAGCTCGCCATGCATCCGTGTGCTCGGGTTTCCCCCATCAAAAACCTCCTCTATTTCCTGATCTGAGTCTCCCAGGGGCTAAATTCACCTCCGAGTAGTCTCCATGGGCCTCGGTCAGCGCACTTTGACCGAGGTCCTCGTCGTTCCATGCTGGCTGCCGTTGCCACTGGTTTAGGGTGTTTTTGATCATTGTTTTGGAATTTTTAGAGATTTGTCCCGACCTGATATTGTCATGGTTCTTTGACAGTCTTTGATGAATCCAATTCGGATCACGGCCTTCCCACTGAAAAAGCTTTGGACCACCAAAAGTTGGTTTTCTATTAAGCATCGACTAAGTGAGGAAACTGCTGTCTCACTTGCCCAATCTCAATCCACTTTGCACTGCTTAGCTTCGAACCTTTGAGTCCAATTCTGAGGTACTTGACATTTCCTCTATGCGTTGTCCTCACCTTCCTATCCAAGATTGTGTCTTCCTGCAACTCATTAAGATATTCAGGTAGCAGGTCATCAATAGAAAGAAATTGACTCTGCTCTTCAGGGTCCTCAATCATTGAAGGCTCAAACAACCTCAAACAATCTGCATTTACCACTGAGTAGATGTGCATGTAAGCTGGTAGATAAAGGTGAAAAGCATTTTCACCAATCTTCTCAAGTATCCTGAAGGGTCCATACCTGATAGGTTTTAGCTTTTTACCTTCACCTTACATCCTGTCCTTGCTGATATACAGTCAGACTTGGTCTCCAACTTGAAAACTATGCTCCATCTGATGCTTATCATGCCTAGCCTTGTACTTGGCCTGGCTCTTTTCTCGCTGTTCCTGTACTGCTTGGTGGATCTCTTGGATCTGTTCAATGAACCTAGTTGCCTTGTCCACATCACCGTGTCCATCAACCATGGTATCTTTACCAAAGACAAAATCCAAAGGAGAGCTTGGTGTGAAACCGAAACAGGTCTCAAAAGGAGATCTCTATGTAGAAGAGTGTTTGGCTTTGTTGTAAGCATGCTGCACATAACACAAGTGTTCATCCTAAAGCTTAGGATGTTTATTGCAATATCCTCTCAGTAACTAGATCATTGTCCTATTAACTACTTCTGTCTGGCCATTAGTTTGTGGATGAAAAGCTGTGCTTTTCTTCAATTTGGTGTCCATCAATTCGCATAGACTTGACCAAAACTTCCCCACAAATCGGGTGTCTCGATCAGATACAATAGAAGTGGGTAATCCAAAATGAACCCATACATGTTCAAAGAATAACTTTGCAGTTTGTTTAGTTGTAATCTGTTTATTACAAGGTATCAAAATACACATTTTACTGAACCTATCCACAACAACATATAGATAATCATGACCTTTCCTAGATTTAGGCAGTCCTCCAATAAAATCCATGGAAATACTTTCGCAAGGGTGAGAAGGAACTGGCAATGGAGTGTACAAGCCTAGTTTTTTATTGCTGGGCTTGCTTTTGGCACACATGGCACATCCTCTTCCATATCTAGAAACTATCTCGTTCATTTTCAGCCAATAACAAAACCTTTGCAGCTGTGCAACTGTCTTACTTACCGCAAAGTGACCTGATATCAGAGAAGTGTGTGCTTCCCTAATTATCTTTACTCTCTTTGTTTGTGGAATGTAGAGTTTCGCACAATGATACAAGAGTTGGTCCTTCACATGATAGTCCAATTCTTCTACTCTTTTTCCTTGACTCAAAGTTGTGTATACATCCTTAAAGTCCATATCCTGAGCATATTGTTCTATGTAGCATATAATTATGCTTAAGTATGGTAGTTGCATTTAAATGGGTCTAGATAACATGTATGCAACCTTGTTATGTATTCCCTTTTATATTTGATGACTAAGTGAAACTGTTGTAGAAAACCCATCCATCTGTAATGTCTTGATTGCTGCAAATTAGTTTGGGAGTGTAGGTATTGAAGTGGCTTATGATTAGTATGTATCACTGTCTCTTTGCCATTAAGTAATGTTTCCACTTTTTCACACTCTGAACTAATGCATACAATTCTTTATCATATGTAGGATAGTTAACTACTGCAGGACTAAAAGTCTCAGAATGATAACATATGGGTTTACCATGCTGTGTCAACACTGCTCCCATGGCATAGTCACTCGCATTAGTTTGGATCTCAAATGGTCTTTGTAGATCAGGCAGTGCTAGTACAGGTGCTGTACTAATCTTTTCTTTCAAGGTGTAGAAGGCTTTCTGATGTTTGCCTCCCCACTGAAACACCCTGTTCAATCTTGTCAAAGCATGTAAGGGAGCTGAAATTGAGGAAAAATTAGAAATGAGCTTCCTCCAATATTGTGCTGCTCCTAAGAAGCTTCTCACTTCTGTAGCAGAATTGGGTTTAGGCTAGTTTACAATGACTGCCACTTTACAGGGATCTATTTTCAATTCACCACCCCCTACTATATGACCTAAATAATTTAGAGATGTTTTGCCACATTCACATTTTGGGAGTTTAACATAAAGTTTTTCTCTTTTCAAAACATCTAATGTCTGCTTAACATGCTTTACGTGTTCTTCCCATGTTTTACTAAAAATCAGAATGTCATCCAGATACACAATAACAAAACCATCAAGAAAAGGTATGAGTACATCATTCATTAATCTCATGAAAGTAGTAGGGGCATTGGTCAATCCAAAAGGCATAACCAGCCACTCGTACAATCCTTTCTTTGTTTTGAAAGCATTCTTCCATGTATCTTGCTATGCAACTCTGACCTAATGGTATCCACTATGCAAATATAGCTTGGTGAAATAAACAACTTCCTTTAATTGATCTAAAAGATCATCTATGCGAGGAAGGGGATAACGATTTTTGATTGTTATCTTGTTCAGTGCTCAGTAGTCAATGCACATTCTCCACGAGCCATCTTTCTTTCTCACCAAAACAATTGGTGACCCACATGGTGATGTGCGAGGCCTAATGAACCCTTTCTCGAGAAACTCCTGCACCTTCTTCTTGATTTCAGCATTCTCTAAAGCGGACAACCTGTACATTCCAATGTTAGGAAATGGAATATCTTGCTACAAAATAATATCATGTACTATTTCCTTTTTGGGTGGCAGACCTTTAGGTTCCTGAAATAGGACATCATACTCTGAAATAATCTTTTCTATATCAACTTTGTGTTTAGCATTACAACTCTCAAATACATTGGTTTTATCAGGTTTCTTTTCCTGTACAACCATTAGTAAGAACTGTTTGCATGAATTTATCATTCTTTTCATCTGTCCTGAGTTTATGAGAGTATAATTATTCTTGAGCTTATGAGCTCTTACAAAGTATTCAATTCCATCTTTAACAAGTAGATACTTTTTCTCAGCTCTATAGAAAATACCCTTTCTATCATACAAGTAAGGACTTCCTAAAACATTTCCACATATATCCAAAGGAATTATATCTAACTCAACCTCATCTACAAATGCTAACCCAAAAGAGAACTTGAGTTTGCACTATCTAGTCACTTGTAGTTGTGCTTTATCATTCAACCATCCTAATGGGTATGGTTTCTTATAAGGTGTAGTTGCTAATCCCAATTTCTTTACAATTGCTTCACAAATTAGATTTACTTGTGAGCCACTATCAAACAAAGTATCAATCTTTTGATTTTTGGAAACAAATCGAATATGGAAAAGCTCATGTCTTTTTCTCTCATGTTCTTCATCAATAACATATTGGGCAGAATTACTAGTGGATGCTTCATAATTCTTACCTTTTAAACCTGTGGCTATAATGATTGTTTCATCTCCCAAGTCTGACCCCAAATCTTTCTGAATAGTTGCAACAGTCTTCTTCTTCTTGTCCTTGGACTTCTTAGGTCTTAGCTCTGGATGTAGAATCCAACAGTGCGCATCATCATGTCCCTCCTTTTTACAGTGAGTGCTTGAAGCTTTGCCTTTTTGTGCAGTGTTAGCCTTCCTTGCTTTCCACTTCTGCTTTCTTTTCTCCTTGCTCTTGCTTGTAGTGGGTTGGGATGGTCCCCCAACTTCTGGATTTCCATTCTTTCCTCTAGCTTCTAGATGAGTAGGTTGTACGGATACCTCATCTATACTAGTGGGATTAAACGTGAGGATGGTATGCCTCATGTAGCTGTGTAGACCACCAATGTACTTCAGAAGAGTCTCTGGTGAGTCTAATGAGATACCCAACATCAATGATCTCTTTTTAAACTCTTGAGTATACCCTTGCACACTTTGACCTTTCAACTGCCAAAGAGTTTTCCAACTCATCATGGCTTGTTGCATGTAGGCCAATGGATAGAACTGCTTTTTGATTACAACAAAAAATTCACTCCAGACAGAGATGGTCTTACCATGTATTTTCATATCAGCTTGGGTTCTGCCTTCCCAACAAACCAAGGCAGTGCCTCCTAGGCGTAGGCTTGCTAGCTGAATCTTACTCTTGTCTGAGTCTATGTTCTGTACCTTGCAATACACATCAATTTGTCTAATCCAATTGTCCAACTTTTCAGCATTTAGCTCTCCATCATATATAGGAAAATCAAATTTAACATCTAGCTTAATCAAAGATGCTTTCTTATTATATACAAGGCTATTAGGAGGGGTGAGAAAGTTTTCCTCTTTCCCTTTTCCTTTTGAGTGGTCATGGGAATGAGACACATCTTCTTCTTTATCTTGTTTAGAACCTGATGAACCTTCATCCTTATGCTTTCTAAAGTCCCTATACATTTCTTCTACCATAGCCTTTATAGCTAGGAAACTTTCTATGAATTGAAGGTCTAGCCCCATAGAATCTTCCTTTGACATTGTCTTCCGAGGATAGACTCTCCCAATTTCAGGATTAGTTTCGACCAACTCTCCTTCTCCTAATTTGAGCTTTGATCTAGTGAGCATTCAACAGCTAAACCAACACAAGCTTGTCTAACCTTACAGCCTAAAGCTTTGATACCACTTGATCTGATAGTCACCCTATGAGTGTCATCAATTGAAGATTTATTAGAACATAGGTATTACAGACTCATGTGCTGGTGTGTGTTCTATGTTATTTAAGAAACGGATCGATCATATTGTCTATACACAGACATTTAAATGGAAAGACAGCAGAGAAATATAGTAAGCAAACACAAAGACACAAGAATTTTTATAAGGAGTTCACCCTATTCTTCAGGGCTACATCTCCGATCCATCTTTTAGTGGTGGCCTTGTTTTATTGTGTCTTTAAGCAGAGAATTACAATGCAGGGACTCAGTGTGAGTTCTCTTGAAGTAGGTTTTCTTGGTAGGGTGGTTCTTGGATTCCCCAAGCCACTGGAGTGCACAGACTCTTCTTCTTCCTACTAGCTCTGTGACCCTCGGGTCTACAATGGAAAGAGCCAAATATGATGCTCAGTCCGGACAGATTCCTCTATGGGATGGCTTGAATCTTCAAGCTCTAGTGCTCGGTGTTGTTATTGGTCAGCTCGGCCCTCTATCTCTTCTGATTTGCTTTGCTGTTCTCTATGTTCAGTCCTACTCTCAGGGTTCATTGATCCACTTCTTCGTCTCTTAACTCTCTCTCTGTTTAACTTTTGAATCGACTGTTTCTGTTCATGGATTTAGCCATTCGAACCTTATTCCTGTTTGGTTCTTCTTCTCCCTCTGTCGATTCACCTTCTGTAGCTACGCTTGGAGTTCCCTGTTCAGCGTCATCATGAACACTCAAGGAGTGGCCACATGTCCTCCTCTAAACAGCGCCAGCCTACTTGTCGATTCGTTTCTTCAGTTACGTCGTGGATGAATTCTTTCCTCCACCATGGCAGTCAAACGGACCTAAAATCTTTACAAACATGGCTTAATCCTTCGTCGATTCCGCTTCCTCCATCGGGCGCAATCTCAGCCGTCTGATCTGGGTCCCCCAGATCCAACGTCATATGCACATCCTGCGCGGTTGACCTACTCGACTGATAGTGCGCGATCAACGACAATTTTCTCTCACCTCCACCAGCTACACGTCGATCATTGAGTGGGATCGCTCCACTTTCATCCAAACCTCTTACCGTTTGAGGGTGCCCAGGTCAATACCGCTGGTTTCCGAAGTGCGGGTCCCGCCATTGTGCGTTTAACGTTTTTTTCCTTTTCCACCACCAGTTCTCCAGCTCGCCATGCATTCGTGTGCTTGGGTTTCCTCCATTTCGGCCCTGTTTGGCTAGTGATGCGCTAGGCGCTAATCGTGCATAAAAAACCTCCTCTGTTTCCCGATCTGGGCCTCCCAAGGGCTAAATTCGCCTCCCATGTAGTCTCCATGGGCCTCGGTCATCGCACTTTGACCGAGGTCCTCGTTGTTCCATGTTGGCTGCCATTGCCACTAGTTCAGGGTGTTTTTTATCGGTGTTTTGGAATTTTTAGAGATTTGTCCCAACCTGATACAGTCATGGTTCTTTGACAGTCTTTTATGGACCCAATTCAGATCATTGCAGCATCCCATTTCTCGCCCTCATGCAACTGGAGCTCGGGATCATCATAGAAATCCATCCCTATGTAAGGATAATCATCAATGATGATAAATCGCCTATTTAGCCACCCAAAGAAGGCTAGTGAAAATTTTATCGCTCATGGGCTTGCATTTTGGCCCATATGGTCTATCGACCTCCTCATCCATGGGGTCGTCATATTGATGGGCTCAAGTGCAATCTACTGAGTCTGCAATCGTGGCACCTAATCTAAAGTAAAAGAGACTAAGATCGCTCCATAGCAAAAGTTCTTCAACTTCCCCTACTTTTCTTTTGTAAGTTGTTCCTTCAAATTTACCAAGACACCCTCACTCCAGTTGAATACTATTGGCTCTAGAAATTCTATCCCATACTACATGTAAGATTTTCTTGCTACATGTAGTGTTGAGCTGCCTATCAATCTTGCGATAATGAACAAGATCATTCTCAGACGTAATTGAGTTATATCCTTTACGCTGATATTCCCATATCTATTAGGAAGAGCTCAAGATCATCAATAGGTAGCGATATAGTCTTTCACTGTCTCACCGCCACTTCATCCACCTAGAAGAGAGATGGGGACACCTCACTTTGAAAATCATGTCAGAAAGTAAATATCCTCTACCTGTATCTTGAGAAGGTTCTCCCCAAACCTGAATGCATGTGCCTAAATGTCCCATGAATGGAAAATTTATTTTAACAACTCCATTTGTTGCCTCATAATAGTTAGCCAGAATAATTTCAATAACCCACAATTTTTGAGTGTCTGTATGGTAGCAGGGTCATTTGTTGCATTGAAATCTTGTTCCTCATGATCTGTTTCTTGCAAGATGAATGAATTTTTTTTCTAATGCGTACCTGAAACATCAACAAGGGATCCATTAGGATCTTTCCCATGTAAAAAACTTGAAAACATTAGAGGTAAAACTGAGAAACAACTTAGGAAAATGCACCCAATTTGCCCTAGCAGTGTCTATGAGAGCATTACACCTCTACTTGCAGTGTTTCCCTACCTAGGTGCAATAACGTTTTTGACATGGGGGGGAGGGGGGGTGCGTTGGTCCCAGGGAATTTTTTATCAACCCAAGAGCCTTAAAACCTTAAAAATATTGCATGAAATAATAAAAATGAAACACAGAAAGATAGAGAAAGGTATTAGTTCCTACCTGGTAGTGACGACACTTGAAATTGTTCCCTGGATTGGACATAATAAGCTATAGAATATTGAGGGAAAAAGGGCTCCAAATACTCACTATTGAAGGTAAAATGTGAAATGGTAAAAATGAAAAGTCATTTTGAATATTTATGGTCATTTTCTCATTATTTTATTCATTTTTAGTGTTTTGGCCTATACATGCTTCATTTTCACTATGAAATAGGTATGTTTAATCCTTCTTGTGGTGTTTTGAGTAGGTTGACAGCTGTTAGAAGGTTTTCGTTATGTTTTGAACATGTTACTTTGACCATAGAGTATATTTTTATCTCCATTCTGGGCTCTTTAAACCTATGAAAAAGGAACCCCCATGGAGTCCTTTTTCACCTCTTTTTAGACTCCCAAAATATGAAAAGATTGTCAAGCACTTGTCTTTATGAAATCGTAAAAGTAAATGAAAAGACATCTATTTAGTGTAAGTTTAACCCTTTCCCAGACTGAGATATACTAACTACGAAAAAGGAATACCTTAGTCGAACATGGCTAAGAGGTTCTCTTGGGTATTGTTTTCTACCTTTTTGGACCTAAGGGACTACCTATAAAAAGGGACACCTGGAGTTTTCTTTTTCCCCTCTTTTTCAAACTCTTTAAACATGAAAAATATTTCATGTTATACATTAACTGGACTCGTTAAAACATCAAACAGTGTTGGACTTGTCGATCATGATGAGGCCAAACCACTCCTTCTTAGGGTTCGTTAAATATACTCGGAGGGATTCATCCGAAGGATGAACTTACAGATCAAGCATATGTTATCCTCCTCAAGCTTGTTAAAAAATAAATAGGTATTGATGAGTATGGTTGGGGAAATTTGGAAAACGAGTGATTATGTTTTGCTAATATCTGTTAGTTGCTCTT
The DNA here is from genome assembly GCA_031772625.1 of Pinus tabuliformis. Taxonomy (NCBI): domain Eukaryota; kingdom Viridiplantae; phylum Streptophyta; class Pinopsida; order Pinales; family Pinaceae; genus Pinus; species Pinus tabuliformis. The sequence continues at coordinate 588,374,126 of CM062818.1, forward strand.
GAACATGAAAATCTTCCACTTCATCTCCATGACTATTGGGTTGGGTAATATTCTTGTCTTTTGGTTATCATACTGTTTTGAGAGCCTCCATCTCAGTTTTGGGTCAATGCTGCCAACTCCATTCAATGTCGTCAGTGTGTTCAAGAGAAGTCATTCAGTTGTTCTCCGCTGCTATAATCTTAAGCCTTTATTTAGTGTTTTCCTTTCTTGATCCAGTTCCATATTAGCATCATTCTGATCATTCTATCTCAATCATGATAACCATTTCATGTCCTTGATGTGGGATACATCAAGGTCCTCCTGTGATGGGTCGCTTCCTATCAACATCCGCATATTCATCGAGGAAGTTGACTTAGAAACACCTTTTTTACCTTGATGCTTGTATACATCAATGGCAAGTTTCCTCGCTCTCAGTGACGGGTTTACATCAATGACCTTCGACTGAAATATTTTGTGTGGTGTTCAACAACAAATCATTCATTCACATGAGACTGATTGTGCTATAATACCTTGAGAGCCATTAACATCATTGATGGTTTCTCTCGCGTTTGTTAATAGTTTACATCTTTAGCTGGTAATCAGATGGTGCGTACCATGTTTGAATCCAACTCATTTATTCACATTGTTAGAATTGTACATTGGTTACTTGTGTGAATGAGATAGAAGACCCCAAATCTAGTTTCATCCATCTGGGATGTGATTTTAGGATTATACAAAGATCACAATGTATGATGGTCATGATCATATTGACAATCATCTAATCATGGGTCCACTAGTTACATCTGTGGACGTGTCATTTGATCATTGTACATATTATGTTATCTTATGAGATGAGTATGGGTATGCCTCCCTCAGCAAACAAATATGTCATGTTGTAAATCTATTGTAACAGATGAAGCTCACTAGTTTTCCTTGATCCTTACTTGTCATAAGGTAAAGCACTTCAGTGATCAATCATCATCTCTGACTTTTCACATTAGGGGGCATTCTTTTAAAGGCAATTTTTTCACATCCAATCAGTGAGCCTAGTAGTGGGATCAATCAACATCCTATTCCCCCTTGTCACCATCTTACATAAATCCCTAAGCATGTACCTTTCATTTCCCAAAGTTTGAGCCCTAAACTACTTCATCTGAGCGAGTTTGAGGACCAACGATCCCTGTAAGCCTATTGGGGTGCATTCACCAGTAGGTTGCTCCACTGTGGCATACATTGGCCACTAGAAGGTTGATCCCCTTTGCACCTACGTTGGTTCTAGAAATCTAGGAGACTGATAAGGATTCTGGAAGCTTCACCTTCTAGGAGTTTCGAAAACTTGCTACAACTACTTACCTTGGATAAAACATTTAGATCTTATCGATTCCTAAATTGGAGTTTTCACCACTTATCCTTTGATCTTATCCCTTCATCAAAGATGGATCTCTTACCCTAGATTGGTAATTGGATAAGAACTCCCAACTTACCCTACTTCTCTATATATTCCTAGCCTTCTATGTGGTTGGGGATTGGATTTTCTAGAGTTGTTATGCCCTTATGTTGTTGTAGTGAGTGGTCATCATTCCATGCATTTAGGGTGATTAGAAGTGCATATTGTGACAGGGAAAGTACAAGTCAAGAAATCGGAGGATCTCTTCTACAAGATCAACTGCTACCTATGGTTGTAATATCCTTCCATTTATAGTAAAGCAAAGAATTCATTGTTTTCTTATATGTGATGTTGTTTCACTTATTTCAATACAGTGTTGATCTATTTAATGAAGTGCTTAGATGATATTACATAGATCTCGTAGTTTCTTGGCTTGTGTTATCTGACTGTGCAGGTTCTAAGTTTGTCAATCAGAGCTGGAATTGGAGCTTCCAAGATGAAGAAGGAGCAAATCATGCGAAGGATTCCAAGTAGGCATCACCCCATCATCTATTTACTTTAAGTAAAAACATTGTGCTTGGTATCTCTATGTTGTTCTAGGTTTTCCACCGACCTATGGGAGATACTTTTCGCTGCAATCGTAAATCTTATGTAACATATGTATAACTTAAAAAAAGAAAATGTTGAAATCTTAGGAATAATAAATTTTACCTCAACTGTTGGTCCATGTGGTTGTACATAGTGACTATTCTCCATATTAATGTTATGAGGTGGAGGTGGAGGTGGAGGAGGATCCACGGAAACATGCTTTGGTTGAGGATGGCCTAGCCAATGAACTGCCCCCTCAAATGACCTTATACGCTTATCCATGTAGTTAGGTTGTGTCTACATGTTATCATCAACTTATTAATATAAATTCAATCTAATACGAACTAGAACTTAATATAAATAGTTATGCATAATTTGACAATAAAAGTTAAAAGTTATATATATATATATATATATATATATATATATATATATATATCTATATATATATATATATATATATATATATATATATATATATATATATATATATATATATATATATATATATATATACCTGGTCTATGTCACATGGGCCATGGAGCCTCCAAGTCTCATGAATGACATCACGATACATACATGCATATGTCAAAATCTTGCCAATGGGTAGACTCATGAGAAATGCATCATCATATAAGGGCAATGGTGGTGGTCTCTTAATATCTCCATCTAATGCAACATGTGCATTGGCCAATGATGCCTGCATGTTATCTACAATAGTCTCCTTGGTCTCACCACTAAGTTGTGATAACTCATCTAGCTCTATCAGTAATACCAAGATTCAAGACGGTAGTGGCAAGAATCTCAAAGGTGGTGGTACATGCTCAAGGTACCTACAAGTCCCCTCGGACTCATAGTATGTCTCAAGCTGGGTCCATAACAATGAGATCTAGTATTAATGTAATCTGACCTCATATGTAACACAAACTCTCCATATAAATGGTTGGAAATATAAATGGCAACTTGGTCATGTTAGGGGAACTAGCCCCAAGCTCCAATGAATCTATCATACACAAGAGGGGTTGCATCAAGATTCCTAAAATATTTCAATGGAATCGACCTCTATGTATAGTAGCGTGATCTAGAGGGATGTTGAAAAAATCCCCACGAACATCAATGTTTTTGGTGGCCTATTTCACAACCTCCCAATTATCTCGGCCTCTAACATCATGCCTCCTAATCCTCTGTATCGACTATAGGAGGTGGCTTTGTGGGCTCAACCTTGGTATGCCTTGATCAACATATTGATGCTAACATGAAAGACAAACTACGACAAGTTAGTGAATGGGAAGGGATGTTACACATCTCTTCTGTGATCCACGTATGATGTGTCATAACATCCTCTAATGTGATATGAGTTGTAGAATTGTCCCATGGAGGGATCGACGCTGCACTATGATCCTAAGCTTCGACCTGCTGAGGGCTTGCAAATCATAACCATAATTTAACATATATAATTAACAAACTAGAAGCATAATAACATATACATTAGAGTCAAACACGTCAGTTGAAGACAATTTAAAAATTAAAGATAATTTCAAGGCATAAACACATAAAGTTTAAAGAGGATTTAAAAATGTAAGAAGTGTACCTGAAATAGGAGAAGAAGGTCCACTAGAGGTAGCATGATCATAAATAGGGATAGAAGCAGTGCCTCTGACACTTCGCTTGGAATTGGAGGTAGGATCTATGAGCGAAACATGCACTATGGGTGGGCTACGCAATCTATCACTAGGCTGACCATGTTTAACATAACCCCTCACACTGTGATGACCTATAGTTGGGGCATGGATATGGGGTGCGTCAGCAAATTACATGAAATACATATAATACATATAAAATAATCCAATAAAAAATGTTGACTAAAGTATTACATATAATAACTAGCAATTGTCCCAAAAGGTACAAAGAGAGGCCGATAGGATTATTAAATTAGAATTATTGAATTTCTCTAGAAGAGATGTTGGTTTAAGCCTACAAGGAGCAAAGAGATTTGATGTTTGGAGTTATATGCTTTTTGGACACCATATTTCTTTAAATACAACTTAATTTTTTTAGAAAATTTCAAGCTCAATGCAGTTTTGCCATGCAGACATACACTTAAACCGCCACTGGGCTTATGATATTGACAAATTCAAAGTACACTGATATACAAGAAAATGTACCAAGCTAAACCACAAGTTACACATCTTCAGACCTGAGGTTCAAAGTCTTCAGAAAGCAAAATATTAGATGATTTCACATCTCTATGGATGATACAATGAGAACAACCTCATGTAGATAAGTCAAAGCTTCAGCAATTCCAGTGGCCACTTTCAGCCTATCTTTCCAATGACCTTGTGGCTTGTCCTTTCCTCCTGTAACCCAACTTTTTTTTTTGTGAACTGGGAACAACACTTAACACTAAAAAATAATAAAAATCTCCAAGGACGTAACATGATAAATGCATGAAAATTGGCATACTACATACCATAAAGAGTTTCTTCCAGACTTCCTCTCAGTAATAAGTTGTAGACAAAAAAGTACTCCTTCTCTTCAACACAATAACCAATTAATGAAACAATTTCTTCATTATGGGTAAAAACAATTCTAGCACTAACTCCTCACAGGAAAGGAAACATCTTCAAGCAACTAAATTAGACATAAGATCAGAAACTGAAACATATATACGCAACTAAAGAGAATAAGAGTAATTACTCTGTTCATTTGAGGTCGAAACTGAGCTGCATGTCTCAGACAACATGCTGCACCAATGACCATTCTCTTCATCTCGCTCATTTTAATGTACATACAAACTGTTGGGTAGTTAAAAAGAGGAATCTAATTGTAGCAGAACTTAGGGCGAACATCAATCACGCCTGCTCTAGCTTCACTAAATTTGTACCTGCACGGTCCAATAGATATGCTAAGAAAACTATCAAAACATTTTTACATACATTCTTATCCACCCAAAACTTCCAAAGTCATAGACTGCTGAGAAGATATGATAACTGGCTAGATTTGATGTAAAGAAATGTGCATGGTGGATATCTAATTTTCCCTATTCATTGTAGAAGTTTAATCAAAATGAACTCAGGCACAGTTCAATAAGAGTCTAAGATAATACAATCAATGCAAATACAGCTGAACCACATGCAGTTAATTTCAATGAAAGCAACAATATAAGATAATTCATGCTAAAAGTCTGAGATGAATATATACCCCTTATCAATAAGAAAGTTTTTAATTGCAATAGGAAGAGCAACACCACCATGAATGTGGACTCCAACTCCTGCAACAGAAAAAAATACAAAGAGATGAACAACTCCTGCAACATCAAAAAATACAAAGAGATGAACTTACATATAAGGATGATAAACATTTAACAAATTTAACACAAAACAAAAAGCATATATATACTATATGAAACTATATTTTGCTGTGAAAGGAATCTGCTATCCATAATGAGATGATGCCCATCACTAGATTAGATGGAGTCACATCATACTGGACAACAGACAACAAAAAATCACAGTTTCATGGATATAATTGTTTTTCCCTTGCATATTTCCAATATAACGACTTATCCAATCACTCATCTTTTCCCTATCTTTTCCCTTGCATATTTCCAATATAACGACTTATCCAATCGCTCTATCTTTTCCCTTGTGGCAATATCTTGCAAATAGAGCAGAAACCAGTAAAACATATACTGTTTGAAACTGTATTTTGCTGAGATAGGAATCAAATTTCCATAATCAGATGATGCCCATCATTAGATTAGACTCAGTCACATCATGTTTGACAACCGACAGAACAAGAAATCACATTTTCATGGATATAATTGTTTTTCTCTTGCATATTTCCAATACAAGCACTTATCCAATTGTTTTATATTTTCCCTTGTGGCGATATCTAGCGAATAGAGCAGAAAACAACAAAACATATACCGTTTGAAACTGTATTTTTGCTGAGATAGGAATTTTCCATCCATAATCAGATGATGGCCATCACTAGATTGGACTAAGTAACATCATATTAGATAACAGATAGAACAGGAAATCACATTTTCATTGATTCAATTGTTCTTCCCTTGCATATTTAAATATAAGGACTTATCTAATTGCTCTATATTTTCCTTGTGACAAAATCTTGCAAATATAGCATAAAACAACAAAACAGAGTGTTTCAAACTGTATATTTGCTGAGATAGGAATCTGATATCCATAATCAGACGATGCCCATCACTAGATTATAGTCAGTCACGTCATACAATGCTTGTCACTAGATTATAGTTAGTCACATCAAAATTTGACAACAGACAAAACAAGAAATCACAATTTCATTGATATAATTGTTTTTCGCTTGCATATTTCCAATATAAGGACTTGTCCAATTGCTCTATATTTTCCCTTGTGACAGTATCTTGCAAATTTTTAGAACAACCAACAATTGATTTCAGATGAAACAGTGAAGTAACTTCTTACCTGTTATGACTTGAAGTTCAGTTGGCCTCCAAGTTCGCAAGGATAATAATCCTGAAGATTGTTGCTCTGTATTGAAATTGCTTCGCTGGTTTGTTCCTGGACCAGATGGGGCAGAAGTGTTGTATTCAATCATTTCCAATCACAATTCCAAGGCCTGCACCGCTTCTGCTGCATGAAGCCCATACAGGTGTATTTTTGCATGGACAAACCTAGCATTTAGCACAATTACATTGGGCAGATTGAACTCGGAAACATTTTGCACAATATCACAGAGGGTGATGGCGCAGAAGGAGATACCGACAATGATTTTTATTCAAGGTGACTAGAATGAATTCACTTCATCTCAATTATCAAAATGGAAATGGCATGGGATTTTCTCTATATATTCAAAGTGAGTTACGAAATAAAAGCCTTTCTCCTCCCGAGTTTTATTTTGAAAAAACAAAAAATACATTTTTGTTTCTGATTGAAATGAAAATCTAGAAGAGGAAATGGTTTGCATGTCAAAGATAAAGATGCTCTTTGAGGTTTGGCCACTTAAACTACTCTGTTAACCTATTTCGTTTACAGAACAAAAAAAATAAAAATAAAAAATCCCATGATAGTTATGCATGCCTCCGTTCTGTTGATTTAATCTTTTTTTTTTTTATCTTTGATCTAAGGGATTTTTTAATGACTAAGGGATTATGTTTGGCCACCACCATGTATTTTCTTCTTTAAATACTAAAATTATGATGTTTATCCCTCTCCTCCCCACCACTAATCTCTAATACCTCAATTATTCCCACTCATAAAACACACTATAGCAAAATGAAGATTACTCAAAGAAACTGTTCTGCTCTTACAGAAGAAGAGTAGATCAGCACACTATTTAGTGATAATGCTCTTGCAGCTTTGCCTTTTGCTTTTCCTGCAAAGCAAACCTGCCTACATAATCGTCAGCATAAACATGTGCTGATTAAAATATTATCATGGCTTCAAGAGTAACTACATCATCAAAATAAGCATCAAACTGAAGATGATCTTGTATATCATATGACTCACTGAAGCAATTTTTTTAAGGACTGAACATGTTCTCCTCCTATGTAGCTGAGTCACTTCCTCATGTCCCAAATGGCACTAGTTCTAGGAACAAGTTCACTGTAGTGACCTAAGACGGGGTGATGATCGCACTACAATAGTTTTAGATGCCTGCTTCTGTTTTTCAAAGCTATCTCGTGCTTGTGCTTTTAGGTTGTTATCAGCAATAACGCTATCTTTTCTTGAATATTCACCTACAAAGGGAACGTTGTTAACTTCTCTACTTTCATAATGATGGTTCCAAGGGAAGATAAATAACTTGTTGGGGTGACAAACATATCAGTTTATAAATTACATTTTTGGGAGTGGATCATTTTCGTGTCAGGGGACTGACATTTTGTTTTATATCCTCCATTAGATTTTTCCAGATGGATTGGACTTCTACTTTTCTTTGTCAACTTCACTTTTGATGTGGCCGCTTTCGAAGTCCTTTTACTGCGTAAGCTTCCATCAAGTGTTTCTAATGAAGTATGAGCATCATTTGCTATAGATGAGGATTCCACATGGGTAGGACCCATGATCTTTGGCCTTTTTATTCTTTTTCCATCCAATGATATGTTATCTGAAGTAAGCTTTTCATTGTTAGAGCCATGATCTTTTAGGCCCTCTACAGTTGGTTCAGTAATATTTTCGCAATCAACATTCAATAAATGCTTATTCTTGTTTGGCCCTATCGATGCTACCTTGGAATGATTTTTAGTACCGTTAAAGCCATTCTCTTCTGGCCCTTCCTTGGCTTCTTTGAGATGATGCTCATTGGTAGTATCATTTAACAAAATTTTCACCTGCAGAGGATTTGTTAACACAACAGTACATTCGGGTTCCTCTGCTGTAGTTTGAGGTTGCTTTTTTCCCTGTTACATAGCAAAAGTACAATTAAATAAAGTTAGCCATCCCAAAACCGATAATAAAGTCACCTGAGTAAGTGGAACCTCACACTAAAACATTTTTTTGTATGAATAGCAAAATAGACACCCTAAAAACTAAACATTACAATTATACTTCATAATGATAAGAAAACCCAAAATCACCACGAATCCCTTCAGTGTTCTGCTATTTATCCGTATTTTCAACATTTACACCAGTCATAGACAACTTTGAGTGGTCAAAGGAAAAGTTGATGGACGTTGGATGCAAGGGGAACCTCTGAAGCCATTCTAGGACACATGAATATGTCTTAGAGCACTATATGGTTTGCGGACTATGTTATATACATATTGAGATGGAAATCATTAATTAATGATCGGATTTCTTCCTTTTAGGTAGAAACAGAATTTAACAACTTCTAGAAGTAGCAAAGATTACTCTATGGAAAGTAAAAGGTACTTAAAATAGTGTTAATAAAATGATTAAAAATGTTTTATAATATGTTGAGGCATGAACTGTGACTTTGCAAATTTAAAGGGACCAATTGAAAAGATAAAGTGAGGATAGCATTACCTTTCTGGAAATCCTTCCCATGACCGTATTTTCCACACAAGTTCCATTATTCTCTTCATTCTTCTCAATCTCCACACTCTGCAAACTTCCAAGCGGTTGCTGATTATCGCAACTGGAAACCACATGAAACCGGGGAGAGGAGCGAGTTGGACCAAGACCTGAGTGCTTCTCTTTTGATCTCGTGGAACTTACATCCTTGTTGGCCTGTCTCTGCCTCTTTTTTACCCTTTGTTTAGTTAACAAGGCCTTTTCATCTGCTGTGATCGCCTCGTAAATAAGCTCTTTCAGCTTCCCTTGAATGTCGATTTGCAGCCCTTCTTGAAAACAAGTGATGATAATACATGTTCATGCCTTCCCAATTATCAGTAATGATCACCTTAAAAAAATTCAATGGACTTCATGGAAATCGGCTAGCAAAATATACCTAAGCATCCGCAATGCTTCCTTTCGATGTTTCAAATATACATCATCTTCCTCCCATTCTGGCTCAGGGGGAGCAGTTGGCATGTGTTCTCTTACAACTGTCACATGTAAATTTTCAAAACCCAAGGACTCAGGCAATAGAGGGCCACTTCCTTCAGAACTCTGATCAGGTAGAGAATTCTCAACAGCTTCAGATGCATCAGAGGGATCTGAATTCTACGGCAACGTCATCATAGCCATAGACTCCAGGGAAGCAGAGGCTTGTTCAAGCTCATAATTAAGAGCTACTAAAACATCCTCTATCAGGCTCTCATCAACCCAACCATACAAGGCCTTCATTTTCTCTACTGCAACCTTTTTCTGATTTGCATCATCTGTCACGCCCTGCAACATAGCAGTGCTAGCCAGGGTTGTATTAGGATAAGGAACAATCAATTTCTCTGGCCTAACAACAACGTTTTTTATTAATTGAGAAAATCCTTTCCAGGATTTGCCTCTAGAATTTGGAGACATAAACAAAATATTTTCATGCCACACCACAGCCGAGACATCATTCTATATTTTAGATAATTATTGTCCATAACACAACCCTGACTTGGCATTCTCTGGAGATGATTAGAAGAGGATGAGGTTGGAGGAAAAGGGTCCACGCCAGCCTTAGGAACCCCACCCCGCTGTTGGGCATCAAAGGAAGCCCATCCTGGAACCTTAGCCCTTTGCCGCAGTGGTCGGATGGACCTCTTGAGAGCACCACTGGTGTCCATCATGGATCACTTACCTGCCGAGAAAAGTATTGTTGGGTCTGTATAAGGAGATCACGGGATCGAAACCCTTTGGGTTTCCATCCAAAGCAAGATAAGAAAGGGGGATCTACTGTTTACTCCTTCGGCTAAAGATAAAGGGAAATAGAGCATTCATTAATGAGGATCTTATGCATAGAATTTCAATGCCGTACCTGGCTAAAGAAATCTCAAAGCCACCCGTCTGTACTTCCAGAGCTCCCGAAACCACGCGCAGGATTTCATAAAAACAGAGTCGTTGGATTGCTGTTGTCGATTTTGCTTTTGTCTAAAGGATTTGATGTACAAAGATGAAGAAGATGCATTGAATTTGCATTGAAAATTGGACTGAGAATCCATTAACAAAGTGCGTGAGCGCTGAGAAATTTTGACCCCCCCGCCAAGAATTGCAGGCTGAGAACAGACCCAAATCGAATTGCGCTCAGCTCTTGCCGTGTTGCTATAGAAAAAGGAGCAGTTGGATTTCTAAGCGAATATATACACGGCGCTATACTAACCTCTAAACCCTGTCGAATGTAGAGGAAGGAGTTTGTGCAGACAGGTGCATGCACCTGGACTTGGGATTGTGCTCCATCCAAGTGGTTTTCAGAACTCCGACGTAAAATGCCTAACAACTGGCTGTAAAATCAGTAGTAGAAACCACCATTCAAATCAACGGTTAAAAGTGTTTCATCTGATTCGAATAAACGGAGCAGGATAAATAGGTTGACGATTGTTGATGCATA